>VCCN01001780.1:3862960-3877218 GCA_006491835.1 Architeuthis dux
ATATATATTGAATTTGAAAGTCAAATACTTTCTATCTCTTTTCTCGTTTTACTTCGAAATCTCCCCCGAGGTAGATAAAATAACAATAGTAATTTGGTCCTAATATACAATAGCATAAATATTGCCTAAAGTGATCCCCCTCGATGGCTAAAATGGCTAGATTGTTCACTTCCAGTTAACTTTATATTGTGGGCAGTAATCCTTCATTATTGCATGTTTGGTTAAATACGACGCACAAGGAAAACCTTTTCACCTTTTTGTTTAATATTTCTAGTTTACGCACAAGAGGGCGTATTTTCGGATTAAATGTATATAAATGTATATAAACGCTACATTAGATCGAGCACTTTCGAATGTACGTTCAGCCATTTTCGAGATCGTAAAAACTTTATTGTTTCTACGGTTCACATAGTGTCCAAATTAATTCCATGTGTGTCATCTTTTGGTTGGGGTGGCGTCACAGGACGAGTGTTGGGCGAACGCATACTTTGTAAGAACGGGGTTTCAGATGTTTAGTTGTTAAACACATTTAAAACTCCCTATCCATGGCCAAAAGAGATTCTGTTGAGGGTTGTGTTTTTAAATGTTATTAGGAGCGCTTCCTTTATGGCAAGCCTTTTTTTGCTGTGGGTGTGTTTTATTATGCGTGTGTTGTGACAAGAATTTGGCGTATGTGAATTTGGAGGTATGTGTGTTTGTTTAAGTTGGCTCTTATAGCGCTCTGATCGGAGAGGTGGCAGGTAAGGCGTGTAGATAGAGTGGTAGTAGTTTGTCTTATATAAGAATTCGATTGTGGATGGGAGATACAGTCTCCTAAAGGGCAAGTGAATTCGTATACAACATTAGTTTGAGCAATCGGTGTGTCTTTTTGTAGGCAGGGTGTGTTGCTAATAACGAGTCTTGAGTCCTTTTGTTTGCTATAGTAGATACTTAATTTAATGCGATTCTCTGGTTCAACGGCAGAGGTGTATTGGCGTATTATACGTTTCAATGTAGATTCATCTTGTTTATAGTTTTGGTGCATCTGGTTAAAGTACAATAAGTTTATAGTTTGTTTTTATTGTAGTTACTGTTTGTGTTATTGCTGTGGAGTTTATTTAAGGCTAATTTTATTTGGTTGTCAACGCCATAGTTGGGGAAGCCGTTGTTTATTAGTGTTTGCTTGATTTTTAGAAAGTTCTTTAAGGAATATTGTGCGGGAAGAGGAGATTAATTTTGCTCGGCGGAAAAGGTTCTTAATAACGGCGATTTTATACCGGTGGGGACATTCATTTTTCTAATTGAGATGGCAGGAATTCTTACTAGTAGTTTTTTTGTAAGGAGAAGTGGTGAAGGTTCGGCGGTTAGCATCAACAAGGTTATTTTTTATTATTGATGCCAAGTTCGTAGATGAAATTAGGTACATAGCTAAGTTCATTTATATCCTCCAGGGTGCTGGATAAGATAAAAAGGTCGTCGACATATATAGTTACATTAGACATGTACAAATCAGAAAAAGTAGAACCAAGGCGACTACCCATACTGACACCGTTGGTCTGTGTATACATGTTTCCGTTGTGTTCGTAAACAGGTTTTTGGGAGATAGCCGGTTTGATTTTTTCATAAGGAACTGTGTTTATATACATATTGGCAGATGATATCAATAGTTTCATCAACAGGAATGTTGGTAAACAAATTATTGGCATCTTGGGAGGGTTCAACTGCATTTAATATTTGTAGAGATTCTTGGGTGTGGTATAAAGTCAACTTACGTCCGTTTGTCTCCACCTGGCGGCCATGTTGGAAGGGGGGTTGATGCCGCAAAAGGCGAGACCAGGGGAATAAATCTTGGTTCGAAACCGGCACCGGAAATAAAACGGACGAACTTGGGTTTATTTGGCTGGTGACAGCACATATAAAAAGAAAGTAAGCGAGTTTCATTGAGTAGAATTTATGTTGTATTTACTTGGTAAATATTGGGAGATAATATCGTTCACAATTCATAGTCTTGAAATGTTGCACCTGTGAAGTGATATTTACGTAGTGCATCCATTGAGACTATGGGGGCGTTTTGCCATGCGTTTATTATCGTAGACCAGATGACCAATCATGTCATGTAAACGTATGACATATCTCATTACCTCTATCGGTCCTTGTCGGATCTATTTGGTTCCATCCTGTGTGTCTCGTAACCATTTGGATCTTACCATTTCTACCAAACTTCATCAGATTAAACTATTTCTTGAATCAGATTATCTCTTCTGGATTTATATCGATGCAATCTATCCACGGCGTCCCCGATCACATTAATCTAATTCAAATAATACTAAAGAAAAACTTCATGAATAAAGATTTTGTTTATCGTTTAGATTTTTTATTTTCTTGGGAAGTTTTTATTTAATCTTTATGTCTGTCTATCTTAATTCTTCTTTCTATTCATCTCAGTCTGTCTATCAGTCACGTAATTAGCTATCTATCTATCTATCCATTTTCCTGCTAATGTTTCATTTTGGAGCATGCTTTTTATTTTATAAAAGTATTTAATGTATAAAAGTATTTAATGTAAGAATCATAATAATATGCTGCTGTCTTTTACTCAAAGTTTTGCAATAATTATATACAGACTATAAACAATCTCTAAATACACAGGACATGAATCCATAATCTGCGAGATTCCATCCCTGAAGCTAGAATTATGTTGCATAAAAACATCTTTATAAATAATATATATGTATTTATTTATTGATTAAAGATTCTCGTTAGCAAGTGGATAAGAATGTGTCTGCTTCATATCAGCCATAAATCTCCACATTTAGCTCAGAAATCGCTAAAATTGTAATCCTGGTTGTTGGCACTGATCTTGTGAAATTGGTGCTGCCTGGCGTCAGAGGTTCAGCATAGACTCGTGCTTGCTCTTCCATGTAACATGATGCCCAAATATTGTTGGTTTAGTCCAATATTAAAAGTAATTGTTTAAAACAAGTCAACTTGATAATAATAATATGTTCTGATAAGAATAAAATATGAATTAGAAAGTACCCGGAGAGCGCATACCTTAGCCAACGTCGTACAATAACTAAAGATTGAATGATTCTTTTTTTAATTAAAAAAGGAAGAAAATGTTGAATGTACACATAGTGAGTTACTTCCCTTAACATTTAAATCTAACCTTTTATTTATTTGTTTTTAACCCCTTTTACCCGCATAATGATGACAACTATCTCTCAATGGAAAACAAATTCCTAGAAACAACAAAAGATCTATTCACTTTTTACGTAGCAATTAACCACATTTCCACAAAATCTCATTGAAATTCATTCAGAACTTTTGGGGATATCGTGTGGACAGACATACGGACAGACACGATTGTATACATTTACATATTCGAACTTCATTAGTAAAGGTAAAAAAACGTCTATACACGGGATCATCTATTAAGGGTTTAAATCATGAGGATTATATATTAAAGGGTTAAATACTGGGAATAATCCATTAAGGGGTTAAGCTGGATTACGTGTTTTGTTAATCTGTCGATTGTTAATCTAGTCTGTCCTTAACCCTGATTCAACAACCTCTCAATCACAACCTGTCAACAACCTACAACCAGTGTTGCCAAATTGGGTTTGTTATTTAGAGCTAAAAATGTCATTAAAATGGCTAAAATCGGCTAAGTTTGTTCATGTATAGCTAAAGATGTTATATATACTCGTTCGAAGCCCATGTGTCAAATATAATAGCTATACATTAAGACTCCAGGAGAAATTATTAATACAAATTTACTTTTATTAAACTTACTAATTATTGTCAAACTCCAGTAGTTGGAGAGAGAAATTTGACAATCCCGTAAAGTGATTTGAAACCAGCACCAACTGATTTGTAGGCTCGTCTCTTATCAACTGAGCTAAATTAACAAGTCTTACATATCTTTGAAATGTATCTCACATATACGCAATTCTAATAAATATATTTATACTAACAATGAAATATATTGTGTTAATGTTTTATTTATTATATATACAATACAAAAGTTGAAGTAATCATCTTCAGTCGGAACAGAATTATGAGTGGATTTTGATCCTGCAGCAGCCAGGCTTGTTTATTTTTAAAATGGAGCTATTGTAGATTTCTATCAGCTAAATTGGAAATCAAATCAGCCAGAACTAACTGAAAAATGGCTAATTTGGCAACCCTGCCTAAAACGTGCTCTCTCTCTCTCTCTCCTCCTGTCATCAGGTCGATCCAAAATCCCAGCCTATGAGTCTATTCTGTGAAAAATAAATGCTTACACACCTGGATTGAGGTCAGGAAGAGGAAGGCAGAGATTTCTCGAAGACTGCCACGTGACGGAAAAAACTTATTGTGCATGTGATGTCGTACGTATAGCGTCCAAGGTTGCAGGAACCGGAACAGGGCTCTGAGCAGGAGAAACGGAAGTGCCAAAAAAAAAGGCGGCAAGATTACAATTTCAAAGCCTTTCTATACGAGATGCCCAGGAGTGAAGTTGTTCAATCTTATAGACACTGGCCTTACGTTATTACGAATTACTACTACTGTTTTTGTCAGTTGGCAGTATATTTTCAGAACGGATATACGTGATTGCAGCAGCGGAATAAGCACCAGTGACCAGACCAGTACAGAGGGAAAAGAAATGAAGCCGAGAAAAGGACTGATATAACTACTGCAACTCTTCAGCGTGGTATACAGGTAGGGCTTTTTCCTTTTTCTCCGGGAGCCCATACACACTCATGACGGACGACAATAGTCAAGCCATGCGGTTCCTCTTCAAGACCCCTGACAAAGAGGGCAAGAACAAAAAGAGAATGAACAAAAACGAAAAGAAACTTTTAAAGAAACTGAAAAAAGAATTGAACAATAAAAAAGAAACCTTTAAATAAACAGAAAAAAGAAAAGGTGATGAAGTCCCCCTAATCAAGGGGGAAACGAATCTAATTCCCCTAGTCCGGGAGAAAAAGAAAACTCGTTGTTTCCAGGAAAGAAAGAAGACTCGAAGGAATATGTTCTGTCGGCCGGAGAATGAAGAGTGGGAGAGAGATAAATTGTGCCCGAGAGACCGTTCCCAAAAGGGGAACTTGGTCTTATGCCTTCCCAGCCCTAGGCGTTCTGCCTAGGTCTCTGCCTGGGTCTCTGTCCTCTGTTCTGAGTCCCGAGATTTTCTCCCTGTTCTGAGCTTCTTCTCGGCTCTGAGCTTTATGGGGATTCGAACGTCCACGCTTTTGTCATTTCCGGTTTCCACATCCTGTTTTTGGACACCCACGGATATACATGTTTCCTAAGGTCCCCGGGTCACTTCCACTTCCGCACAGGTGTTTGCCCCGGAAATGACCTTCCGTGGTAGAATATCAGAACACTAGTCCGCGGGAAAAATAAAATAACAAACGGGGACTCTCCTAATCAATGGAATCCCCCCTCTATAACCAACTATATAAATGCATAAATGACTCACCCGCACGCCCCTGCACCTCAAAGTAAATATGTGTTGTATACAAGAAACGCACTATTTTCCAAGTTACTATCAGAGTACGCTGACGGGGGGATTTCATCTTTTCTCGATGTGTACCCTTGTGTATGCCAACCCGGCGAACAGATTGTGTGTTGTGGATGTTCCCATAAGAGGAGATGGTTTATGCGCCCAATGGCCAGACGGAGCGAGTTGATTTCTTTCGGCGAATCGATCCTATTGTGACGACGTCGAGACAGGTAGACCTAGCAGGTGTTTGGAATGCCGTCCTTGATCCTGAGTTAGATCACAGGGGAAATAGAGAGCCAAATACTAACAACTTGGACGTGATTCCATTTCGTGATCTGGTCAGCTGGATGGATCTGGTTGATAGATACCGAAATGTCGACAAGCATTGATATACTTCTTACGGATGAAGGAAAGCCTCTCTAACACCCAACCGTTGTCGGGAAAGGCATCATATCAAGTACTAGTGAGGTAAGGGAGAGTCGCTTCATCATGGGCGCCAAGATGAAATGCCTCGATAAGAACGAGGCATCCCTCACCTGGCTGGTTATACGAAACGCACTCTGAGTCAGCAAACGGTTCCTCGTAGCGGGGCTGGTGGATTCGCCAGAACGCAAACGCTGCGGTGATTTGGAAGAGTCTCTCGAGCACGCCTTCTTTCACTGCAATGTTGTACACCCGCTATGCGATCTAATTGAAGGCTTCATAGTTCGCCATTGATGCCAGTGCCGTGTGTAGCAATGTGGTGCCGCCTTTGGACAGGGAGGAACACTATGGGATTCTGTGCTTACTTGGCATGTTGAGAGTCGTGGTCAGAAGGGATTCCACGAGGGCGAGATCTTCACTCCCATACAACTGATCTCCTACTTTAAGCATCAGCTTAAAGTGAAGATCACGGCTGAGAGGAAGAGGTCGTCTTCATCGGAATTTGCGCGACTGTGTCGTGTGAATGGAATTAATTTAGAGTGGCATCTGGTCGAGGAACGGAACTAATTCAGCCCAAGTTAAGGTAGAATAGGTTTTGTCACTTTGTGTTCCAAGAGGTTAACTTGCCTAGCGAGAACATGATCTTCAATCCCACCACCTTTTTTTACCCCCCCCCCTTTTTGTGTTTCGTATACCCTCTGCACCCTACCCCCGTAGATGACAGAACTTAAAGTTCCCCGGAGGATGTGGGACATTTCGAAAAATATTTCTCTTCCAACATCTCTTTTTCCCGGCTAACATACTATTCTGCCATATTATATTAGTTGAGGGGGCGGGGTGCTCATACTAATAACACATTTTAAATGTAAATACATGTCACGCATTGGGGATGTTTTAATTCTACATACACGTCACCCCCCACACACACACACACACGTGGGATTAAGTGAGAAAATGTGGTATGTTGGTGAAGGTAGAATGAAAGAAATATTCAGAATAAATGTGTTGTTATGGTGAAAGAAATATTGAAGTACGATTGGGTCAGCAAACGAGACTAGCTAAGTTAAAGTTTTGACCTTGTGTCGCATATTCTTCGTTTCGATATGCCGATTCAAATGTTCAGCTAATTGCTCTATCGAGTTCTTGTTTTGGAGTTCTAATTCTTCAGAATTCTCAAAGTATTTGCTTTCTCAATCTCATATTTGTCGCGTCAACTCTTGCTCATGTATAGATTGCTCCGATTTCAACCTGTGGATAATTTCTTCATATTCCACACCCTTCCTTGTAACTTCTGGAAATAAATAAGTCAATATTATAGACACGTTCGTCCGAGTTTCGTTATAGAAACGACGCTCTGTTCGCACCTTTCTGACCTCTTTCAGGGTAATTATTTATTCTTTCGTGTCTAAGCTCTCTTCCCCGACCCCTTTCCCCTTCGGAAATAGTTACAGTTGTAGAGTTATCTTCGATACAATTGTGGTAGTGTTATCTTTTATAACATTACAAGTTGCCACCTCACAAGTGAATCCACTTTGTGAGAAAATGTATTATATTTAAAAGTTGTGTTGGGTCTTCTCGTACTCTATTGCTATTCTCCTCTTTCAGACGGAGAATAGAGGAGTGGCTAGCGGAGTTGAAGGAGGTTGAAATCAAGCAGCAGGTTCCATACATGGCTGAGGGAAAGGAGGAGGAGGTAAAAACGAGGCTGCAGGAGACTTATTATTATCGGACCCAGACTACCATAGAATTGGACGATATTCAGAGTCGTTTGGAGGAATCAAAAAGGTCCCCCTTGCCTGTTGAGATTACCTCCCAAGTAATGGCTACAACTGCATCCTCAATTCCAAACCCTAGTACGGGGTTGCACCCCATTCCACAGGTTTCACCATATGAAGGTCCAATGGCCCATACAGAAAGAAGAAACTATTCCTCCTTTAACATCAAAACTCCACAGGCTCGAATTAGCAGCCCGACATTTAGCGACCTAGAATTAAGCTCAGATAAAATGAGCTTTCAGAACGTTTTATCTCGTTTTAATAACTGTGTGGCCCTTATGCGGACCGGCTGAATTATCTATCGGGTAGAGCATTACAGTTAAAAAATCAGTTAGAGGTCGATGAGCGAAATTATTTTATGGCCTTAGAAATACTAAGAAAGGAATATCTTGATAAAAAAAAGAAATAATTCATAGCATTTTTCTAGATATTCTGTATTATGTTCCCAAAATACAGGCAATGTAACCGGGACCCAGTAATTGCTGTGGGAATTCAGCCATTCCTTTTCATGTGACCTATCTGATGATTAATCAGGGGGCGGGGGCGATAATCGTGGCCCAAATTTTATTCGCCAAGTTCCCCGAGGATATAAGGGGAGAGTTAATTCATCTCTCCGCGAATAAATATCCCCCTGTGTCCTCGATTCTACAAGACACGGGTGGGGCGATAGAAAACGCCTTTGGATTTGGGGGGACTAAAATTTCCTGCTACTCTTGTGCCGGGGCGCCATATGATGTACCCCCCTCCAGAAAAGAATTAAATACGTTAGGGAATCTCCACCTTCTACCCAAAATGAAGGGGGGGTTTCCCCCCGCATGGAGAGAGCTTTTGTAAGATGTCCGGACACCTGAATGTGGGGTGCCGGCAATACGCTTCCTTGGGGGACAGATTAGCCAGGTGCCCACAGATGCTGATAGGCATTTGGCTGACACTTGTCCTCTTAGGAACAATGTTAACAAAGGAATCTGTCTTCTGTGCAAGGTTTGCGGGCACACATCTGCCATGTGCAGGGTTTCCTCAGATCGGGTGAATCACAGTGTACATGCTGGTGTGACCGGCTCGCAATATTTGTCCCCTATATAGAATTCAAAAGGGGAAGGAGGAGTGTGTCCGTCAATTATTTGCTGGATACAGGGACCGAGAGAGCGTACTTGACTGAGGAGTTCCTTCAGCCTCCGTGTTGTGGTAAGGCCGTTTCTTTTCCCCGTCACATGGAGATAATGACTTTTTTAGGGTCCATGAAGAAGCAAGTCAAGGAAGTTGAGCTAGAGGGGCCCTCCGTATGCCCCGAAGAGAGTGCTCCTTCTATCGCGAATGTCGACAAGCATTGAGATTCTTCGTACGGGTGAAGGAAATCCTCTCTAACACCCAACCGTTGTCGAGAAAGGCATTATATCAAGTACTAGTGAGGTAGGCTGTACGAGACGATTTAATCGAGGGACTCAGTTTGATGCGAAGGGAGAGTCGCTTCATCTGGACTTGAGCGCCCAAAATGAAATGCCTCGATAACAACAAGGCGTCTCTCAACTGGCTGGTTATACGAAACGCACTCTTGGTCAGCAAACGGTCTTGTGCCTGGCCAGTCATGGCTCGCCCCTATCCTCATTGATAGGGACCTGGATTTGTCATTCCATGTGGACGGGTTACCAACGGTTGTCAGCAGCTTAGAGTCTTTGAATTATAAACTCGCGGTGGATTATGGCCGCTCGGAGAATGCTGTCTATGTGAAAGGTTTGCCCATCGTGGACTGTATGAATGGTGCGGCGTATTCGCTCCCAGGTGGTTTAATTCCCTTTGGGAATACTGACCACTTCTCTCTTCCCAGTCAAATCAAACCAACACGTAGTAAATCACACAAACATTTTGACTTTAATTTCGTACTGGTAAATACTGCCCTGTATCATCCTCTCGTATTTATTACGTCCTGAATGCGAAGGACACTTATATAGACACTTATGAAGATACTTTTACTGACAGAGAAAGTGTTTAGTGTAGAGTCCTTGGGACTGCCTGCCGAAGAGACCTTCTCCGACTACGACCAGTACTCCTTTGGGGGTGGTCAATACTATGCCCCCCCCCCCTGGAACCTCGATAAACTTGCTCGTGCCCCCTCTAACCACTCTGTGGCTCTGCGTGTTTTGGACCGAGTGGCGAAGAATCTCACGAGAAAGGGGGCGTACAAAGAATACTTAGAGGTGTTTCATCAGCAGGAGCTAGATGGGATTATAGAAGGAATCTTTGTACCCCTCAACAAGTTCGAAAACTACACTTGGATTCCCCACAGGACTGTAGTCAAATTAGACATTGTGTCTACAACTATTATAAGACCAGTGTTTAATTGTAGTTTCAAGACGAAACATTCTGTTCTCTGAATGAGGCAGCCTATCCGGGTATCAACCATATGGGGGGGGGCATGGATCTGCTGCTCTCTTTCCGAACGAATCATTATGTTCTTCTAGCCGACATCAGAAATGCCTTTCTGATGATTCGCCTCGCTTCTGAGACGGATAAGAACAGATTGTGTTTCTTTTTAAAAGAAGGAAATAGGCTACGTTGTTTTCGGTATAAAACCACTATCTTTGGATTCACTGCCACCCGTTTGTTTTAAATTACGTATTAAAACATAATGCGTCGAAGTTTCCTATTGACCTCTGTCGGTCCATGTTAGAATCCCATTTCTACATGGACAATCTGGTCAAGACAGGCAGTGATCCAAAGGGCTTGACAATCTGGTCGAGACTAGCAGTGATCCAAAGGGCTTGACAATCCGGTCGAGACTAGCAGTGATCCAAAGGGCTTGACAATCTGGTCAAGACTGGTAGTGATCCAAAGGGCTTGACAATCTGGTCAAGACTAGCAGTGATCCAAAGGGCTTGACAATCTGGTCAAGACAGGCAGTGATCCAAAGGGCTTGACAATCTGGTCAAGACTAGCAGTGATCCAAAGGGCTTGACAATCTGGTCAAGACTGGTAGTGATCCAAAGGGCTTGACAATCTGGTCAAGACTGGCAGTGATCCAAAGGGCTTGACAATCCGGTCGAGACTGGTAGTGATCCAAAGGGCTTGACAATCTGGTCAGGATTGGCAGTGATCCAAAGGGCTTGGCAAATTTGTATTCTAAAGCGTAGCGGTGGCTAGAGGAGGGCGGGTTTGTAATACAGGTCTGCAACAATAATAGTGTGGAGCTTCAGGAGAAAGTGCGCACGGATGGGATTCTAACCACACATGGATGTGAATGGGAGAAGGGATGTATGTACAGCCCCAGGATTGACCTAATGTCCCTCTGCCCTCATATGTGCGACCCTGTGGCTTCCTCTAAAAGGCTGATTCTCGCAGTTACAATAAGATCGGGATCTCGCTGGGGGATTGTGGAAGGAAGGATTAGGTTGGGACAAACAGGTTCCCGATGAAGCCCAAAGGAAGTGGGGAGGGCTGGCTAAAGACCTTTCCAAACTGGACTCCATCTCCTTCCACAGGCGGGCCCTTAGCGATGACGGGCTCTCTGACCATGTAATATGTTGTGACACCTCCAAACAAACATATTGCTTCGCCGCCTATGTCATACAGGAGAATGAATCTTCATTGGTGTTCGCTAAGGTGAAGGGGGTCCCAATGAAGACCAAGAGCCTCCCTACCTTGGAGCTGTTATCGGTGTATTTAGCACTGAAGTGTTTGAACCGGATAAATCTCGAGATCCCATTTGGCCACACAGGTATTGATTATACTGGTCATTGCTTTGTCCAGGATGAGGCTGCACTAAAGAAGATGTATGTGTTGCTCTTCAGCTTCCTCAATGTCAGGGCCGTTCATATAGAACTGGTCACTGGCATGAGTGTGTTATCCTTTTTGTCAGGCTTTTGTGCGGTTTACGAACCTTTATGGCGTGCCATCGCATATCTACAGCGATAACGTCAATACTTCTTTGAGCTGTGGAAGATTGTTTCGAAACTTGACCTCGTTCCAGGAGTACCAAGAGAAATTCACTGCCATTCCCCTTTACTATCCCCGGTTTGGAGGTACTTGGGACAGAATGAACAAAGCGTGTCTGTCTAAGATGCTTGGAAGAGGCAAAGTGGAATGTTTCACATTCTTGATGGTGATATGGATATGTCCCGGCTGTGATCAACACGAGGATCACTGGGCCATGATCGCGTGCGGAGACTACTGTAATTTTAAGGCAGTGTTGAATTCTACAATGAAACTGATTCATTTGAGCTAAAAGTAAATA
Organism: Architeuthis dux; assembly: GCA_006491835.1. NCBI lineage: Eukaryota > Metazoa > Mollusca > Cephalopoda > Oegopsida > Architeuthidae > Architeuthis > Architeuthis dux. Next base: position 3,874,854 of record VCCN01001780.1, read on the forward strand.
AAACGAAAAAATATGTTACATGAAATAATATTTTTTTATTTCGATTTGAACAAAATCCGTTTACATACATTTTCATATTTCCGTTTACCACAAAAGTAATGTTTTGTGTGACCTCATATGAGAAAATCAGTTTGAAAAACCTTTTAAGAATATTCATCGCGTTTTTATAGACATAAACAAAATTATCATTTCCATACTAAAATGATAGTCAGAAAAACAGCTTGCGACAGTCGCAATCCAAATCTACACCATTAAACTATGAATGAAAAGATTATCTCTATTTGATGTACGACGAGGGCCGATTGATAAGTTCGTGGCCTAAGGTACAAGGACATGAGTTTCACAGTTCCAACTAAATTCACATACCGTTCAACTCTTTGAATAATTACACAGACAATTTGAAATGCATACCTGATATTGTCCATTTTCTCAACACGGTAGAAATTGGACGAAGATAAAGACTGAAGTTATAACATAATAACATTATGTTGAGAAGAAACTGCACAAGATTGAGTTATGCACATAAATTGTTAGTAGAATTCAAAGGTTGATTGAAGACTCTGTTGTATTAACAGAAGAAAGTGTAGTATACATAACATCTTAATACGGTAAATTCCTTATAAGTATCTGATACATTTGTGTTCCTATTCATTCTGATGAAGCCTATTCTTGGCGAAACATGTTAATGGAATGAATTGTTCATTTTTACAAACAAGTTTCTTTCCACATTGTCATTACTGATATCATCTTGTCGGATAAATCTTATCCAAACACTGATCATTAACAAGAGTGAGTGTGTGGGTGAGGCAATATGTTATGCAAGTGAAGGGATTAGCAGTAGAGCATGTTCATTCACTTAAGTGAAGGAAGAGTTTAGTTTAGTAGAGCGCGCACGCACACGTTTAGGTTGGTAGAGGGCGCACATTTCGGTAGACCACATACTATAGTAGCACCGTGCAAGGTTTAGTGTGGAACAGAAAAATGAAACAGTTATGTACTTCAAATTGTCTGTGTAATCATTCAAATAGTTGAACTACATGTGAATTTAATTGAAACTGTGTAACTCATGTCCTTTTACCTTACGCCACGTAGATCAGGTGGAAAGATTCTATCATCCACTTCTTTCTTTGTCACAAATGAAAGAAGACTAATTCCTTTCATTTTAAAATTGTTTATACATTTGAATTTTGAGTAAGCACTAATGAACCCAAGACTTCTCTCTCTTTCTCCCCCTATATCTCCCAAACGCTCGCTCGCTCGCTCTCGCTCTCTCTCTCTCTCATTTCCATGATTATTACTATTGTTATTGTTGTGATTCTGTCCCTCCCAATCTCCCTTGTCCTTCTTAATCAAATAATTTCTTTCAAAATATTTCAGTTCATCTGTCATATGAGACCACAGTCTTTAAAACAAAAAATATTATTTCATTACAATTTTCCTGTTACAACGAACACGAGAAGAATCTACATGACACAATGCAACACGATTTTTATTCCTGTGTAGTGAGTATTATTTTCTAATTGCTTATGAGTAAAATGTATAGAAAATGGCGATTATTCCATTCAAACATCAAACGGCTATGATTTCAGTTTCAAATACTTATGTATTTATGCTTCGTATATGCATCATATAGATAACACACCACCGTGGATTACTGAGTTAAATATTAACACCAATTAAAGGTGATAATTGGCTAAAACTACTGGCTTTAAACACCCAGCCGTCAATTAGAATTGGGTGCAGTACTGTACTATAGTAATATAGGAAGTGCGGAATCATGAATGGGAATTGATAGCTTGCTAGCATTAGCGCGGGGTCCTTCAAAATGCAGGGCCAGTAGCATATGCTACTTTTGCTACATAGTTAATCCAGCACTGGTCCTGGTCACAAAAGGAAAGTTTGAAGGGAATAATTCACATTTTCTATCAGTCATTGACATAATAAATTAGGAAATAACACTTATTGCCCAGGAGCAAAAAAGTACAAAAGCACAGTTTTATGACTACACAAAATAAGTGTAATAATAGGATATCATCATTGATTCCGATATTGTTTACAATGCTGCAGTTGTTGTGGTTTTTATAATTGACAGAGATGGCGTTACAGGGGTCATTGGGTACCTGGACAAATAGTAACATATTGGGGTGCGGATTTCTCAACCCAAATCTCCATGGTGCGGCCGAATACAGGACCGTGCAGGCGATATTGGGCAATGTAGTGAATATCTTTAATGTATGGCATCTTTTTACGACCTAGCTCTTTCGTAAACATGTTTTTGGCTTGTGACATGTCGGTGTCAGGGATGCCGTTCAACGTCTTCACATAAATCTGCATGTTTTCCACCTTTTGAAGTATGACTCCAGCC
>VCCN01001780.1:3908346-3920731 GCA_006491835.1 Architeuthis dux
ACGTAAATAGTAGTCAAACATTAATAATAATGATTTACAATACATCATCTAATAAAAAATAAATAATAAAACGGGTGATAAATGAATAAGTTAATTCACTAGCCTTTTGTTGGGCAGTGATCACTAAAAACGTCCAAACAAGCGTGAATTCTGTCGGACAAACCTAACCGACCAACTTAGCATGAACTTACATTGCAAATTGAACCACCCCACTAAAAACCTATTATGAGGAAGAATCGTGAAAACAAAAACATTTTTCTAGACTTAATAAGGAATAAATGTTTAGATTTTCAACCCTCTAGCTCCATATGTTCGGCCCTTACGCGTGATACATACATACGTAGATGCATACATACATACATACAAATCAAGTCAGCCAAACTAACTGAAAAACTGAAGAAACCTATGTTGACAATTTTAGTGATAGTTTTTATTTCTAATTAAGATGAAGGCAAATAGTAGTCACACATTAATAATACTGGTTTGCAATACTTCATCTAATGAAAAATAAATAATAAAATAATTCCCTTACTGACACTACTAGTACAGAAATCAAAAACAAACACGGCTTTGAAATCGCGGGTTCGAGAGAAGGTTTAGAAGTTGGGTTTGGACTTCTGCGAGCGATCGAAGTTGGTATAGCAGCTGGTGTGTTTAACCAGGCTCCCCTCTGAGTTACTTCTCTCGCCTTTTGTTGGGCAGTGATTTGTTATTTCCGATCTGCGTTATTTACTCACAGATTGACTGCCTGAGTTAAGTTGTGATAAAAAACACAACTAAACAATCAAAATAATGATTTACAATACTTCATCTTATAATAGAAATAAATGAATAGACAAGCCTGGCTGCTACATGGTCAAACTTGGACTGGAGTTTGACAATTAAAAACAGCAGAAGTCAATATTAAAGAAGCAGGATTGGGGAGGAGCAGAAAAAGACGGTCAGAAAATGATTGGTGTAAGATAGCGTGGATGGAAACATAACACAGTAGACGTTACAAGATTATAGATCGTTTTTCTTAGTTTCTATAAATAATCTTCCTTGACGTCCGCTCTTTACGCAATGATTCGCTTTTACAAAACAAGGCGATAAGCGGAAATAACGTTTACAGTTTGTTTGAAGCGAGCCATTATAGAGGTAGCGGGCATCCCCTTTCTCTTTCGTACACCCCATAGACTCTTGTACCTACCACCGCCCCAGCATACGACGACTCGGCTTAACATACCATCATAATCATTTTGGGGGTCTGGGAACGCTCAAAATTATTTCCCATATTAATTAATGGTAATTGCTTATTTGTTTCGAGCCATTTCGACTTACGATAGGTTTTTTATAGGAACGCTGTGACTTCCGGATATACCCAGGATAGAGAGGGGTGCAGCTATAACGGGGCACGGAGGTCCAAGGGGCTTCAAGAGTTTTTGTGTAGAGCTGTGTCGATACGATATGTCCATTGATAAAATAGCTTGACTCTTATAGTTTACGGTTGAGTGAATATAGTGTAATGAAATACACTCTGGTTGTGTATGTTCGTGTGTTCGCAAGTTTTATTTTTGGGGTCACATCGTGTTACCGGGGCTGGAAAGCGGTCGACGATGTCGAAACAAAAGAAAATGCGTTCAACCAACCAGAGTGGTTTATGGATGGCCGCGATCTTTAAAAGTCTCCGGTATGGAAAAAATGTATATATTTTCGTCCACAGAATATTCGCTCCCGTAAATGTGCAGCCCCGGAACGAGACGTCTTCTCTCTCATCTCTCTCGGCGACGAGAAGATATACTACCGGATGGCTAAAAGACGAAGGTGTCTATGCAGTGTGTTTGTGGGGGAGGGCAAAACAGCTTTTTAACGCCTTATAAAATTCCATGCGGAGGCCCTGGGTCCGGTCCAAGATGACGCGGGAAGTCGCCCAGGACGCCAAGTGTCAAGGGGCACCAGTCATGTATCTGTGACAGTAAGAGTTTCCAAATACAAATGGATAATGGGAAAATAAATAAATTGAACAAAACAAAAACAGTAAAAATAAGAAAATCCACTGATGTGAAGTCAGATTCTCCAAGAATATCTGACAGCTACATACTTCCTGTAGGTACTGTTTTCTTTTATTGTAATCAACTTTGTATACCTGAATACATTAGAATCTTTATCCTCGTGGAGTACCGTTATAACGAATTTGCCGCCGTAGCGAGTGGATTAAGAATGCGGCATACATATTAAAAAATATGGCAAGCAAATTATTTACTTTTTAATTTGCTCAGGAAAAGGTATCATCTCCGACAATAGTCTTGCAAGATATGAAAACAAACGTTCCATTAGAACGCGTGTGTCATTAAATAGTGCCGTTAGAATGAGTGCCTTTACAATGAGAGTTTACTGTATTTATTTATCTCACTGTAAAACATGAAGAAATAATACTATATTTTAAAGGGCGTCGATGTTCGGCTTGCCCGGGGCATCAGGAACCCTGTGCCGTTAAACAAAACAATCAATGTATCCCATCTGGTAGCGGCCCTGTCGGCTGGAGCCTAGAATACGCCGACTGCATACCCTGCAGCGTGGTGAGACCCCACCCAAGCAGGGGCCACTTGTTTTGTCACCAAATTCGCAAGACTCTAGTTAAAAAATAACCTTTCACCGAAGTCGCAAGACTCTAGTTAAAAAAAATAACCTTTCACCAACATCTTTGAAACTATACTCGAAAATATTAAAAAAACAGATTCGATATGCACACCGTGACAACAAACTGTCTACAAAAATGTGCCTACATTAATTTGCCTACAATAATATGTCCGAGATACTGTGTCTACTATAAGTTGTCCACAATAATTCGTCTACATAAATTGTGTATTCAAAAAGAAACCGAATTCGGCATTAAATGACCCACCAAGTGTCGATGTGCCATTAAACAAAACAATCAATCAATCAAAAACCCATTTGGTAGCTACTTTTCGGAGCTGGTGAAATATCACTAGGTTTCGATATATATATCGATACATGATACATTATTGTGTATGTAAATGTGTATATGTATGTGTTCATTTTCATACACATGGCACATTAACCAAATTGTACAGTATACAGTTAGCATTTGGCAACATTTGGCAACATTTGTTTCTGTAATAAAACTATTTGTTTCCAATTTTTCAAGTTTATCCCCGTTAAAACAAACAAAATAAAAAATCATTGCATCAAAAATAGAAATTAAAATATCGCCCGAAAGTTAATATAATTCATTGGAAAATGAAAAAGTTATAAATATATATATATGAAGTGTATACATTAATTATGAACAGTGTATAGTGTGATATATCTCTCTCACTCTCTCACTCTCTCTCCCTCTCTCTTTCTCTCTCGTGTACTTTCTATGTTTTCATTCCGAGAATTGATTTAAAAAAACAATTATATGACGTAGTGTGACGTAGTGTGACGTAGTGTGACGTAAAAGAGAACAAAACAATGTCCCCTTTCTTAAGACCATTCTCGCTATCTTTCTTTTCTTTTCTTATGAACGCTATTAAACGATTTAAAAAAGGCTGAACGAAAAGACGTGTGGCTTTCATCGCAGTTAAAAAGAGAGCTATAGCGAATCAGCGCTAGACGAGGTTGCGCTAACTGGGGTAACTTGTGTACTGTACATGGACAAACCAAAGTGTTATTTTTTAAAAGTTGAAAGACATGAAGAAAGTGTAAGTTAATAAAGGAGTTGTCAGTAATACTCACAGTTTGTGTGTTCAAGTTCAGCAGCGAAGACGAACAAAGTGATGTAAACGTGGCCAGAGTTCGCTTTTATAACCAGACTGAGACAGTCACGTGATATTATTGCGAATATTCGTGGATCTGGGAGCAGAAACCTAACAATAACAGAATTTTTAAAAATGAATTTACCATTTCTATCTGATCGCTCACACTGGAGATCAAGTGGTAGTAATTGTTGCGAAGATTCCTTTTTTTGTTTTAGGAAAAGGGGAATTTCTTTTATCCAATTTTAGGTGTCAAAATGGAGTGGGATCAACTTTTTCCCCTTTTTAGGGGTTAAAATGGAGTGGGATTTACCTTTTCCCTTTTTTAGGGGTCAACGTCGAGGGGGATATCATTTTCCCACTTTTAATGGTCAAAACCGAAGGGAAATCTACTTTTCTACTTTTAGGGGTCAAATCGGAGTGGAATCCCCCTTTTCCACTTATATGTGTCAAAATCGAATTTGTGCACTTTAAGGTGTCAGAATGGTGGTGGGGGGGTATACTTCTTTCCACTTTTCGGGGTCCAAATAGAGTGGTGATTCTTTTTTTTACCTTTTAGGGGTCAACATCGTGAGAGAATTATTTTTTCCAATTTTAGTTGTCAAAATCATGGGGGATTCTTTTTTTCCACTTTTGGGGGTCAATATCGAGCGGGGATGTTTTAGGGGTAAAAATGGAGTAGGAATTCATTCTTACCGTTTTAAGGGACAACATCGAGGAGGAAATTCTTTTATCCACTTTTAGGGGCAAAGAATGGAGTGGGAATTCTTTTTTCCATTTTTAGGGGTCAACATCTTGGGAGAATTTCTTTTTCCATTTTTAGAGGTCAGCATGGAGAAGGTTCATTTTTTCAACTTTATGGGTCAAATCGAGGCGTAATTCTTTTTTCCACTTTTCGGGGTCAAAATGGAGGATGAATTCTGTTTTCCACTTTTAGGTGTTCTATTTTAGAGGTGGAATTTAAGGGAAAACGTTGTTTTACCCGTTTATGAAATGTCTATAAAATATCATCTGTTTTCCTGTGTTTTTATATTTGAAGTTATTTTCCCCGAGCCACGCCGGGTAACCCTGCTAGTTAAGTACTAAAACAAATGACAACAAATAATTTATTGGTAATAATAAATACAGCAGATGTTAGTTTCCAATCCAATAAATTAAATATAGAAACCAATTGTCAGCCAAAACTCTTGTAAATATTTATGTTCCATCAGCCATTCGACGTGCCATGCATGATAGATACTCACACTTGCTTACACATGCCATATATGCACACATGTAAACACATGCCCTAAAAGCACACATACACACACACATATATATATATATATATTCATATTCATACACACGTATTACATGCATACATATGCCAAACACAATTAATACACACATACACTCTACATAAGATCACACATACATATATGCCTCATACGCACACATATACGCATGCACATATATTCATATTCGTGCACACATACCATATACACATGCTACATACACGCCCTGTCGGCTGGGGTATCTGCAAGACTCTGTAAGACCCCCCGCCTAAATTGGGCCACCTGTTGGCCGTGGGTGGCAACCCGTGACACCTGAGGACGGGATCCTGGTGGCTATGTGGTCCATGATCCTGCGGTTTCATGTGATCTGCAATAATCAACTTTGGTCCTTACTTGGGCTAGACGGGCGGTCGGAGAGGCCCGATCCGATCAACCGGCTAGTAACGACAAGCCCTAACACTTATATATAAATATATATATTATAACATACCTGTTCCCAAAATATACACTGACCCAAATATCATCGTGGCCAACAACTGAACCCACCCCCGAAAATAAAACAAGCACCACCACAGGAGAATGGTCTGAAAAACGGAACCCATACTTCTCAATCAGGGACCCCCTCTCAAAACAATAAAAAAAAGAACACACCTACCAAAACAAAGACTAAACAGTGATCACAAAGATCTCCAATCCAACCTACCCACCTATATTGAGGGATCTTCGCTGTCAATGACCACAGGGGAAAGATCCCCAAAGAAGACAGAGACGCCTAAGCAAAGGTCACAAGAAAAAACATACCAACGATCTTCATCAAAACAAACACAATCAAAAGAAAGGTCAAACTCCAAATATCCTTTGGAAACCAAAAATCAATTTGACCAACATGACAAAATGGAAACAAACGAAAATCCCCCACCTTCAAAACTATACTAAACCATGGGCCACACACTTCTCCAATGATCACTTTCCAATTATAATGGAGAAGCCAGAGCCGAATGGCCTAAGGTCTTCCTCGTTGGAAATTAAGCGGAGCAAACTGGAAGTAATTTAAAACTCAATGCAAAACTCAATTTATACAAAACAGCAACACTAAGCTACAGGCAGGTCATTTCACGGAGACACTGATCCTTATTGCAAAGGAATGTACACCAAAGAATGCAAATCCATATAAACGCAATAGACCCTGTTTTGATGACGACTGCATAGAAGCTATCCGATCACGTCGAGCGGCCTTACGCAAATTCAATAACCAATTTACAACTTTCAACTTAATCCCCTTCAAGTTACACAGAGCAAAAGCACGAAAAACAATAAAAGAAATGACATGAATGAATGTTGGAAACAATATGTAAGTAAGCTTAACCCCTCCACCAAAACAAAGAGAGTCTGGGACATGATTAGAAAGATTTCCGACAAGAACCAACCAACTCCCCATAAACATATGTCCACAAACAATGTCAAAGTAAAAATTAAAAGGACATTGCAGACTTATTATCCGAAACATTTTCGGAAAACTCCTCCAGTAAAAACAGCAACCAACAATTCCTAAACACCAAACGTAATGCAGAAACATACAAACTAAACTATAAATCGAACAATTCCGAAAATTACAATAAACCATTCACTTTAGCACAACTAATAGACTCCATCAAAAAGGCCCATAATACAGCCGTTGGTCCGGTCGGAATTCATTATGGGTTCTTAAAACAACTGCCTGAAAAATCCCTAAATTACCTTTTGGATATTTACACTTAAATATGGACAACTGGTAAATTCCCAGATATATGGAGAGACAACCGTGATCCCTATTCCAAAATCAGGAAAAGATAATACGGACCCAGAAAACTATCGGCCCATTGCATTAACAAGTTGTCTCTGCAAAATCATGGAACGCATGATAAATAACAGATGGTCTAATCACCGATTTCCAGTGTGGTTTCCGAAACAAAAGAAGTACAATGGACCATTTGGTTCGTCTATAAACATTTATAAGGGAAGCGTTCATAAGATAAGAACACCTCACTGCAAAATGCTAGAGCTGATATCCAAGCATCATCAAATTTGAGATCTTGCATTCATCTTAAATGAATTTCTAATTTTATTAACTTTACTAACTGGCATTCTTGAATGACGAAAATCTGCAGTTGGCATACTTGCATCACCAACATTTAGATCTGGCATTTTTTGGATCACCAACTTTTAGAGCTGTCATTCTCGCATGACGAACCTGTATCACCAACCACTTGACCTGTTGTATAAAGAACCATTAGAGCTGGCATTCTTGTTCCACCCAATTTTAGATCTTGCATTCATGCATGACGGAATTCTATAGCTGGCATTCTTGCATCACCAACTTTTAATCTGACATTACTGCATGACGAACTTCTAGATCTGGCATTCTTGAACGACAGCCTTCTAGAACTGGCATACTTGCATCAGCAGGTTTTAGATATGTCCTCATTGCCTGACTATATTCTAGAGCTGGGATTCATGAATTACCAAATTCTCGAGATGGCATTCTTGCATCACCAACTATTAGATATGGCATTCTTGCTTGACAAACTTCTAGAACTGGCATTCTTGCATCAGTCAATCTTAGATCTGGCTTTCTTGCATGCCGAACTTCTAGAGCTCACATTCTTGTATCAGTGAATTTTAGATATGGCATATTTGTATGACGAAACTCTGGAGATGGCATTCTTCCATCACTGATATTAAATCGGGCATTCTTGTATTGTATACACTTTACAGCTGACATTCTTGCATCACCAACCTTTACAGCTGGCATACTTGCATCACCAACATTTAGATCTGGCATTTTTGGATCACCAACTTTTAGACCTGTCATTCTCGCATGGCGAACTTGTATCACCAACCACTAGACCTGATTTTATTGCATAAAGAACCATTAGAGCTGGCATTCTTGTATCACCAAATTTTAGATTTTGCATTCATGCATGACGAACCTCTATAGTTGGCAATTTTGCATCACCAACCTTTAGATCTGGCATTCTTATATGTCGAATTTCTAGAGCGGGAATTCTTGCATCATTAATTTTACTAACTTTTAGATCTGGCCTTCTTGAATGACGAAACACTACAGCTGGCATACTTACATAACCAACCACTACACCTGCCTTTCTTGCATGAAGAACTACTAGAGCTGGCATTATTGTTTCACCCAATTTTACATCGGGCATTCATGCATGACGAAATTCTAGAGCTGGCATTCTTGCATCATTAACTTTTAGACCTGGCCTTCTTGCAAGACCAACTTCTAGAGTTGTACTTATCGTATCACCGACTTTTAGATCTGGCATTCTTGCATGACGAACTTCTAGACCTGGCATTCTTGCATCACCAACGCTTAGATCTAACATTCTAGTTTTAGATCTGGCATACCTGCATTAAGAACTTCAAGAGCTGGCCTTTCGCAACACCAACCTTTAAGCTGGCATTCTTGCATGAATAACACCAGGAGCGGGCTTGCTGCCATCAGTAACTATTAGGTCTGGCATTCTTGCATGACGAAATTCTAGATCTGGCATTCTTGTATCATCAACTTATAGATTTGACATTCTTGCATGAAGATCTTCTAGAGATGGCATTCTCACATGAAACCTCCTAGGACTGGAATTTTTGCATCACACATTTTAGAGCTGGCAATTTGGCATCACCAACCTTTAGATCTGACATTCTTCCATGAAGTCATTCTATGGCTGGCATTCTTCAATCACACACTTCTAGATCTGCCATTCTTGCATGACCAACGTATAGGGATGGCCTTCTCGCATCACCAACGTTTAGATCTGGCATTCTTACATCACCGATATTTAGATCTGGCATGTTTGCATGAAGACCTTCTATGGCTGGCATTCTTCCATCAACAACTTTTAGATCTGGCATTTTTGCATCACTAACTATTAAATCTTGCATTACTGCAATACGAACTGCTAGAGCTGGCATTGTTCCAACACCACATTTTAGATACGGCATTCTTGCATAACGAACCTTTAGATCTGGCATTCTTGATTCACCCCCATAACGTTGGTACCACTGACGTCCTACTATCTTTCGACAAATGGCCTCGTGGTTATTTATTCCTCTCCTTGATTATTCAAAAGACATACACACTCTGCGTAACTTGTTTTAATCAGTGTACGTGTGATGTTTGCCAATCACCTACTGTGCTCTGAGCTCCTTTCATAGGACATGTCCTCACATCTTTGTAAGCTACGACACTGACCTTTTCATTTAAAGATGACGTAATTTAGGACAAATGAATTCAAGTAAAGTAGCAAGTATTATAATACAGAGGAATTCGGTTATTATAGTCACGGATAATGTTATCAAACGGTTATTGATATCAAAATCAGTCGGTCCCAGATTTAGAAATCTTTTTAATAAGGATCGTATCTTTACATAGAACAGATTGTGTTTTGGGTGTGGAGACGTTCATATTAGTGTGTATATGGGTTCGGTTATATGTGTGCGCGCGTGTGTATGTATGCGTGGTATGGTTGTATGTATGTTAATGTCTGTGTGCATCTTTTGATTTATGTTAAAGTGATATGTCCTCTTTAAAATAAAAACATATTTGTGAAGAACAAGTAGTCTACATACTCATGTACCTATCCATTTTCCTAATAATTTATATACGCATTGTTTTATTTTCAATCATTTTTATTTGAAAACGATTCATTTAACATGCGTATTATACAACTGAAGAATCGGTATATACAACATAACATTTGGTTAAGGCTGTGTTTGTTGTAATTATTGGCGTTATTTCGTTTCATTTTCTCTATTTGGCTTTTTTTTTATTCATCAAATAATTTGGATTCTTTTTTCTTCCATATTCTAACTATATACCAGGGGGTGTCTGGACGCTGTAGACCACCCTAAATCCACGGCTGAATTTGGCTTCTTTCCTGTTCCATATTCTTGCTCAGTGGTGTAGCTAGAGGGAGAGCAAAGGGATCGGTGCATATTCTTCAAGAGTGGCGTCTTTTCAACATTTCTTTTTAACTCTTGTGCGATAAAAGTATTTTGTTTACTTCATCAGATCGCCTCGGAAGAACCTTCTGGACTTATGACTTTATTCAACCAACCTTCCAATGTTTTGAATTGTTTGCTTCAAACATCACTTCATAACAATTGCTTCGTTTTATTTTCATGTTATGTAAAGTAATTATATGACAGACATGTTCTTAACATGTTTCGATTTTAGATTTATGAGACTACTATCAAACATGTTTTTATCATGTTTACAAACAACAACAATTAAGTACTTCCTTTATAACTATATCGTCACTGTGTTTGAATTTTCCGAACAAGATTTCAATGTCCAGTGAATATTTAATTTTCTTTGTATTTTGTGTAAATATAGCTTGTTTCCTAGGCTTTGCAGCTCAATATTTTCGTTATTTAAACAACACATAACGTCATTCTATTTGTAAATTGATTTAATGGAATCCCTTTAAACATGCATTTTGGGGCTTAATTTTTATTGATTTGATCAGTTAGCTGAACAATCAAGTATCCTGACAAATTATTACACTAATTTGCATTAATATATACAAGATTTTACATGAATGTTCATAAAACTCCAACTTTAACCCTAACTCTAACCGAGTTCAAAATGTTTCGGTGAAAATTGTCTCTGGAGAAATTTAAACAAAAAACGGTAGCGATATCTACTTTGTAAAATTACAAAATGTGACATCACCAACTGACATCACCAACTTTAAGATGACGAACTTTTAGATCTTGCATGAAAAACTTCTAAGGCTGGCATTCTTGCATCACCAAACTTTAAATCTGCCATTCTTGTAAGAAGAACATTTGGAGCTGGCATTCTTGCATCATCAACTATTAGATATGGCATTCTTGCATGACCAAATTGTAAATCTAGTATGCTTGCATGACGAACTATTCATGCTTTCAAAAAACACATACAAGTTTTGTTTTTTACTGTAATGATCGTATGTTTTGATCATCAAAACAGTATTTAATTCTTTTAAAATGTATATGTCAATGGTTTACACAACGCAATACATCAATTGAATATAATCCAGTGGAAATTTTATTTAAACGGTAGCGATATTTATTTTGTAAAAGTACAAAATGCGACACAATTAGAAAGTAACAAACCGAAAATTGAAACGTGGACAGAAACGCTTGTAACATAAGTTTATTTTCAGCAACGCGTGCTGTGCAGCTTTGTCCGGTGCCCGGTGAAAATGTCACCGGAAAGAAAATGGCACATTTAATTAAAAGGCTAACGATCTCAAATACATTAATTATGAATGGATGTATATAGAGGCTACACATTAGTATTACAAACCGTCAACCAAAACTGTCAACATAGGTTTCTTCAGTTTTTAAGTATGTCTAGCTAGCTGGCTGGTTATCTCTCTCTCTGTGTCACGAGAGTGTCGCGAGAGAAGTGATATATTAATTGATAACACATTTTCCCAACCTTTTAATTGATCACCCCCAACACGGCATGTTACCAAAAGACATTGTTCACTTGATGGTTTCTATTGAGTGACTAACCAGAACTGTTTTGTTTGTTAATTTTGTTTAGAATGTTTGTTATTAGCTTGAATCTATTTGCTTTAGTAGATCATTGGTGTTTTAATTATATGTGCCATTTTGTCCTAGTGTTTCACTTGTGCCATTGTTTACCATTTTTACCGTGTCATTTCTTTCTATGCCAGTTTTACTTAGATTCGCTTGTTCCATAATGTTTAACGTGTAGATGTTCCAATTATTTTCTTAGCTAAACAACGAATCCCATACCTATTTGAATGATAACGACTCTTCTCGAAATTATAGACAATACGCTTTGGTATTCTTAAATAATTGTTCACATCTGTGAGTTTCAATTTCTTTTCTTCCCTCTTTTAATACAGTTCCAGTACAAGTGTGATTTACAGGGTTGCCATATTAAGCTATAAGGGGAAATAATCCAAACTTTATCTCTGTAGAGATATTGGAATAGTATCAAATTTGAAAAACGATTTCCAAATGTGATGCTACTCCAATGTCTGTGTTGGGTAAGCCTCGGGGATAAAGTTAGGATTGTCTGCCCTTTGTAGCCCAAATTGGCAACACTGGTACGTTGACCAACCATATCTCTGTCATTACCCAGTGTAAGGTCAACATTTAACTGAAAAACCTTACAGAATATTGAGCTGTTAACATGCCAATCCTTGCTGATTTGGTCCTAAAATACGATAGTATAACGATTGCATGAAGTTATCATCCTCGATGAGTAAAATGGCTAGATTGTTCATTTCCAGTTAACGTTATAGCTAAACATGTTATGTACGCTTCAAATAACATTGTTGTTCTTGCTATAAG
>VCCN01001780.1:3998324-4010324 GCA_006491835.1 Architeuthis dux
CAGAGCCCAATTAACCATACATTTTGGGAACATGTTCCATAATCTGTCTGTTTCCAGCCTCTGAATGAGGGGTTAGGCTTTCCCAGTTTTGCTATTTTACCCATATATAGGGATCCATGCCTTTCCGAGGGCATTAGTACGAAGTGAACGCAGATTGTCTCAGCCGGAGTTGGAACCCTGCTCGCCTATCCCATTTTCCGTTCAGCTAACCACTTGGCCACCGGCACCTAGTAATGATGGTGATTATGATAATTACAAACTCTTCCTCGCACAGCTAATTTTTCAAATTAAAAGTGAGTAGTGCCCTTACACTGACTACGGCTTCAACCGCCCTTGCTTGGTCTCCACATATCACATTGCTACTTACTCCGACCTGGTTTGCGATACATGCAGCAGACTTAGGGGCGAAAAGCACCCGAAGTGGAGTCACACACTTCACCATATTTGATTAATGTGATTTACTTCAATTTCAGAAGTAATTATCCGTCTCGGACCTTTGGTTCTTCAAGTTGAAAAACCCTGTGAAGAAAATCCGGAGAAAAAAGTCTTCAGTAGACGTTTGCCAGATGTGTACACCAACAATCCTCCACAGCCTACTTCTAATTTGGTAAGTTCTTCACAGCTACGTCACCATCCGATAATATTTTCTCTTAGTGTTGTCGCTTAGCTAAAACTTTCAAGCCAATTGTGCATTTTGTGATAAAAGCATATAATTTGGTACACTTATTGGCAAAATGGCTGCCATGGCTATAATTGTATCAAATGATATGCTTTTATTATTAAAATTATTTGGCTAAGCTGTCCCACTATTTTGTATTAATTAAGTTGGGCTCTGTTTGTACATGTGTTATGTACCGTCGTTTCACATGAACAACAATTGTCAGTTTACATTTTCTATTGTCAGCGTTGAACAGATCGTAACATTTTACCCAAATCACACAAGGCTGGCCTGGTTTTATTTTATCGCAACTTTGTTCCTCGTGACATAAGCACATTGTTGGGTGCCCCCACTGCTGCTGTGACGGGAAAAAAACAACAAAGGCTGATGGTTCTGGAGACAACACGTGAGAGGCCATATTGGAAAAACAACGAGTCAAGAAACAAATCAACCGTGAGTGACTATGAAGTAATAAGTCGTCCGTGGAGCGACACATAGTGATTGAGTTATGGCTCAGGTAACCAGAAGAAGTAAAAACCACGTTTAAAATGTGCGCGTCCAATAGAAACATATACCTCAGATATGTGTATGTATAAGTATGTACATTGCTTACAATAACATGTTTTGATTTTTATATGTTTTTAGGTGAAACTCGATTACCAATTAGGCAAATCAGGAACTTTCTATTCGAAAACAATATTCGCGTTAACTCCATATATGGTCAGACGTGCAGTCAACATATTTGTTGAGGAATTGAAATGTAACAAGAAACCCATCATAGAGAAATGGTTTTACGTCGTTTATAATCCGACGTAAGTATTTTTTTTTAGTTCTTCCCATGAGTTTCATTCTATATTATCGGAAACAAATTCAGGTAACGTAATCATTGACATTTCGTCACTTAAGGGAGAATGCGGTGGCAGGTAGCCCTAAGGACTTAAGCCCTTTTTGAAGTAGGTGTTGTCGCTTCTCGAACTGGGAAACAGGGTGAGATAGGCATTCGAACTTCGAGGGATTTCTTTCAATGGCTTCTCATTCGTTGAATTTCAACCAATACCAAAGTTCGTAATTTTAACCCCATTAATCTTTGTTTCGGTGTAAGAAGAAAATGTGTGGAAAGGGAGACATAATAATGTTTCTAATACATTCCCATCAAAGAGAAACCAATAAAGCAGTTATTGCGTATTGGTTTTAAACCGGAAGAAACGTTTCCTATTTCTATTATTTCACAAAGGACTATAGCTAGATCGATGTTCAATTGACATATAATCAGATTTATGACAAATGAAATCTGTTGGGAAGGGAAGACTTACTGTGTCATCCGTAGTGGTTTGATACACAATTAAAGCTAGTACAAGAAGAGATATTTGAACTTAAGATTCGATTCGAATTGTTTATTAGCAAGTAGAATTTTAATTAGACATCATTAATTCCTTTACATCATATAAGCTGAGAGGACAGAGCGTTTGATTAAATTGAAAGGTGATGTATTAAATCCGGTGTCATCCACAGGTAGATTTGTTAACAACAATTCACTTGATTCGATGTAGATGTAAAAAGGGTTTAATTATGTTTGTAAATACTGGTAAATGTAAATTATATGTAAATAAAATGATGTGTACATTGACAAAGTGTATTTGATAAAATGATAAGTATATTAGATAAGGTGTCCCCCACCCCGCCGGGCCATTCATCCGGAGAGGATTTTAAAACTCTTTGCACCGTAAGGTATAGGTTTATGGTAATCTTGCTCTGCACCATTATGAAGTCGCAAAATGGTCCGCATCAATGGTGGGTTTTCATTGACTTGAACAAAAGATGGACTCCTTCCGTGTAATCAGCCGGACAAGAGTAAAATATAAAAATGCAACAATGTATAGGTGTACATTTGACCTCAAAAGATGGACTCCTACCGTTGTAATCAGCCGGACAAGAGTAAAATATATAAAATGCATCCGGTTACTGTCCGGACCGAACGCTTCAATGTTTCCAAATTAACGAGTCATGTAAAAATGGTCTGCGCCCTGCTTGTCGCGTTTCTGTTCAATAAATTGAATCGCATCAATGTGTATTCATAGATTGACCTGATAAAGGGGAAAGGGGTTTCCATCCGAGTTGTATCAAACCAGATAGAAGTTAAACAAAATGGCTTATCCAAGTTATATTAAACTGGATAGAATATTTAAATGGCATTAAATTTAAAGACATCACCGTAATCATATTATGTTCAGGATTATGCAAATATTGTAGATATGGATTCTAATAACAGGCATACCCCGGGTCATCTACACAAACATAATGCAATATAATGGAATCCGCGCAGACCAAGACATTTCAAATCCATCCGACAGTCGAGTGCACTGTAACATGTATGCTCCTGTCGGGTTTCAGATGTGGGCCAGAAAATGCAACAGACGTCGATCAAATATAAAGAGTGTGTCTGAAATGTGCCGTAGTGTAGTAATGTATGGGTGTATTCGATAAAAGAGAAATTTTAAAATTAATTACATTGATAAAATGTAGCATGTATTTGGTCCTTTTTTTCAATTGAAAATGCGAAATTGTAAATAAGCTCTTATATTTTTAAATTTGAAGGATGTATTCCAGAATTCGAACCTGAATCGGAAGTATTATTTTTAAAGAACAAACATTGAAATAGATAGAAATCGAGGGTATAATTCAAATTTATTTTTGAATTGAAATGGTAAAGCCTTGAATTAGCTCCAATGGAGTGGTTGTATTATCAATTGCAAATGCAAAGTGTAATTGAATTCAATCAAAAGTCGGATTATAGTAATCTTTTAATTTTTCATTTTCTTTGTATATTTTTTTGTTTATGAGAAAACAACAGTTTAAAAGGCCATCAACTACACGAATAGCACTTAATTTTTAGTAAATTCTTGTTTTAATGTAACATAACTAATCAAACAATTCATATTTCCGGCTTATAAATTCACACAAGATTTTAGGCGCGGAAATCTGACGCCATCTTTATTTCTAGGAATTTGAAAAGAAACAGATCGCCATGTTGGATTTTTTTCCAGCAAAAGTCTTTGACCTATATTAAGCTTAGTGGAAGGGTAGCATAATAAGTATGATCAGAGATAAAGCCAACCGCGTTGAGACGGTAAGTCCCGTTATTTCGGAAACAAACAATGTGCGTCATGTGCGTCCAGCAGAATCTTTTTAAATAGGAGGCATTTTCGCCAATTTTCAAACTGAGGTTTTCGTGCCAAGTTATTTTAAAATCATTATTTGATAAAAATGCAAGCGAACCTTGTATCAGAGGATCAGCCGTAGCGAAAAAAAGAGGAAGAATGAAGTGTCTCCTTATAACAATTTGGTGAATAACCACAAGTGTAACTGTATTTATATAGGTGGGAGAAGAAAGTAATTCTTTTGACTTCTTCCCTTCACCTTCAAATTCCCTGCAGTTGGAAAACTTTAAAATAAATATAGTAACATAAAGAATATTACAAATAGATTTTAAAAGGGTAGAAAATAAAACCGTATTTTTTAGACATTACAAAATCGTTATTATTTTAGAGGAATGCGGGAAGCTAGCAAACTTGACATCTCACTTTAACATCGCTAGGCGGAATAATTTTAGACATTTCCAAAGAAAATACAGAGAGTTTTTACGTAGAGATAGAAAAAAATAGTTATTATTTTAAAAGAAAAGCAATTCCCTGTTGATAACTTTCTTTAATCAACGTCGATCGAACATCATTTTTGCAAATATCCAAAAGTATAAGAGAAAAAATGTTAAAAAGATGCCAATTATTTAAACAGGAAAGTCGTCCGTGCGAAGTTGCTTTTTACTTAACATCAGTCTAATATCGCCTTGTAACAAATGGTTTGATATCCAAAAGTATAATTGAAAAAGCTCTCTACTCGGAGAAAATAGATGCTAAATAATTTAATGAGAAATTATCCGTGTGGGGTTGACTAATTTCACTTAACGTCAGTCGAACACCAATGTAATAAAGGTCCACAGTATAAATGAAAGAGCCGTCGACACGGAAAAGAAAAGAAATTAACCTAAAGCGAAAAATATAGAACTTTAAAAAGATCGAACTTACTTCCAACCAAAAGAACATTGTGTTCTCTCTCATCGAGCAAGGAGCCGACCCCCCTTTTCGCACAAATAATACGCCTTTCCGAAAATGTAAGAATAATACACTTTTCGCAAAATGTTGGGATTTTGGGGGCATGTCGTAACGCTAGTAGGATATCACTGACTCAAAGTATGAAAGAAAAAACAACAATGCAACAAGTTTTGGGTTTTCCGTAAATCCGATCTTTAATTATAGAAAATGCAGGCAAAGAGAAATAAGAGAGATATTTGGTGGAATGGGGAGGTTGCGAAAAGGTAGGGTTTCCGCGTGGAAATAAACTCACGGTGAGGTTATGTCGAGTTAGTTCCGACTAACAAATGCTCATTGCAATGTAGGATGCTGTGGTTTTCGAAGATTATACGTCGAAGCGAAAAGTTCATCGTGTTCTGCGAGGAGTTGAATGTTGGTACCTTTTTTAGTTCTTGTAGATTTGAACTTTGCTCGAGTTGGGTTCTCGATATAATTGTAGGTTTAGTTGAGTTGATCTTTTAACTCGAACGTGAGTTTTGTTGATATCGGCATGTGGTGAAAGAATGGTTGTTGATAGAAAGGGCTGCTTTTGCTGGCTGCTGCTGTTGCTTCAACGGCTAACGTAAAAAGAGGTAGGCTCATGCTTGAACATTTCCCTCGTCTCTTTTTAGGGTGAAACTGCCAGGTGGCAGCTAGCCCTAAGGGCTTAAGCCCTTTTTGAACTAGGTGTTGTCGTTTCTAGAACTGGTGGGAAAGAGAGTGAGATAGGCACTCGAACTCCGAGGGCTTTTTTAGGGGCTTCTCATTGGCATTGATTGAAATTCAACGAAAGTTCGCAATTTTAACCCCATTGGTTTTTGTTTCGGGGTAAGAAGACCATTTGTGGAAATGGAGACATAATATTTCTAATACAAGCCATTAAAAAAATTAAAAGTAAGAAGAGTATTTTATAGGATGGAGTAAATGTGAATGGTGTGAATTTATGAAAGCAATGGCATAATTCGTCTCTGCAACAATAGACATATGGATCGAATTGAAAAATATGCCTTAAAAAACCTAAAAAGAAAGGTTTTCAAAAGGGGAGGTTACTTTAGTCAACTAAAAGACTTAGAGTTATGATTATTGGATCAAATGTTGTCACAGTTCACGCTTCCCATATGATGACGGTGTATAGTTTTACATAACTGACACGACTTGTGACATTTATATATTCGTGCATATTTCTTTCCGTATGCCAGATGAATTGTCTTTTTTCTTACTTTATAATAAGTTCAATAAATCAAGAGTAAGTTCTAATTGGTGCTTTTTCTAAATATCATTTTTTCATTATTACCACGAAACACATTATCATATTAAAATGTATCATTAAAAAGGGAGGTAACTCAAAAGAGCCATAACGTGAATTTATACTTCTCAAAGTTGTTTTTGAAATTAATCTCAGAAGACTATGATTTCGACATTCGACATTAAAATTAGAAACCGTCAACCAAAACTGTCACCAGAACGGTCAGCATATGTTTCTACAGTTTTTAAGCTGTTCTGACTGGCTGACTATGTATGCATCACGCGTAGATGTCGCAATGCAGCTAGAGGGCTGAAAACCACACTATTTACTCCTTACTATGTTTAGAAAGAACTTTTTTTCTTCAAAATTCCTCCCCAAGATGGGTTTTTAAATAGGGATTCAGTTTACAATATAAGTTTATGCTAAATTGGTTGCTAGTTTGTGTCCAGCCGGTTCACTTGTTTTTCTGTTGGAAATTCACACTGTATAGCGTTTAACAAAAGGCGAGAGAAGTAATTTAATCATTGATCACCCCCAACACGGCATGCTGCTAAAAGACGTTGGTCACGTGACAGTTTCTACTGAGTGACCAACCATAACTGTTTATTTATGGTTCTATGAGAAGATTGTTATTTTTAGTTACTTAAATGAGATACTCTTCTAGATGAACACTCTTTGATAATGGAGACTGATTTCCTCTGTACATCGAGGAGGCTGTAGGAAATTCGGGTATCCTCGCAATCAAAAAGACTGGATTACCTCCCTTGGATCCTCTACCTAGCATCGTATTGTAATAACACAATTGTAAACCGCCCATCCACTTATATATATTATTATATCTCTGCGCGTAACAATGGACTCCTCAACTTAAAGGTTATACTTTTGCTGATGAAAATATCTCTTACCAACCACTTGAAACAATCGACTTTTCCTCTGAAACGTTTTCATTAGTTTGTTTTAAAAATAACCATTTAATAGAAATTCAAATATTTGCCGGGATACAGAATTATTGATCTACCTTCATCTATCTATCTATCTATCTCCCTCCCTCTCTATCTCCATCTCTCTCCCAAAGAGACAATCGAATTATAAAAACATCTTAATTCGTGAGGAAGTTGCTTTTGATCGTAACTTCTTGAGTCGTAGCGATAGGGAAAAGGGTATTGTATTTAAATCTTGGGAAGCGTATGCCATGGTAAGCAACCGAAGATAGTCCGAAGAAAATATGGAAGGAGATGGGAATGGTCTAGTTTAAGGTGCAAAATTTGGCTTTCTGCCTTTGTGTTCTTCTCGCTGTGGTGATGTCAAATAATTTCCTTTTTTTAGAAGATCTAATGCTGGTTTGTTAGAAATCCGTGTCCAGAAAAACACAGACAACTCAACGAAGAGAAAGAACGAATGCCCACCAGACGATTACAATATAGAACAACTCTGCAAAGGCGACTGTGAGTTATCTGCCTTAGATTTAAAATTTCTTCTTTATTATTATTATTAGTAGTAGTAGTATTATTATTAGTATTATTGTTGTTGTTGTTGTTGTCGTTGTTGTCGTCGTCGTCATCATCATCATCATCAAGACCGATATGTTTCTATATGATTTTGACGTCCGTTGGAAGTGTAGCGGTCGTATTTCTCAAAGTACAAAAGTAGGGTTAAAAATATCAAGCTGGCTTTGTCACCGCGACGGGGCCAGCTCTGAACCCTATGAAGTACGACACTGAATATTAGCTTCCTTTTTTCGTGTCGTCAGCACGAGTATAAAAACCCTTGTTTTACAATTATCTTGGCCTTTGTAGACTGTTCCCTACAGTGCCTCTTTCGCCCGTGTCTATTTTCCTGGCACGTACAATATCTCTTCCTTTTTCCACTTAATGTTTCTAACTACGGACATTTCTTCAAATGCCGTCTCTTCTTACGTCAAATCTTTGGTCATTCTCTCTCCATTCCTTTTTGCCAAAACGAGGAATGAATGTCTCAAATATAGGCCCTTTCGAGAATTCACAATGACCACTGATGACTAGTTTCTGTTAAAGTCAGATTTAGCTGAGCAACTCCTTAAATCTCTTCCTGACCAGACACTATCTTTACTACATGCCTGGCATCTTCTACTTTCTCTCAAAAGCCTTATTTTTCTCTAACAAACCTATTTCTTTTGCTGAGAGCAAACAATTCTTAGGTGCACTTATCACCTAAAGATGTAGGTCACATAGCTAACGCTGAATTCTCACAAAAATCCATTTCAGTACACGAGAACCGGCTAAAGGCAAAAAAAACTTTTTACCATAACTCTTCATCTCACTAAAACCTCTCACTAACTACTTTTACATATATGTGTATTCCTTTTTATTGTACCCTTTTGCAGTGCAATGTTTTTATTAAATATAACCTTTTTTTCATTTTAAATCTGACGTCTTTTGTTTTGATTCCTTTGTTTGTATTGACCGCCAAAAACCAATGTGGCCGACTTTCTTTCCTCCTCTTTTTGACCACGTGATCTCCTTCCTCCCTAACCAGGAAGACACCAACTACTATTACCGCTGCTACTACCGTCAGTCATGACAAGTCATTTTAGCCACTGTATTTACACCGCTAATCTTCGAATGGAGAAACGATCTACATTCTCCTACAACTCAAATAATTTCCCCCTTCTTTAATATCTTTACCTCATTACAATTAGCAACCTTCTTGGTAATCCCAACTCAACACAAGTTTATGCACACCTAACCCGCAGAACTGAATTTAAAAAAATCATGCATATATAACACAACCCAACGGATACCATAGGCTACAGAAACAAACAGGACCCCCCCACACACACATCTTGTAAAAAAACAGTTAAAACACATGAAAACTGAATTCATTTAAAGATCATTCGACTTTATTTCCAGTTTTTCAATTTAGATAATGTTTATCTAAATCTAGATCCTTTTGGTTGCGTCTAGATGACAGAAATTGCTATTTAGATGTTTTCCAATAAAATAAGTAAGATTTTTTAATGAAATAAGCAATATTTTAATAAAGTAAATGTTGACGATTAAAACCACATTTAATTTATTAATAATATGTAATGCATTTCCTACATTTTAGATATATATCTGCAGTATCTAGATGATTATAGATGTTTTTTTATTCAAATTAAGATGTAAAGTTCTCAGGGATTGAAAAAGCACACAAACATAAAATTAATTGCGAAAAGAACATGATAAAAAAGCATATCCATAAATAATTTCCAGATTAAATATCTATTTTTATCCCGTACCTCTACTTTAATTTGTTTGTTTTTGTGTATGTTTTATTTGTTATTCAATTCAATGCATACTTTTCATAATGTCACTTTTCCAAACGGGTGTCTTATTGATTAAAATCACAATTTCTTTCCTGTAAAAAAACATTTTAATAGGGATTTTGGCTTTGATTGAACTTACGAATCTAAAGCCTGGATATCTTCCATTCATATTGAAGTTGTTTAAGATTCACTTTAGTTAACCTAGTCGAAAAAATAGTAAAGAAACATTTTCGACAGTAATCTTTCGTGTTTTTAATCCTTTGGTCCTAGAACCTTCCATTCGGTTTTAGAATAATCGATCTTTTGAGGTTTTTAGCTGGTGGGGAGGGTTTAGAATGTAACCGTAATGGTAAACTGGTCCGTTACTTTCCATCCGTCGTATGGAAGTGAGACTTTGAAGTATTCGGTTACTTCCGCTGTGAAGGTTGTTATCCAGGCTTCTTTGATATGTTAATGAGGATTTCTTTTGTGCTTATATTATTCACACACAAGGCAGTGCAGTGTTGGTTTTTTAGGGGGTCAGCTGTTTTGGAGATATCTAATAAAAATAAATAAAATTTAAAGATTATAGAAATATTTTCATATTGTCTATGAATTAACTCTAAAGTAAATGTTAACGTTGAAGTTTTAATACGGTAATTTAGGTGATTGTTTCGAGTATATTTTTTTGGCATTCTTTTGTATTGTGTTCTCAGGAATTTGAGCTATTGTTGAAAAGAATATGCAAAAAGCAACATACAGTGAAAGCTCTTCGGCCCAATGTAGGGAAGGTGGTCCTGATTATAAATTGTAAAGTTTCACACCCTCACTCACTCGATATTAAAAAGGTGCACAAATAAAAAGAAATAAAACAGAATTTTGACCAGACACTATTATCCGCTCTAACCATGATAAATATCAAATATTAATATATTAAAAAATAAATAAATATAAATATAATAAATGATTAATAATTTATACATAATATTGTTGAATTAAATAGACGTGCAGTTTCACTGGTGTTTGTAAGTAGCTTAGTGGAATTCTTCTGTTCCTTTTTGTCCATCCGTAATCAATTTCGACAATGGTTAAACGTTATGTGGATACAAAACGAAAGAATGACCTTTTTAGCAAATGATGATTATCCATATTGAAGGTTTATGACAATAAATTTGGTGAGTGTTTCGTGACAGTTTTCTTTTTCGGGTTTGGGGGATTTCAATAACGGCATATCGCATTAAAGTAGTTGTTCTCCCCTTATCCGAATCTTAATCATTTCTTATTTTTTCTTGTTTTTTTTTTACCGCGAATGATGTTTAGTTGATGACGTCCTAAACAAGCAGAAGTCTGTCAGTTTTCTGTACTTTGAAAATCTTACTTTGTTTTGTGAAGATTGAAACAGACTGTTCAAGTTTTATTTTCAAACAAATAGGATTGAGTTTGAGTATGATCAGGTCATTTTCTACCTCATGAAATATATGTTCAAGGACGAACCTAACACTCCTGGTGTTAATGCACTCTGCAAGGCAGTTGTGCCAAATGCTCCAGAGGGGGAAACTCTCAGAAGATAGTTTGGAAAATTGCTGAGCGACGCTTTGGGTATGCAGTTGATTGTGTTAAACTATGTTAAAGTCCATGTATTGCCAGAAGAATTTCACTTGGCCACTTACAAACCCCAGTTCATCTGCACATCTATTTAATTATTATTATTTTACCCCTTGCCGTCAACAAGACTATTTGACAGAAATAATTTAGTGATTTTGCAATTGCATTGTACTTATAAAATATCAAAAACATTATGTCCCGCAGCATTTTCTAGTTTATGGTCAATATTTCCTGATTATTAAAGTAATCTAAAGGTAAAATTAAGTAGAAGATACAAGATACACTTTATCAAGTTTAACGTAACATACAATTCTATTTCTACTAAGTTACGTCACCAGACGTCAATGATGACGTAAACGTGACAGACGACATATGCACATTGCTAATTATTATATGTGTGGATTATTATTTCAGCTGGTTATTCTTGTCCAAACATGACCTTTAAGGAGACAAATGGTGTTGCTGTTCGCAACGTCAGCATGTATATTGTGACTGGGAAGCCAACACCAGGAGTGAATTGTTCCTTCGACTCTGCTCGCTACACTCAATATTTGGGCAATCATTATTACTTCATGGGTAAGTCAAATATCTTTCACTTATACAAATACTGACGAACATGCAATAGCAATGCCTACAGTAATAATGGTTATAAAAGGAAACATATTACTTTTGATCAGCTTAAGAGCCAGAAAATACCCATGGCTTAATTAAAATTCACTAGCTGAAAACCCACCCTCCAGGGATTTTCATTAGTACCCGGGGAAGACCTAAATGGGGCCTTTGGCCCCAATAAGTGATCATGGATTTGAACTGTGTATTTATTGAATCATATCCTATTTGAAAATCATCACCATCATGAAATCTTGGATCACATTTAATTTAAATATCTTCCATCTGAAAAAAAAAAGAAATAATTTCAAAAACTAATATGGTAAAAACATTCCCCGTATGTAGTAACCACGAAAGGCGATTTTGGTAGCCATATCCGTCTTGAGTTGTGCAATGATAGACAGACAGACATTGTAGTAGGATTATTAAAACTTAGGTTAGTGCAGCGGAAGGGCCAAATGATAGTAAGAAGATTGTGCTGCACTAATCT
>VCCN01001780.1:4190748-4202143 GCA_006491835.1 Architeuthis dux
GATATGAAATTCTATTTTTTTGGTGTGTGCTGGCAGCCATTTCTTTACCCTAAATGTAGAATCACGGGGCGGGGGTGCACGTTAGGCCCTGCTGGCCTCCGGCCTACTTAGCTGATTACTTAGGGCTACTCACAATTCCACTATTTTTGCCACCTTTTCAGATTTCAGATAATCAGGCGAGTTTTATTGAGTTTCTACAAATTTCCTAGTGGCCAGAATACTAATTCAAGTTGTCCAAAATCGTTTTTGTTTTGTTTAGTTTTGGAAAGCGTTGTCCGACGTGGCCTCCATCCTTTCAAAATATGGCCGATGTTGACGACTGCCTACGATCAGAAGGTTTTCAAAAGGGGAGGCTACTTTAGTCAACTAATATTCTTAGAGTTATGGTTCTTGAATCAAGTTTTGACACTGTTCACGCTTCCCAAATAATGACGGTGTAAAGTCTCACATAACTGACACGTCTTGTAATAATAGCCATTTGGATCTTACCATTTCTACCAAACTTAAACCATTTCTTAAATCAGATTCTCTCTTCTGGATGTATATCGTTGCAACCTATTTACGTCGGCCCCGATCACATTAATGTAATTTAAATAATACTAAAGAAAGACTTAATAAATAAAGATTTCAGTCACGTAAGTATCTATCTATCTATCTGAATATTTCTCTCTATTATCTATGTATCTGTCTATCAGTCGCGCAATTAGCTATCTATATATCCATTTTAATTCTTCTCTCTATTCATCTCAGTCTCTCTCTCAGTCTGTCTTGTTTTATCTCCCCTTATCCCTTACCTGATCAATTTCATTTTCCGCTAACGTTTAATTTTGGAGCATATTTTTTGTTTTATAAATTAAGACTTTTATTCAATGTTTGCAATAAACATATAAATATATACAACCTATAAACAATCTCTAAATACACAGGAAAGAAATCCATAATTTGCGAGATTCCATCACTAAAGCTAGAATTTTATTGCATAAAAACCTGTATATAAACAATATATATATGTTTTTTTTATTAAGGATTCTCGCCAGCAAGTGGATAAGAATGTCTCCGCTTTATAATAGCTATAAAACTCCACATTTAGCTCAGAAATCTTGGTTGTTGGCACTGATCTTGTGAAATTGGTGCTGCCAGGTGTCAGAAGTTCAGGATATACTCGTTCTTGCTCTTCCATGTAACATGATGCCCAAATATTGTTGGTTTAGTCCAAAATTAAAAGTAATTGTTTTAAAACGAGTCAACATGCGATGTTCTGATAAGAATACAATTATGAACTAGAAAGCACCCGGAGAGCACATACCTTTGCCAACGCCGTGCAATGAACACATATTGAGTTACTTCCCTTTTATTTACTTTTTGATTTTAATACCTTTTCCCAGCATAATAATGACAAATATCTCTCAATGGAAAACAAATTCCTAGAAACAACAAAAAATGTATTTTTAACTTTTTACGTAACAATTGTCTCATTTTTCCACAAAATTTAATTTAAATTCATTGAGAACTTTTGGAGATATCGTGTGGCCAAACCTACGGACGGCCACGAGTGTATATATTTACATCTTCGAACTTCATTAGTAAAGGTTAAAAAAAACGCCTATACATGGGGTAATCTATTAATGGGTTAAATCCTCAGGATTATATATTAAAGGGTTAAATACTGGGAATAATTCATTAAGGGGTTAAGGTGGATTAGGTGTTCTGTTAATCTGTCGATATTTGATCTAGTGTGTCCTTAACTCTGATTCATCAACCTCTCAACCGCAACCTCTCAACAACCTACAACCAATGTTGCCAAATAGGGTTTGTCATTTTATCGTAGTTTAGCGATACATTTGTTATTGCTATTGTTTATTAATTACTATATTACTAGCATAGTGCAAGTATGTTAAAAAATAAAGGATAATTTGCGTATGGACCAGTACTTCTGCCTGGGATCAAAGTATCTGAGCAATCTCCCTAGGACTAAAGTGTTGCTCACCTAAACCTCTCTGAAGATCTAATAAATTCTTTCACTTATCCTTTTTACAGATTGATTTTATATAATTGAAGTTATGAAAGTTTCAAACTGCACATTCTCGATGCTTCCCTTGTGTATTTACAGATTTTGAAAGTAGGCTACAACTACAAACACCAATGCCACAAAGAGGGCCTCCACACATTAGGATTCGCCTGGCGTCTACTTTAGCCTCATTAGCTAAGGTAGTCGACAAATCTGGGAACTTAGCTGTAAAAAGGGTTACGAGATGGAAGCTTGTCTTAACGCGGCAGCTGCTTTATTTACATATACTAATTACTATTAATTTTTCGACTAGTATTTTTTCGTCTTGATCACAGTTGCTTTTTAGTGTTGCCAAATAGGATTTGTTAGAGCTAAAAATGTCTTTAGAAATGGCTAAGATCGGCTAATTTTGTTCATTTACAGCTAAACATGTTATATATACTCGTTCAAAGCCCACGTATCAAATAAAATAACTGTACATTAAGATTCCAGGACAAATTATTAATAAAAATTATAAATTTCCTTTTAATTACTAATTATTCTCAAACTCCAGTCTAAGTCTGTAGTTTTTCTACCGTAACAAGAACAACAAGAACACCAAGAACAATCCTCACGAAGTTGTGGAGAGTAAAAATTGACGTTCTAGCACCGTGATTTGAAACCAGGACCAACTGATTTGTAAGCTGGTCGTTTACCAGCTGAGCTAAACTGACAAGTCTTATATACCAATGAAATGTATCTTACATACAGGCAACGACTTATTTCATTCTAATAAATACATATATTTATACTGAAAAATATAATTTTTATAACTGTGTATTTATTATATATACAATACAAAAGTTGAAGTAATCATCTTCAGTCTGAACAGAAGTAGGAGTGGAGTTTGTCCCTGCCGCATCCAGCCCCCTTTTTTTTTAAATGGACAGAATTTCGACTATTGTAGATTTCTATCGGCTAAATTGGAAAAAATCAGCCATTCTAGCTGAGAAATGGCTAATTTGGCAACCCTGCCTACAACGTGCTCTCTCCCCCTCCTGACATCAGGTCGATCCAAAATCTCAACCCATTTGTCTCAGTCTGTTCATATTTATCAACCTATCCGTTTAATCACTATTCAAAGCCAGTGTTGCCAAGTATGCTTTGTTATTTATAGCTAAATATGTCTTTAAAAATGGCTAAAATCGGCTAAACATTGTATATTTTAAACTCTTTAATTGTTATATATAACAACAAAAATTTCAATATCCTAACACTCCAAAATAAAATATTAATGAAAATAGAACATTTACATTTATTAAACTTACCAAAGCTAATTGGCTATTGTTGATTTTGATTAGCTAAATTGGGGTAAAATCAGCCAGATGTAGCGGAAATATGGCTCATTTTGGCAACCTTGTTGAAAGCAATCTGTTTCTACTTAAGCCATTAACTGAGGTAGGTGACAAGTATAATTAGATCAGGACTATAATTACTGGAAATTCTGAAATCTTAATTACAGTGTTTACTAAAGTCTGTCAGCTTCAACATGATTATTTTTAACTACTTTTGGTTTTTGGTTTTAGCCAGTTATCTAGTCTAATAATGAACAGTGTGATTTTCTTGGTTTGCTGTCCGTAACACTGGGCTCTTCCACTCTGGGGAATTTTTCGCTGATAAAAATACCTCTTAGCTACCATTTCAATCTATGGAATGTTCTACTGAAACTAATTCACTATTTTGTTTTCCTAAAATATTGTTCCATAGAAATTCAAATATATCCAGGATTTATTTTCACAGGCATTTAATATTTATCCCATTACCTGGGGAAGGTGGGGAAGAGAAATAGTTATCCATTGCAAGATAAAACCCATTACACGATAATTGATTGCAAATTATCGATTGCAATTTACCCATTGCAAGATGAAAGCCCTGACTCACAGATAGAACAGAAATGTTATTGATTTAGCCATAGAACTACAATGACTGAAATTCCCGTCATTTGCAGTTAATGGGTTGACAGTCGCATTCAGTCTATTCATCACTACCTATGAATATGTGTATCTATCAGTCTATCTGTCAGGCTATCTATCACAGCTCGTATTTATGCGTTTATCTCTCTCTGTTTGTGTTTATACCCCTGTCTCATTCATTTAGGTTTGTTTTTTTGTCTACACGGAACGGAAAGTACCTGTAGCCAAGCAGTTAGCAACTCCGGCCGGGACAATCTGTGTTCATATCGCGCTAATGCACCTTGGGAAAGGCATGAATCTATATATTCTCCCTCCGTCCCACCCACCAGCTATGTATAAAATAGCAAAACCAGTAAAGTTCAACCCGTCGTCGTCCAGCGTCGGGAGAGTCAGGAAACGGACAGAGTAGGAAACGTGTTCCCTGAAGGTTCGGTTAACGGAGCTCTAGTGAAGCTTCAACGGGCCTAGCAAGCCAGAAGTGAACTATAATAAATATTCATGTGAAATATCCTCGAGACACTCTCGATAGTACAAGCGAATGGATATTTCTTTGTGTTCACCAAAACTGTCAACATGGGTTTCTTCAGTTTTAGTGTGGTTCTGCTTGGAAGGCTGGCTGGAAGGCTGGCTGGCTGGCAGGCTGACTGATTGGCTATCTATGAATGTGTCGCCCGTACAAGCGAGTCAAATGGCTGAAAATCTAAATATTTACTCCGTATTATGTTTACAAAAACATTTCTTTTTTTTCACCCCCCAAAATATTTTTTAGTGGGGGTTCAATTTACAATGTAAGAGAATCCTAAATTGGTCCCTTAGTTTGTGCCCAGCAGCATTCACGCTTGTTTTGTTTTTTTAAATTCGGTCTTTTTTAGTCGAAAGAAGTAACTTATTCATTGATCACCCCTTTTTCCAATTTTTTAATTGATTATTCGCAACATGATATGCTGCCAAAAGACGTTGGTCACATAACGGTTTCTATTGAGTGACTAAACAGATATGTTTCTTTTGCCTTTTTAATCCACCCAGAACGTGCCTAGTGGATTTGAGACCCAGGAAAAGCCATTCTTGAATCTTGAAATTTTGGGCAGCCACGCTTCTCTCTTGGAAAGACACCAATATCGCGAAATCAGTAGCAACACCCAGAGTTACAATTTTAGCGATTTCTGTGCTAAATGTTGAGTTTTATGGCTGTTATAAACGGAAAGAAATCTCCTCCACTTGCAAGGGAGGATTTGAGCTAAATATATAAATATATACAGGGTCATTATAAAGTTCTTGTGCAGCTTAAATTTTAATAACTTCTATCTGTAAAGTGCACTGATAAGCGAGATTCATTTATTTTATCGTAGTTTAGAGATAAATTTGTTATTAATATTGCTTATTAATTATTATATTACTAGCATAGTACACGTTAAAAAATAAGGGATGATTTGTGTATGCATCAGTACTTCATATTCATATTTTATCATGTATAGAATTGAAATTATTAAAATTTCAAACTGCACATGGACTTTACAATCACCATGTATTGTTTCTATACATGTTTTTATGCAACAACATTCTAGCTTTAGAGATGGAATCTGGCAAACTTTCGATGTTTCCCTTGTGTATTTACAGATTTTGAAAGTAGGCTACAGCTACAAACACCTATGCATTGATGTCGTACGAGAGAAGGCCCCCAAACATTAGAATTCACCTCTGGCCTACGTTTCGTGTGGGGATAACAGACAACACACACAATGTTTTTAGACCTAATAAGGAGTAATGATTAAATGTTCAGCCCTCTGGCTCCATTGGTGCAGCCTGTACGCGTGATACATACATACATACATACATACATACATACATAGCCAGCCAGACAGACCAGGTTAAGAAACCTATGTTGACAGTGTTGGTGACAGTTTGGGTTGACGGTTTCCAATAATATCATTCACAGAACCTTCTTAAGCGATCTTTTTGAATGAAGTTACTGTTGTGTAATTAATATTCTGAAAATGAATGGCTACACTACCTCTTCCACTCTGGTAGGTGGACTCTTCCAGTCTGGTAGGTGGACTCTTCCAGTCTGGTAGGTGAACCGGAACTATTTAATGAAAAACGCATTCTAACGGCACGTTTTTTAAATTATCACCAGAATATTGTCGGGGATTATACATTTTCCCGAGCAAATTAAAAAGAAAATAATTTGCTTACCGTATTTTTAAAATGTTCATGCCTTATTTTTAATCCACCCGTTATAACAGCACTCTTCGAAGGTGCCGTTATAGTGGGAGTGTGAAAGAATGGAGAGAACGGACGAATGAAAACAGGGGAAGATACGGTGAAGTCAACGTATCGTCGGAGAGTTGAAAGTTGGTGCGTGGGGGACAAAGAAAAGATGAAGGAAGATCCCGTTTCCCCGGGAGTTTGAATTCGGCGCCGAGACAGAGAGAGAGAGAGAGAGAGGGGGAGGGGGAGGAGTAGCAGTGGCAGTAGGTAGGAGTAGCAGGAAGAGGCAGAGAGCCAGGGACAGCAACAGTAGCAGTAGTGAGGGTAGAGGCTGTGTGTGTGAACTGAGGAGGAGGCACGAAAGTTTGCTACTACCAGCTCCCAGCGAAAGCACCGCCCAGCGACCGAAGCGGGTTGCTTTAAATCCGATGAGGGAAGACACTATCTTCGAGGAAGTATAAACTTCCTTCGCTCTTTTCTTCTCTTTGCTTTTTCCTAAAGGCTGTGGACCAAAAATCAACATTTGTGAAACCCCAATGTTTGATTTTCCTCAAACAAGGACTATTTTTCTCTTCCCGGAATTTTACCTCAACGACCAAAGGACTATTTTCTGTCACCGGAGTATTTCTTGTTTACGGTTGATAAAACTTCCATTCCACGTATACCACGACTAGACGCATTACGCTTCTAAGAATAGTGCGCCGTGGCAGGGAGAGTATTGTAATTTTAAGGCAGTGTAGAATTCAACAATTATACTGATTTATTTGAGCTAAAAGTAAATAAAACGAAAAAACATGTTACATGAAATAATTTTTTATTTCGATTTGAATACAATCCGTTTACATATTTTTCCATATTTCATTTTTTTATTTCCGTTTTCTCCTGTTTCTCTTGTATTTCTTACGACAAAATCACTTTGAAAAACCTTTTAAGAATATTCATCGCGTTTTCATGGACACAAACTAAATTATCATTTCCATGTTAAAATGATAGTGATAAAAACAGTTTACGACAGTCGCAATCCAAATCTACACCATTAAACTATGAATGAAAAGAGTATTACACAGACAATTTGAAGTTAATACCTGATATTGTCCATTTTCTCAACAATGTAGACATTGGAAGAAGTTAAAGACTGAGGTTATAACATAATCAAATTATTTTGAGAAGAAACTGCACAAGATTAAGTTTAGTTTAGTAGAGCGCGACGCACACGTTTAGGTTGGTAGAGGGCGCACATTTCGGTAGACCACATACTATAGTAGCACCGTGCAAGGTTTAGTGTGGAACAGAAAAATGAAACAGTTATGTACTTCAAATATTCTGTGTAATCATTCAAAGAGTTGAACTACATGTGAATTTAATTGAAACATGTCCTTGTACCTTACGCCACGAAAGTCAGGTGGAACAATTCTCTTATCTACTTCTTTCTTTGTCACAAGTGAAAAAGACTAATTCCTTTCATTTTTAAATTGTTTATTTACATTTGAATTTTGAGTAAGCATTCATGAAGCCCAATACCTCTCCCACTCTCTCTATCATACACACTCTCACTATCACTCCATCTTATTTCTATGATTATTACTATTGTTATTATTGTGATTCTGTCCCTCCCAACCCCCCTTGTCCTTCTTAGTCAAATAATTTCTTTCAAAATATTTTAAAGTTCATCTGTCATATGAGAGCACAGTTTTTAAAACAAAAAATATTATTTCATTACAATTTTCCTGTTATAACGTACACGAGAAGAATCTACATGACATTATGCAGCACGATTTTGATTCCTGGGTAATGAGTGTTATTTACTAATTGCTTATGAGTAAAATGTATATAAAATGGTTATTATTCCCTTCAAAGTCAAACGGCTATGACTTCAGTTTCAAATACTTTTGTATTTATGCTTCGTATATGCATCATATAGATAACACACCACCGTTGATTACTGAGTTAAATTTTAACATCAAGTAAAGGTGATAATTGGCTAAAACTGCTAGTTTTAAACAACCAGGCGTCCATAAAAGTTGAGGAGAGTACTGTACTATAGTAATAGAGCAAGTGCAGAATCAGTGAATATGTTTTTGACATAATCAATTAGGAAATAACAGTTATTACCCAAGAACAAAAAAAAAGGACTAATATGTTGCACAGTGTTATCACTACACAAAATAGGTTTAATAATAGGATATCATCATTGATTCCGATGTTGTTTGTGGTGCTGCAGTTGTTGTGGTTTTTAGAACTGTCAGCGGTGGTGTTACGCGGGTCCGGGTCGGGGTCTACCGGAACAAATAGTAACGTATTGGGGTACAGATTTCTCAACCCAAATCTCCATGGTGCGACCGAACATAGGACCGTGCTCACGATATTGGGCAATGTAGTGGATACCTTTAATGCATGACATGCTTTTACGATATAGCTCTTTCCTAAACATGTCTTTGGCTTGTGACATGTCAGTATCAGGGTTGCCATTCAACGTCTTTACGTAAATCTGCATGTTTTCCACCTTTTGAAGCATGACTCCAATCTGAAAGATAATAGAAAGAAAGAATGATTTCGTGATTGACAGAGAAGAAGAAGAAGAAGAAGAAGAAGAAGAAGAGTGAGGAGGAGAAGAAGAGTGAGAAGGAAATGAAAAGAAAAACAGCAGTACCCCCTCTCTTCTTGTTTGCATTAGCGTGACTTAAAACCAATCAACAAAGAGACAATGAAAGTAAAATGGGCTTTTATATTATAATATTGAGAGCTTCGTTCAAACTTAAATAGATCTACTTTCAAGGTAAAGGGTCCCACTCTCAAGAGACAACTACAATTGGAGTATAAACGGCCAGTGACAGAGTTCAGGTTACATTTGGCTGCGTCAGCTTAGAGATTCTTGCAAGTTTCAATTCTGGTGGAGACTATGATTTTGTCCTTACAAGATTGTTATTGTTACGTAATGGTCAGTGAGGGGCTGCTGTAGTTTGAGGCCAAAACTAGTAGTCCAAAACTTTGGAGATATTCTCATGGCCGAGGGAGACGTATTTCTTTCCCAGACAGCTGGAGGTCGGAGGTAAAGGCATGGGCGCCGATGTTGGCCAACAAGGAATTTTAAAAGTACTTAAAAATAGATTAACAATTTTTGGAGTTGACCACTTCAAGCGTGGAATTATCTTAAAGCTGATTAAAAACAAATGTACGAAAACGTGGTCCCCAAAGTGGGCGCGGCCTGGGCGTAGCTAAAAGGTCACTCGAAGATTATAAAAGACGGGAGTAGTAGTAGCGGCAGACGAGAATCAGTCAGTTCTGACGCGGCCCCTTCGGGTCCGTGCCGGACACTATGATGCTCTCTCTCTCTCTCTCTCTCTCTCTCTCTCTCTAAGCTCCCTAAGCTTCTTCTCACTTCCTCTTTAACGCAAAGCAAGTAAAACTATTGTGTCACTATGTTTTGTGTTAGTAAATGATTTCTGCTCGATTCCAATCGGCGTTTGACTCCCTCTTTCTTCAGTGCACGATGCACCCAACAACCGTGCATGTCGTTTTTTCTCTCCCAGTGAATAGCACACGTTGCGCAACAGGCGCTGTGGATTTGGTCACCGGTTCCCATGCATCGGCAATCGCACATTCAGCGGAGATGGCCACGGAAGGCACCCACGGAGTGCACCGTATGTGCAACAGATGCAGATGCTATGGTACATTATACCCACCCCATTGGCGGGATGCAAGCCTACTGAAGGAATATCGCCACCCTAATCACACAGCTTAGAGTGTACTCAATTGGCTACTGGTAAATTTGTCATAATGAAGAGTTTTCCACACTTTTCACTCATACTGGGAATCGAACCCCGGACCGTCTGCGTGTGAGGCAGTAGTGCTAAACATTACAATATCCGAGTGGACAAATGTCTACTTTTAGCAGTTAACATAACTAGTGCTGTGCCCGTTCCAATGGTGCATGTTTGGAAAGGCTTTGACTTTATGGTGGTTGGAGTAGCCTGCCATAATTGTCATGTATAATTGTCATGTAAAATAATTTTCCGTAAGGCGTACGAAATTACGGCTTCGAAGTATTTTGGTTCTCTTCAGTGTTGTCAATTTAGATAATTCTGAAGAGCGGAAATCAAAGGAGATAATTCATAGGAGCTTTAAGGAAAGCCCTATAATCTTCAATTTGTTATTTGTCTTTATTAGATTTCTCGAGAACCACTGATCCTTAAACCTTGGAACTCCACTCTATAATGCCTGGTGTTCTCACTAATATATATGGGGACTATCAATTCCGTACAATGGTAAGTTGTCCAGTTATCTCGGTGCATACACACCAACAGAGATTTCTTCAATTATAGTTAGATGATAATAATCCCCACTCTGTCTTACCTGAGTTGGACAGGGCAAGTTATGTTTGTTAACGCGTGCCATGTTGACAGAAATTTGTATTTGGTATTTCATCTGACACGGATCTTGGTGAGATGAACTTCGGATGGCTTTCGTCATGACTGGCACGTTTCGCCGCATCCTCTTGAATTGGTTGTTATTTCCTAGTGAGACAAGAACATATGTTATAT
This sequence comes from Architeuthis dux, assembly GCA_006491835.1. Lineage (NCBI taxonomy): Eukaryota > Metazoa > Mollusca > Cephalopoda > Oegopsida > Architeuthidae > Architeuthis > Architeuthis dux. Next base: position 4,201,458 of record VCCN01001780.1, read on the forward strand.
TTCCATACAGTTATTTCGGAGAGTGTCCATGATGCTGTCTTTTATCATTCATTATTTATATCGGAAATTTAACTAAATATCTTAGGGAAAGCCTAACTGCTGCAGTGTCAAACTCAACTCCTACTTCTATTCCGACTGCAGATGATTAAAGATTACCGTAAATTTCAATAGGGCGCTTCCCATGGAGCGATGTTTCAGACTCATTTACCGTTGCCAAGGAAGTTGGATAAGTATATTCATTGATTGATAGACTTTTTTTTACTTTTTTCCTCATTCATTTATGTATATGATCATGACTGTCCACTCTATATCTCCAAAGGTTCTCAGAAAATTCCAATGGACTTTGATCGAAATGTGCAGCGTGAGTAGTGAATGCATTTTGGATCCATGCACAATTACCTCCCCTACGCCGGAGTTATATGTCCACACCACATAATTTCGCTAAAATGTCATGTGTGTCCACTCGATATATCCAAAAGTTCTCACTGAATTTCAATGTAATTCTGTGAAAAGGTGGGCAATGTGCTACGGTGGAAGTGGTTACATTGTGGATCGGATCCATGCACAATTACCTCCCCTGGCAATGGCGTTGGCAGGGGTATGTTCTCTCTGGGTGCTTTCTAGTTCAATAGTTCGATCCTCACTGGGAGTCTCACTAATGTGGTTTTAAGCTAATCTTAGTAGAT
>VCCN01001780.1:4205538-4218647 GCA_006491835.1 Architeuthis dux
CATATATATATATATAAATACATAAATGCATACATACATATACAAACAACCAGGCCAAACGCACACATCCCATAAGTAATACACAATAAACAATGCGTACCCGACCTATATATATATATAGTAGTCAGACTCAGCAAAAGATACACACTAAAGCTCTGAACAAGAAATTGGAGAGTTCTATGACGACATCAGTAAGATAGTAGATCAGCAGAAAACTAACTACACTCTACTCATTGGAGACTTTAATGCTAAGGTAGGCAAAGGAAAGATTGGGGAATCCAGTGTAGGAAAATATGGAATTATAGGGGTGACATGCTAGTAAATTTCGCAGAGAGCTACGGTTTAAAGATAACTAATACACTCTTTCAAAAACGGGAAGGTCGGAAGTGGACCTGGAAAAGCCCAAGTGGCACAACTAAAAACGAAATTGACTTCATACTAACTGACAAAATCGAGAAAACTAAAGACGTTATCGTCATAAACAAAGTAGACATCAGCAGCGACCATACAACGGTAGAATGCAGAACTAAATTTAACTTTAAAACAGATCCTTAAGAAGAGATGCCCCAATAAGATAGAGATAGAGAACATTAGCAACTTCAGAGTAGCGATAGCGAACAGATTTCAGGCCTTGTGTGACATAGAGGAAAGGAGTAAGCAGCAGAGATGGTAGGAGGTACAAATGTAAACAATAATACAGGGAAATACTCTAAAGCCACATTAAAACTAATCAAACAGAAAGGAAATATGGAGATAGAATATAAAGAGGACGAAAACAAAAAAAGCAGAACAACAAACTAATCAATAAAAGAACTAGAAAACAAAACAGAAAAAAAAACACGAAAAGGATAGTAGAGGCTATCAGAAAGGGGAAGAGTTTAAAACATGCCCGATCCGCAGACCATACAGACAAACAACAGATGACTGCACTAAAGGATAAAAACGGCAAAATTATAAAAAATAGGAACAAATTGACAAAAGTAACAGAAGAAGACTATGCAAATTTGTACGCCTCCAAAATAGAAATACCACAAACTAAGAATCCTATAGATACTAGTGATATCCCAGACGTAACAGTAGACGAAGTAGTGTCAACATTACGAAATATGAAACTCGGTAAAGCCCCAGGCGAGAATGGCATAACGACAGACCTTCTAGAAGATGCAGGAGAGACCTTGCACAAAAGACTAGTACAGCTATTTACACAATGCTTAAGAGAGAGAAAAGTTCCCCAAAACTTCTGTCTAGGAATAGTAATCCTACTCCACAAGAAAAGAGACAAGCAGGACCTTGGTAAATACCGTCCTATCACACTATTACCTAACATATATAAACTATTCACAAAAGTAATCGCAAACAGATTAACAGGCACCCTAGATGAAAATCAACCACGCGTGCAGGAAGGCTTCAGAAGCGGCTACTCAACAATAAATCACCTACATGCAATATATCGAGTAATCGAAACGTCCCTAGAATACAACAAACCACTCTGTTTGGCCTTTGTAGATTATGAGAAGGCATTTGACTCGGTAGAACACATGGCAGTCTACAACGCAATGCGTGAACATGGCGTTAACGAGAATTACATACAAATTATCCAAAACATATACGAAAATGGCACTGCAATAATTAGACTACATAAAGATACAAACAAGATAAAGATAATAAGCGTCAGAAGCGTCGGAAGAATTACAAAACATGCTAACCGATCTAAATAGGGAAAATAAAAAAGTAGGCTTAAAGATGAACAGAACAAAGACAAAAGTAATGTTCAACGATAAAGTCCCCCAAAAGGTCATAAAGATAGAAGGTGAGACTCTAGAAGAGGTTGATGAATACATCTACCTAGGACAGGTAATAAAACTAGAGAAAGACCATGATTGCGAAATAAAACGATGCATGACTATAGGTTGGAAGGCTTTCGGTATGAATAGACATTTTGAAGAGCACCTTACCAATGTGCTTAAAGCGTAAAGTATACAACGGCTGCATAATACCAGCCATGAATTACGGATGCGAACAAAACGAGCGCAAAACAAATTTAGAATAGCACAGAGAACCATGGAAAGAGCAATGCTAGGGATAACTCTAAGAGATAGAAAAAGAACAACATGGACCAGAGAGAGGACTAGAGTAAAGGATATTGTACAACTTATTAAGCAGCAAAAATGGAGATGGGTTGGCCACCTAGCAAGGAGAGATAACAATAGATGGGGGAAAAGACTAACCGATTGGTGCCCATGGGACAGTAAGCGAAGTAGGAAACGACCTGACACAAGATGGAGGGACAAGATAGAAAGGTTTGCCGGTAAGACTTGTCAGAGGTTAGCACAAAATAGGCAGTCATGGAAGGAGATGGGAAAGGCCTTTGTCTAGCAGTAGACGTATAATGGATGATGATGATGATGATGATGATGATGATGATGATGATGATGATGATGATGATGATATATATTCCATATTGAAACCAGAATGGTCAGGGCTTATAACGTTCGTTTCACTGCTTACTGCAATTTGTCAAGTCAGCAATGGCCGATTTCTTTAAAAAAAAAGAAAATCGGCCATTTGCTAACTTGACAAACTGCGGGAAGCAGTGAAACGAACGTTGTCAGCTCCGACTATTCTGGTTTCAATATGGAATATTAGCTCCATAGGCTAATGTTAATTATAAAATTAACTTTTTCATATGTCGAGCACTCAAATTAAATATGTTCAACATCATATAACGGATTTCTTATATATGATTTGTATTTGTTACAATACTACTAACACGACTATATATATATATACATTGTATATAACTATTGGGGGCGGGGGATACAAATTGTAGAAAATGGCTATAACCACCTGTAAATGTTAAAGTACCTTGTATTGTTTCGAGGAGTATAGGTTATACTTCGTTTTACCAGATATAGATGGTATGTTCATTGTTGAAAGCATATGGTGTATAGATATCCATATGGGTGTTAAGTCGGGTTGACTTAGTTAAAATCCATTATTTGTAGTAGGGTCAATAATTAAGCTGCAGTCGTTATAATTATTGCAGAGTTGTGTGTGGGTGGGTGGGGGTCTATAAACGTTGGGTGGTGGTATATTAAGGGAGTTACTATGAGAGTGTTATGAAAATGGGGGTGTTCTAAGTTATTGCGAGGGGCAACGTAAGGTGGGGTAACCGTGGGGAGGGCTATGAGTATGTGTGGGTAAAACAATGGGTAGGGGGTAGTAGGCTAATAGGAAGGTGTGTGTGTGTGTATGTGTGTGTGTGATAGAGAGTCTGGTGTCATAGAAGGTGATTACAGTGATGATCATAGAGGTAGTATTTAGGAGACATTGAGGTTATATAATTTAATAATAAGTCCCTTCGGAGAGAGAGTTTGTAGGAGATTTAGTGATCCTCGAGGATTTTAGTAGCTTTGTGGGGTGTAATCTTTTCTATCTTTTAGATCATGGTGAATTTAGCGTGATTGCTGAAGTTATGGTTGGGTAGGCGGGAGTGTTGTTCAACTGGGAGTAAATCGACCAAGTTAGTAGATTTAATTCTATGTCTGTAATTGTTGAGTCTGATATTAAAAGGCCATTCAGACTTCCCTATATGTGCATTGTGTGAATTCTAGGAGGTACATTACGTTGTTGCATTTGCAGGTGGAGTTATGGTAGAGATTGAACGTACTATTAGTACTGGTGCTAATGAAGGAATTGGTGTGTACTAGATGGTTACAGCATAGGCACTTTCTGCTGTTGCAGGGTTAGCAGAATTTAATAGTTTTAGTGAGGTTAATTTTGTGGGGGAGTTTATCATCTATTATCGAAGGCAGCTTATTATGTCGTTAATATTCCGTAGTCTACGGTAGGATAGTAAACCAGGTTCTGGGAAGATATCTTTAAGTTCAGTCTTTAATGTAAGGATGTCCCATCTGTTTTTTATAATTTGTTATAGAAGCGTTGTCATGGAGGGGGTGTCATGGAATGTAGTTATAAGGGGTATGCGGAGAGATTGTTGTTTATTAGCTGAATTAGCTAGAGATAGCGGTAGCTCTTCTGATTTGTTTTTCTATAAAGGTGTCCCCCACACGTGGGCCGATTTTGAGTGTAGGTAATAATGAGTGTCAGTGGGTTTAGTGTAAAGTGTGGCTTGGAGTTGTCTATTACTATCTATGTATATGAGGGTGTCTAAGAAGGGGATGGATTCAGGTGATTTATCATAGTCGAATTTAATGGAGTCATGTGTAGAATTAATGTGAGTGAGGAAGTTATTTAGTCTCGCTTCTCCGCCTGTGAATATGAAGAGAATATCGTCTATGTATCTAACGTAAAAGAGGCAGTCGTTCTTGATCGCAGGGTAGATGCATGTTTCTTCGAACTTACCCATGAAGATAATAGCGTAAGATGGTGCCGCCACAGTGCCCATAGCACAGCCTTTAATTTGGAGGAAGTGTCTATTGTTGAGGTTAAAACTATTTAGGGTAAGTATATGGTTAATAAGGGTGGTAATGGTCTTCGTTTTCGGTTCTTTTATGTGTCTATCGTCTAGACGTTCTTTAAGGGCGAGGATTCCTTCGTCGTGTTGGATATTAGAGTAGAGGGATTTGACATCCATGGTGACTAGAATAGGATTTTCAGGTTTCATGTTGATGTGTTTAATTTTGTTGAGGAGGGCTGTGGTATAACGTATATATATGATTTAACTTGTGTAGCTAGGGGTTTTGATACTAGTGGTCGACCTATTTAGATATTTTCGTAGTATGGCAATTAGTGGAAGAAATAACTGGTCTACCTGTGTTATTGTCTTTGTGTATTTTAGGGAGTAGGTAGAATCGTGCGGGTTTATTGTTAGTAGGTTTAAGTATATCAGAGTTTTTTTTGTCGATTAGGCGGTCAAGGTGCATATCATCTAGGGAGTTAATGAGAATATTTTGGTAGTCCTTAAATGGGTCCAGAGGGAGTTCTTTGTAGAAGTTAATGTTGTTAAGGTGAGTATAAGCTTCTCTAAGATAGTGTTCAATACCCCAAATGACAGACAATCCACCTTTATCAGCTCTGGTTATGATGAGGTCAATAGTATTTGTTTAGGGATAATCCGTTGTCTAGTGGTGAGGTTGTCAAAAGGTCGGGATAATCTATTCAGTCTTCTATAGTAGTGTTTGATGTCTTCTCTGACTGCTAGTTCGAGAGTTTGGATGGTTATGTCTATGTTTTTAGGGCTGAATGAGCTTAAGGGATTCTATAATATTGGGTTTATAGACGGTTATTTAATTCTTCTAAAGAAGGCTTTAAGGTCATTATCTAGGTTTCTTTTGTTAAAGTGAGGGGGCGGGGCAGAATTTAAGGCTTTTATTTAGGAGTTTAAATGAGTCTCTAGTGAATTTATATTTACTAAAGTTAATTATTTTTCTATCTGGGTAGCCTATAAAAACGCAGCTGGACACAAACTAGCAATCAATTGAATATAAACGTATTGTAAATTGAACCCCTACTAAAAACTTATTTTGGGGAGGAACCTTGTAAAAAACAAAACAAAACGTGATAAGGTGTAAATATTGAAACTTTCAACCCAGCTGTATTGGTGCGACCTGAATGCGTGATACATACATGCATATATGGCCAGCTAGCCAGACCAGCTTTAAACTGAAGAGACTTATGTTGACAGTTTTGGGGACAGTTTTGGTTGACGGTTTCTAATTGTCATGTAGAACTCATAGTCTTCTGAGATTAATTTCCAAAACAACTTTGAGAAGTATAAATTCACTTTATGACAAAAAACGACTTATCTTTCGAGTTGCCTCCCTTGTTAAAGATACATTTTAATATGATAATTTGCTTCGTGGTAATAATGAAAACATGATATTTTTTAAAAAGGCACCAATTAAAGCTTACATTTGATTTATTGAACTTACTATACAGTAAGAAAAAAATACATTTCATCTGGCCTACGGAAAGAAATATGCACGAATATATAAATGTCACAAGTCGTGTCACTTATGTGAAACTTGTAAAGTTTCACATAACTGACACGACATTATGTGATATATTGATTCAAGAACGATAACTCTAAGAATTTGAGTTGACTAAAGTAGCCTCCCCTGTTAAAAAAATATTTCTATATTAGTTTTTTTAAGGTATATTTTTCAGTTTGATCCATATGTCTTTGGTTGAAGAGAGAAATTGTACCATTGCTTTCATAAATTCACACCCTTCACATTTGCTCCATCCCATACAAATACTCTTCTTACTTTTCCATCACATTTCTATCGAAAAGATGTTTAACGGCTTCGGAATAAAAGTACAAAGCCAAAAATGTATCTTTGGAAGAACATCTATTATGGGGAGAGTAGCTCTAGTTCAATACAGGAGCTATTATTAGTTTCAGTAAGTGATGACGGATGGCGGACAGATTCTCATCGCAGGCAGTCGTCAAAATCGACCATTTTGTGAGAGGTTGGAAGCCACGTCGGACAACGCTCTCCAAAACTAAACAAAACACAAACGTTTTTGGACAACTTGAGTTAGTATTCTGGCCACTAGGAAATTTGTTATAGATCTTCTAGAAACCACGGCTCAATAAAACTCGTTTGATTATCTGAAACGGCTGTCTTTATGCTTGACTTGTGTGTATATTTTGTTTTCCTAGATTTCGATTGTATGGCCTAAATTACGTTGGCAAATAAAATGGTCTGGTCGGGGCTAGATGTTACACCCTGGTAGGGGTTAGGTGTTACATGTTGTAACAATTTACCCCTCACAAAATATGACTGGACAAAAAGCAACAGGCACACTCAAAACCCCTGATGAATTGTGACCCTTTAGAAAGGCTTGTTCAAAACGATGCAACGTGGCAGCAATAAAACCCGCCACAAGGCTATACTAACTGACACACCTGGGAAGATGAATTTAAAAGTTACTAGAAAAAGAGCAAAACATGCCAAGGGAACATGGACATTAAACATTTTCAGAAGTTTGCTGGTAATAGGAGAAAGAGAAAGTCTTGCATGCGGTGAAACCTGGCCAAATTCTGCCCCAGCGGAGAAATGGATGCAGTTTATTAACTGTAAAGATTGGGCCTATGAAAAATGTACAGATGGGTAAGACTCTTTTTGCGACCTCTGTGAATGCGAGAAACTTTGTTTTTTTGTTCAATATTTATTATACATATTATAAACTTTTAACAGAAGAAATAGATTTTCAGTTATTATGTGAAGCCTCTGAATGTGTGGCAAAAATAGTGAAATTGTAAGTAGCCTTAAGTAGTCTGCTAAGAACACAACTTACCCCATGCCATGTAACAACATGCCCCAAGTTGTATACAGTTACCTTGAACGATAATTGCTCTTATATCTTGAGAATGAAGCAATGTATCCTTTTTCTGTTTGGTTTTTATGAAAATAAACATAATGGCCTTCACACAGCAGAATTGTTTTTAAGTTGCCTTTTGTAGTTTTTAACGGGGGGGGCAAAATAGTAAAACAACTAACCCCGCTCTTCCCTACTTATATAAAACGCCACATAATGATCTATATTTTTGTCTGTAATGTTTATCAAAGAAGATGACTAATAAATGTTAATCATAGATTTGTCTCCCTTACTAATCTTTTTTGTTTTTGTTTTTTTCCTGATGCTTAAAAAATTCGGCTTCATTCTGTTTGAACATAAATAAGCAAATTCAGATCAACATAATGTTTTTAAAGTACAATGCACATGCAAAATTATTTAAATACTTCTGTCATTTTTTGACGGCATCGGTAAACCAAGGAACTATTTTGTTTAAGAACCGCCTGTGGCCTCGTTTTGAGATCTAGCGATGCTACTGTACTTTTTCAGTTTAATAAAACCTCAGATCGAGGTAGCGTTTATTTTCAATTATAGCTCGTCTTTATGCGTTTGCTTACTATCGCAATTTAGTAAACTAAATAGTTTTATTACAACTAGTATTCCATGATTAGTTATGTTGTTTTCTGGCACATTGATTCTTTTACAATGGCCACGTTGGGCCAAATAATTTGTTTAAAATAAATCAAAAGATTTAATCTCATCTGACTATGCATATTGTTTTATGGCACATCAACTATTATAATAGTCATGTAGGACAAACACAGCTGTTGATTCTCTGATTAAATACCTAGAGACCATTGGTCATCTGGTCTACGATAATTACGTTACTGTTATATAAACGTATGTCATATCCCACTACCGCTAAGTGTGCAAACTTTCAAGACTATGAATTGTGAATTGAAATCGGGAGCCTGGTTTTAAAACTGTCGATAATTACGTTACCTGTATGTGTTTCCCATAATTGAATGGACCTTAAGGGAAGAACTTAAACAAAATACTTACCCCGATTTAAAAATGACGTAATACCATTTATCTATGATGGGTTCCTTGTTATATTTTAATTCAACAAAGAATTGGTTGACATAACGGTTGACAAACCATGGCGGTAACTTCATTATTCTTTTTCAAATAGAAAGTTCCTGATTTGCCTAATTGGTAATCGAGTTTCACCTAAAATAAATATCAAAATTAAAACTTTTTTTATTGCAAGCACTGTACATATTTATGTATATTTTATATATACAAATATCTATAAGGTATATGTTTCTATTGGACGCGCGCATTTTAAACGTGGTTTTTACTTCTTCTGGTCACCTGAACCATAACTCAGTCACTATGTGTCGCTCGACGGACGACTTACTACTTCAGTCACACACAGCTGACTTTTTTCTTGACTCGTTGTTTTTTCAATATGGCCTCTCACGTGTTGCCTCCAGGACGAGGTTTACCCATTGAAATGCGCTTCTCGTAAGGGTGAGATTACGCTACCGCAAGAGATGGTACTCCGCCGAATAAGTGGTAGTAGGCGGTGACGTCACAACAGCAGTCGCTCCTACAAAGCCTTCGCCAGATATTGATCCCGGGGTCAGGCATGGTTTCAGGGCGGAAGCATTATTACCATTAACCCAATGCACCCCCAGACTTTGGTGATTTCCCGTCACATCAGCTGTGTGAGCACCCAACCGTACGTGTATGTCGCAATGAACAAAGTGGCGATAAAATAAAAATAAAAACGACCTCGTGTGATTTAGGTAAAATGTGTTACGATCTGTTCAACAATGCAAACAGAAAAAGTAAACTGACAGTTGTTCATGTGAAACGACGTTGCAGAACAGATGAGAGTTGTACGAAAAATGTCTAACTTAATTAATACAAAATAGTGGGGCAGCTTCGCCAAATAATTGTGCATTTTGTGATAAAAGCATAACATTTGGTGCACTTATAGCCATGGCAGCCATTTTGGCTATAAGTGTACCAAATTAGTCACAACTGGCTTGAAATGTTCAGCTAGTCGGCCCCACTAAAATAATATAAAATTATCGGATGTTGACGTAAGAGTGAAGAACTTACCAAATTGGAATTAGGCTGAGGAGGATTGTTGGTGTACTCATCAGGCAACCGTCTACTGTAGACTATTTTCTCCCTCAATCCACTCCCTGCACAGTGTTGGACAACTTGAAGAACCAAAGGTCCGAGAGGGATAGATGTATCTGAAATTGAAATAAATCACGTTAATCAAATAAGGTGAAATGAGTGACGCCACTTCGGGTGCTTGTCACTCCTAAGTCTATTACATATATCGCAAACCAGATCGGAGTAAGTAATATTCTGATGTGGAGCCCTAGCTGTTCAAATTCCAACTGAGACAATGTATGTTCACTTCGCACGAATGCCCCTGGGAAAGGCATGAATCCATCTCTTTTCCCATTTCCCCTCCGATCTCTAGTTATGGATAACATAGCAAAACCGGGAAAGTCCAACCCCTCGTCCAGAGGCTGGAAACAGACAGAATATGGAACGTGTTCCCAAAAGGTATGGTTAACGAGGCTATGGTGAAGCTTCGACGGGTCTAGCAAGTCGGAAGTGGATTATAATTAATGCTCACTTGAAATAACCCTGCGTCACCATCGATTGTACAAGTGGCTAGAAGACTGACTGACTGACGTAGAATTGTTATTTATTCGCTAAGACAGATTCTGGCTCGTGCATACACGATTTTTAAATTTATTTTGTTTTGTTGTTGTTGTTGTTGTTGTTGTTGTTGTTCCTCTTTTATTATTATACGTATTTTCGCGCGGCACGACTTTTCATCGAACGACTTTTCTTCGAAACGACTTTTCATCGGAAAATGTACATATTTATAATAAAAGATTTTTTATTGTTTTGTTTTTAATTTTTTGTATTTTTTAATTCTTTATTCAAAAATGATGAAATAATTACGTACTTGTGATAAAAAATGGTTTCGATAAAAATTGGTTTGGATGAAAAATGGTTTCAATGAAAAGCGGTTGCGATGAAAAGTGGTTTTGATGAAAAGTCGTTTTGATGAAGTGTAGTCCGATAAAACGTCGTAGTACCGTATATTTGTGGGTGAAGATCAAGTGATAAGTCTCTTGAAATCTTCAGTACTTTCCTAATATTCTTCAACAATTACTATGGCTTACATCGTTTAAATCCTTCCCCATATTTCTAATTCTTCCATCTCTTTAAAAATGTTTTCAGGGCCAATTCCATCGAAATTGCTCAGAAAATGTTATACTTACTTTGGTCATAAAACCTTCTGGAATATTTCCTCAATTCATTATAGGCGCGCACGTAACTTGTTGTCGTCACTGATGCGTATACACCTTTTACAAATGTTTTTTCTTCGTAGTTTCGGATTAAACTGCAAAGAAATTACAAAACAGTATCACGATTAGATAAAAATAACTACCTCAATTCGAAGAAAGCGTAAACCAGTGATTTTCAGCGGGAGCAATATCGCCACCAAGAGTCAGAATGCTGGGCTGAGGGAGGCAGGGGCGATGTCACATATAAATGGATTTTGCTTTAAAGGATATAGTAGGCGATCTTTCGTTTTACGTCGATAAAGTAAAAAAGAAATATGGAGAAACTTCCCAACTTCATATGTGGTTGAATGTTGCTTTAGTTCACTAAACCCACATTCTCTAAAATATCGACACAGAAAAGAAGTAGAACTGATATAAGCACGCGAGAAGTTATGACACTAAAACTGATGATATCCATCCAAATATCGAGAATCTAGCAACAAAGCTACAAACTCAAGGGTCATATTGAATAGCCAACGTAAGTAAAATGCCATTTTAATTTCATTCAGCATTTTGGGGAAACGCTTGCTTTAAAATGACCAAAGGGGGGTAATAGGGGGGAAAAGATTGAGAAATCCTGGCGTAATCTTTCGTCCAAATAACTCAAATGAGGATTTGTATCAAAACTCTACAAATATATTAGGTTGGTGCAAAGATAATTGCGGTTTTTCACCATCAACTTTAAAGCAGTATATCTCAGCTTAGAATAAAAGTTATTAATCGAAATGAGAACCTTCAGAATCGACGCATTGGTGCCAAGTAGAAACAAGTCCATTTATTCCGGAAGCATAGAAATCAGGGATCCTGGAACCAATGAATTCTTCGAAAGCGTTTTGAGCTGCTGCTTGGTTGTTGAAGACCTTGAAATGCTTGAAAAAGTGGTAGTCAGTCGGAAAGAGGTCCGGTGAGTAAGTTGGGCGAGGTAGAGTTTCGTAGCCCAGTTCGTACAATATCTGCAGGGTTATACATGCGGTCGGGCGTTGTCATGGAGAAGGATTGGTCCTTTTCGATTGACCAATAGTGGACGTAAACGTTGCAGTTCTCGATTTCCTGGCAATACTTCTTTGCTATGATGGTTTTGCAAGGATTCAAGAACTTCTAGTGGATGATTCCACTTGCTGACCACCAAACAGTGACCATAAGCTTCTTTTGATGCAGTGCTTTGTACATCACTTCTGTTAAGTCACTGCGTGGAACGCCGTCGATTGTTGTACAGAATACAACAGACCCGCCCCGTCAGATGTGAGGAGAACAGAAAAGGCATAATCAAGGGCGAGATAGAAAAATCTGGAATAGCTGACCATATCTGGGGGGTGAAAGGCGATCACATTCCTCTAGTATAAGTTAATAAAGGAAAAAAATGTTGTCAGTAATACTCACAGTTTGTGTGTTGACGTTCGGCAGCGAAGACGAACAAAGTGACGAAAACGTGGCCAGAGTTCGCTTTTATAGCCAGACTGAAAGGGTTACGTGATATTATTGCGAAATTACGCGGATCTGGAAGTAAAAACATAACGATAACAGCATTTTTTAAATGGATTTACGCATTTGTATCTGATCGATCACACTGGAGATCAAGTGATAGCAAGTCACCTCAGAGGTGTATAGGAGGGGGCTATTTGAAAACGCCCCCGTACCCCCAATGGTTTGGGGCTCACAGAAGCTTTATACATTATAGTTCAGCTACTGAATTTCTACTGACATTATACAATAACATGCATTTTTAAATACATGAATTGCATAAATAATACTTCAGCCTTTGACAAACGGGGCCCTTGACCCCCCCCCCCCCCGGAGCAGGCCATCTCACTGAGGGCGAGTGGGTTTTAAAGTTGAACCTTATAGTGAATAAAGGATAATGTTGCAGTACACTTGTTTTATGTAAGCTCAACTTAATTTTTACATATAGAAAGACTGTATAAGTATTCCCTGGTAATAGCGTTGCTACTAATATGTATTCCGAATATATCGCTTTGCCCCTCCACCCCCGTAAATATATCCTTTTACCCACTTCTCGAAAAGTGGCAGCGGACCCCCATGGAAACCAAGCACCCCGGGACCCCAAATTTCTAGTCATCTCTAGCTACACCACTGAGTTTCTAAAAACTCCACTACTCTCTTCCAGTATATCTATTACTATTTTGTACTAGTTGAGTTTTGATACAAGACCTGTATCTGATGGTTCTCGCTGGAAATCAAGTGACAGCAAGTATCCGCAATACTCCAGCACTCTCCTCATTATTCTTAATAATGTCTGAATAATTTCAATTATTCTTCGGATTCGCAGTTCTTCCTGTCTTTGCGCAATCTTTGGGATAGTTTCAAGTGCTCTGTTAAAAAGGAGTATTTTCCAGTTGTTCCTCTTTCTTTTCTGTCTAACCCTGTGGTCTATTGGACATTCAATCTCTCTCTCTCACACAAACACACACACACACACACACATACACACACACA
>VCCN01001780.1:4233899-4249256 GCA_006491835.1 Architeuthis dux
TTTAAGCCCAACAGATACATATTGGGAACATACACCGTTGAATTAGCTGATAAAATTCCCTTTCTAACGATATATATTTTTTATACCACAATCAAACATTAATTCTACGATCCATAGAATTTGGACTGTGTACTTTTCTTCGTACAATGCTGAGTACTTTTTAATCACAACAGATACAAATTGGTAACATACACCATTGGAAACCTGAAAAGACTTCCTTTCTAACGATATATACATGTATATACCTCCATCAAAAACTAATTCTACGATCCATAGAATTTGGACAGTGGACTTGAAGTTTTCTCGTAAAATGCTGAATACTTAGCTTAGCGTTTTGGGCTGTAACTTTTTAAACACAACAGATTTCAACTGGGAACATGCACCGTTGGGAAGCTGATATAATCTTCTTTCTAACGATTTATATATATATTCTTTTTCTGAAAGAGAACATTCTAAGGAACATTTTGGTACCCTAAAAGTAGAATCATGGGGCGGGGTGCACGGTAGCCCCTGCTGGCCCCCGGACTATTTAGTTGTTTCTTTATTGTAATGTTTTAAAACACGTTACATACACACAAAGCAATTATAGACACATACACACACTTTTATATGAGACTGATGTCGACCAACGTTTTGTTTTCAAATGATTTTGTTGTTGCTTTTGTGTTTTCTTTTGCATTTGTTTACACGTCGTTTTCTTGATTCATTGAGAAGAGAGTACATTTTATTTTGTTAAATTCTTTTGGCTTTATTCATGCTTGTATGTGCATCTTGCCAGAGTTGCGAGTCGTATTTCGTTTGTTATTCTTAGACTCTGCTCTATCTTAGAATTATAATCATTTGGGGCGTTTGATAATTAGTTTTCTTTCCGGCACTCGCGTATATTCGAAGCGACAGTTACTCGCTATGATGAAAAGTGTCCTGGACGAATCGATTTTGTTGATTTGGGAGTCAGGCCAGGAAAAGCCTTGAACATGCCAGGTGGTTTATGAAAATTAAATTAAGTACGCAATCAGGAAAGGAACAGGTACATTTAGATGAATTATATTTCGGGATGAACACAGCCGATAAGCGCACTGCTCGTCGGTGGAAGGCCGTAATGATTTATCCTGCGGACGTGCATGGAGAGGGGGTGTCAATATTTACACTGGTACTTTTATTGGTTTCATAGATCTTTGTGGTATGTTACGTATGTTAAATCGCTATCCGTACACATTTTCTCCAGTGTAAATTAGTTGGATCTGAATTTTCTTTGTCTTTTCACGGATGGTTCTTTTAAAAAGAAAAACATTTTTATGTGACCTGTACTAGCATTTAGTTTGAATTAATTTTCATCGACGTTTGAAGTACATTCGACGCGATTCGTTTCGCGATGATCAGATTTTAAATCATGCGTCAACGATAAAGGCGACAGATTATCTCGGAGAGATTTTATCAGGTACGCCCTCTTACTATGGCGCGGACAACGTTCAGCTGTGATCATGTTAAAATCACTTCCCTGTGAAAAACATAATTTTTTTATTTATTGAAAAATGAGTTTCGGGCCAAGCGAGCCATTGTGCACAGACACGTGCTGGAAACTGCAGAAAGTAGGATTTCTTTTTGAACAGGCACTTTGACGAAAGTTGCGCGAATGAAACGATCCACATATGTGACAAGATGTTGAATGTTTTTCCATCGTGTTTCTACTTTTTATTCCATTTTGTATGTATTTTTGTTCTCGGAGAGAGAGCGCTTGTGTTTAATATGTTGAAAAGAAATCTGTGTACCCTTTTTTTCCGGAGTGTATATTTCTTCCGGTCTGATGTAAATTCGATTACTGTACTGGGTTAGTAAATCGGTCGGTTGTAAGATTTTGGGGAGATTTTGGAAGTGAACCAATTAAAATGAAATCTGGTGAAGGTTTGGACGGAACGGAAATTCAATAAAATTGATGTTGGGGGAAACTCAGTTTGAAATTTTCCATTCCACAGATTCAGAAAGCGAGGAATGTGCCAAAAACGAAAGAGAGGATTCGTTTTGTCTTTCATGTGAGAGAATTGTTTTCTTTTTCCTTTTTTCTCTCCTTATATACATTTTGCAAGCTGTTTTGTGTTTATCCATTTATGTAACTGGCTTGATGTGATTGTTTTTGTTTTGTTTTTGGTGATTTGTTTTGCGGAAAAAGTGAGAGGGACAATATATAGAATTTATTAATTGTTATGTTTCAGAGGCTAGAACTCGTAACATTGAGAGATATTGTTTTAGAATTATGGACTTATATATAGAGAGATCTTTTAAATTATGCATCATATAATTTGGAAAGAAATGTATCGCAGTTTTAATTTAATTAAGTTAACACCATACAAATAAAATCTTCTCACTGTCAGGGAAAGGGATATATTTCTTCCAAGACCGCCTGAGGTCATAAGGTGGATGAGTTGGACACTCAAAAACACTTTACTGAAATTGGCGTCAAAATGCTGGCAAAACAAAAACCCATACCAAAATTCACAGTAGGGGTCCTAAGATTTATTAATGTGATGGATGAGTTGTTGACTTCTCAGCATAGATATATTTTAGAGATAAGTAAATTAACGAAAGTAACCGCGAGTGGACGTAGGAAAGACACTTCGATCAAGAACAGATGGTTGGAGGCGGAGGTGTCAAAAGGGATTGGGTCCAAAGTCAACACGCAGGGTTAGAAAAAGCGACACATTTGGATTGTCAGAAAGGGTAGACGAGCGCCAGGGAAGTTGACACCGGCACGCGCGGCCTTCGCGGCCTTTGGGATGCGTGGAGTTAATTGCCTGTGAACAAAACAGATGCCTAAGTTTATTTCTCTCTCTCTCTCTCTCTCTCTCTCTCTCTCTCTCTCTCTCTCTCTATCTCCATCTCTTACTCCGCAAAACACCACGTATATGTATTGAAAACTGCTATGTTGGTTTTCTGTTTCTGGTAACGAGATAATTCCGGTATTTTGGACTCATTTTTTAAACACGGTGTTTATTTGTGCTTCTTCTGTGCAAGTCCACTGAATGGTATGTCATCATGTTACACAATAATAACGAACGTTGCTTGCAAATATGGGTAAGATACTTTAAAGGGTAAGTGTGAAAAGAAAGCATCTTCTTGCTGCTTACAAACATCGGTAAAATAATCTAAAGAGAAAGTGTGTACACAAATCATTTTCCTACTGCTTGCAAAGATGGATGAGATACATTAAAGAGAGAATGTGAACGGTCAGCATCTTCCTGCAGCTTGCAAAAACTTTAAAGAGAAAGTCTCAACAGAAGGAATATTGGTAAGATACATTAAAGAGAAAGGGTTAAGTAAGATATTTTAAGGGGAACATGTGAAGAGAAAGCATCTTCCTGCAGCTTGCAAACATGGGTAAGATACTCTAAAAAGAAGGTGTGAACTGACAGCATCTTCCTGCTGCTGTCAAACATGGGTAAGATACATTAAAGGGAATGTGTGAATAGAAGGCATCTTCGTGCAGCTTGCAAATACACTAAAGAAAAGTGTGAACAGATGGACTCTTCCTGCTGCTTGCAGAATGGGGTAAAATACTTCAAAGAGAATGTGTGAACAGAAAGTATATTCCTGCAGTTTGCAAAGAAAGATAAGATAATTTAAAGAGAAAGTGTGTACAGAAAGCCTCTTTCACCGGCTTGCAAAGATGGATAAGATACTTTAAAGAGAAAGTGTGAACAGGGATAATATTCCTGCTACTTGCAAAGATGGATGAGATACTTTAAAGAGAATGTGCGTAGAGAAAGCATTTCCGCCTGCTTGCAAATCTGGGTAAGATTATTTAAAGAGAGAGTGGAAACAGAAAGCATATTCCTGCTGCTTGCCAACATGGGTAAGATACGTTAAAGAGAAAGTGTGAACAGAAAGTATCTTCCTGCAGCTTCCAATGAATTTTAAAAGAATGTGTGAACAGAAAGCATCTTCCTGCTGCTGTTACGTAATGGTCGGTGGGACCCGTAATTAGTTCTAATTAAAACCAGCAGTTTTAATTTAATTAAGTAACACCAGACTGCATGAGGTCAAAATTGGATGCTGGCTAAAAAGGGATTCGGGAGCTAAACATCAAAATTACACATTATCTTGGTTTGGCGTCAGAAATGCTAGCAAGACAAAGAAAATTACACAATAGGGGTTCTGGAATAAGCCAGGGGTGGTGACGGCTGGAGAAATGAGGATGATGGATTTTCTCAGCATAGCGCCACAGATAAATACATTAGCTTAAAGTGAGAAGGAAGGAGACTTTCGATCAAATACAGATGTTTGAAGGCAGACACAGAGTAGGCGTGCGAGTGGCGGAGCCAAAGTTCACTCGAAGCTTACGAAAAGAGAGTCAGGCGGTCAGTCAGGGGTCAGAGGGACGGTCGGTTTGACACGTGGCCTCTTGGGGCCACGTGAAGTCAGGCGTCCGTGACTGGCAGTTATCATGAGTCCATCAGTTACTGTTTTCCTCTTAACGCAAAACAAGTCGACTGGGTGATTTGTTGATATACTATGTCTCTGTATGGTAACGTGACTAAAAGAACTTCTGGTTTTCAACTGGCTTTTGTCTATCCTTCTGCAGTGTAAGTCCTGCATCCACTAATTTGCATGCTACATGTTATCCACAATGAATAAGACACACTAAAGAGAATATGTGAATAGAAAGCATCTACCTGTTGCTTGCAAACATAGGTAATATAATTTAAAGAGAAAGTGTGAACAGAAAGCATTATCATGCTGTTTGCAAAGACGGATAAGATACTTTAAAGAGGAAGTATGAACAGAAAGCATGGTCCTGCTGGTTGCAAAGACGGATACGATATTTTAAAGAGAAATTGTGAACAGAAAGCATCTTCCTACTGCTTGCAAGGATGTACATGTGCATCAGAAGGCAATCACCAATACACCAGGCTCAGTATGTTGAAAATGCCCTAAGCAGCCGTAACATGTACATCAGAATGTCTACACCAATACGCACGGGTCATAACGTTGAAAATGGCCTGACCAGCAGTAACATGTACATCAGAAGGCATGCGCAATTACACAAGTGTTAGGATGTTGTAAATGGCCCACACATGTCTAATATGTACATCAGAAGTCACAAGATGTTAAAATGGCCTCAACAGCCGTAACATGCCCATCAGAATGCATGCACCAATACCCAAGGGTCAGGATGTTGAAAATGGTTCCAAATCACGTAACATGTACATCAGAAGGCATACACCAATACCCAACGGATGTTGAAAATGGCCCCGAAAGCCCTAACATGTGCACCAGAATGCATACACCAATACGCAATTGTCAGGATGTTGGAAATGATCTAAACAGCCGTAGCATGTACATCAGAAGGCATACACCAATACACAAGTGTCAGGATGTTGAGAATGGCCTAAACAACCGTAACATGTACATCAGAAGGCATACACCAATGCACAAGATGCAGGATTTTAGAATTGCCTAAACAGCCGTAACAGGTACATCCGAATACACCATACACATACAGCATACACCAATACACAAGGTGGAACTACGTTCATAAAAATGTTAATTTTTAAAATCTTAAGGGTTTTTTTTTAATTTTAAATTTTAGAATTGTAATATGTTAAAACGTCTAGAACATAGAAGATGAAAATATTTATCATTTTCATAGTTTAATGCATTTAATTTAATATTCAAATATTCAATTAATTCTTTGGAAACAAAATTATTCATGCATGTCTGGTTGAATATGAAGGACAAACACATTTTGTTATTTTTGCTTTGCTTTGAACCATGGAGTGTAATAATTGTCCAAATATGTTATCATACTTAGCGCTTTCGGCTAAACAACTAGCCATTTTCAAGATCTTTGACAATTCCACAATATTTTAACCACTGTGTATTTGGCTTAGTGTGTGTGTTGATGTGACGTGGTGAATGATGGACAATTAGGTAATTAAATAAGAAAAGCTGCCAAGAATGCAAAATTATTAGATTTTATTTTGCAATCAGACAATTATATGATTTGTCCAGTGATCTTTTGAAAATAATGAAGGCAATTTATTTCGCACTGAAATTCTTTAAAATATGTAGATATGATTAAGCTACATGGCTAATTATCTGATGATTCTTTACTATTCTGGTTAGATATTTACACCAGAGAAAATATTTTCCCTAAATGTTATTACAAATAATTGTTTTAAGAAATAAATTTAATCACTGATGAAAGAATTATTTCAATTACTTTTGATTATTGTAATGTGTGAATATAGAAATGTGGGAATATTGAATGTTAAAATTTGATTTCTATTATGACGTCCACTAGAATCTGTAAACAAATTCTTCAAGCATTGAGATTGCCATTTCTGTCTATAATTGTTCAGATTGTTGAACTCCTTCTTTGTTTTTTGCTGTTGTTTTTTCTTTGCTGGGAAAGAGCCAAGCCAGTCGTTTTATTCGGCACCATTTCTTTTTTGCTAATATCTGGTTTCGGCTTATTTCTATTGTTTACAAAGTGTCAACACCTCTAGTAGAATTCAAAATTCTTAATTCAGACGAAAAGTCCGCCAAAATCAGTAAACGCCGCCATGAATCAAACCGACAAAATTCGAATAAAAACATTTAATAAATAAAGTTGCATTAGACAACCAATCAAACGCCAGAATCCTATATCAAAATTAGAAGCCTACCTGACCGACTTATCTATATCATAAAGTAGTAAAGTATGCATGTGTGTATGCTTGTACTCTTATAAGTCGATTACTACGCATCACATAGGAAAACCAAAGGCATATTCGAAATTAACAGGTTAATTAGAGTTAGACCCGTGAAACTATATATATATATATGTATATTGAATCAGCATCACCAAGACGCTAGATGAAAACCAACTTGAACAGGCTGGATTCAGAAGGGTTTACTCAACCATTGTCCATCTCCATTCGGTGAATCAACTAACAGAGAATAGCAGCAGAATACAAAATGCCAAACTCGGTAGCATTTGTTAACTTCAAGAAGGCCTTTTACTCAGTGGAAATCCCCAAAGTCATTGATGCAATAACACAACAAGGAGTGGACACTGTATGTCAGAGGTTTGCAACATATCTAACGACTCATACTCCTTCCAGCTCGAAAAAGGAGTAAGACAAGACGACACCAGCTCACCCAAACTCTTCACAGCTCGCCTCGAAATGATCTTCCGAAATTTAGACTGGACAAATAAAGGAATCGGAATTGATGACGAATACCAAAGTAACCTAAGATTTGCTGGCGATATCATACTCTTTGCCGAGAAGTTTCATGAACTCCAGATAATGTTAGACAAACTGAATGAAGAAAGCAAGAAAGTAGGTCTTCATATTCACATTTGAACTCATAACCAAACAAGCTTTAACCCTTTATGGGGCAGGTGACCATATATGATCACCTGAGGACCCGTCAGTCACATGCAGATTGTGTAACCACAAAGACAACATAATCCGCACCAATGTGGTCTGCAAGCTTTGCAAAGTACACTTGTGCTTGAACAAAGACAGAAACTGTTTTGAAGCATAACATATCCCATTAGATTAGCCCGCACAATACAATTTTAAAATCAACCCGGAAATGTTTTTTTTGTATCTATTCATTTTATTGAATGTTATTCTTTAATTCTATATTTTATTTAACTTTCTAATTTAATTTTTAATAATTTTATATTTTTCACATTTGCTCACTTTTATGGAGAGGCACCATATATGATCACGTCATCGGAGTTTTTTTTTTCAGAAGACTGGCAACTGAAAATATCTTGTAATTAGGTCTAGTTTAACATACAACAAAGTTGTTTTGATATCTAAAATATGTTTATAGGTGCCAAATATATGGTTAACATGATTTCATGCCAAATCCATACTGTTCTTAATTGCCTTGGTGAAATGAATGTAGCCTTTATGCTCTACTCTTTTGTATTACGTTGGATATTGTTAATTAAATAAATCTTTACAAATGTTATAGACAGTTTCCTCGTCTGTTCAAACTGCACTTTGAAACCGACAACCCTTTTCTCCTTGTACTACCTTGCCTACTGCCAGTTTACTACTATTGTTGCCATAGTAACAACTTACGACTAACCACGTACGTTAGTTTTAAACTAATTCAAGGCCGAGATTTTTATTAGGAGACAGATCGATTTCTACCTATGGTGTCAGAAAGATATAGATAAAATCAGAATTGACCACACATTCCCCTACTAAAGTAACGAAGTCGTTTATGTCCCACTGATTTAGAATATCAATGTCATTAAGTTGTTCTTTAAGACCCGAAGGCAATTATTTCAATTTAAGACAGAAATGAGTTTAAACCTATATCTCCTACTGCTTAGAGAGTTATTGTATTAATACACTCTAGTGCGCTTTCAATCAAATCACCAGACAATGCTCATCGCATGTAGTTTCTTATTAATTGAGGTAAGGTAATTATGAGCTAATAAACATTTTACACAAGATCGATCAGCATCATCCACCTCAGTAGATCTAGCCATCCAACTAGAAGAAATAGTCCGTACTAAAGGTTTGCATATGAGCGTCTTGCACGTCAGCCTATTATGTTAGTTTTTGTTCAAAGATAACCATTATATTTTGTTCACAGAAGCCAGTGTGTATATATTTCCATCTTGCAGCTATGTAGACTCATCTGAAATGATGTCAGTGTGTTTTAGTGTCTGTAAATGATAGGATTTCTCTCTAACAAATATACATATGAGGCTAGTGAAAAAGAAAACAGTTTTAAAGAGCAAAGTTCAAATGGATGTTCGACAGTAAAAACAGTTTAAGATTTGTGAGATCCATTAAACAAAACCTGGTAGAAATCTTTGTCAGTTAACTCTATGACTTGTGTCTGTCTAGTGTTTTTTGTTGTGTGTACTGATTTTAATTGTATGTCTGTTGAATATTTTATTCAACGGGTTATCTTTGGGAAACTGTTTATATATTAGTGCTAGGAATATCTTCCTTATGTTGCATTTAACCAGTTTGCTGTATGGTGGGTTAAACCAGATGCATTTTCTATTTCTAGTTTTGTTTTTTGTTTCTTTAGTGCTTGCAAATTCTAATGTGTTCTTTCATGCCATATTGTAGGTGTCCTTAAATACGTTAAATATTTCTATGTCAGATGGATTATTGGCTATACTTATGTTTATAGATTTAGGTAGTTGTTTAATTATTGCTGGTGGGTGGTTAGATTTAGGGCTTATATTGGTTATCTTTCTGGAATGGTTTGTATGTGTTGTTGTTAAGATTCAAGGTGAGGTCTAGGAAATTAGCTATTTTAATATTAGGGTTAATCTCTAACTTGAACCCTAGGCTTTTCAGTGCTCTAGTGATTTGTTTTCTTAGACTATTAGTTTGTAGACCGTTACTATTCCTAACTACTATTAGTCCGCCATTACGGTATAGGCCACATGCAACACATATAGTCCAATTAGATCCGATAGCTGAGCCGAGTCAAACGAACCCATGTGGACGGCGAATTGGTTGTTGGAATCCTTTTTTATCCAGGTATCGTTGTTGTTTCTCAGTATTGCTCTTTCCGTTTGTATCTATTTTCTGGAACCAAGTTATGGTATCCATTGTGCTGTCCCACTGGTTGTACCTCAATTTATTTGTTATATGATGTGTTTTGAAATTATTCCTATTTCCGTTCTTGTTGGGTTGATTAGCCTAGCTTGCATTCTATTTTGGAAGTTTGGTGTGTGGTCCTTCACTAGTATGTAGGCTTGTTTGGTGTGGATGGATCCCACTCTTTCGTTAATCGTTAGTGTTCTTGTCATGTTGTATGCTTCCATGTTGATGAGTTGCTCAGTGTTTTTGTTGTCTGATTTGTAGGTAGTGGTAATGTTATCCGTTAATATTTTCTTGTAAAAGCCTGGTTTAATTCTGGAGATGTTTCTGGATTTATCGGCTTGTACGAAGATTTCGTTGGACTTATTTATTTGTCCTAGGTCGTTTTGTACTTTCTTTTGAAAGCTGTTAGAGAATTGAATAGTGTTAATAATATTAAGAAGATCGTCATCGAATTTGTCTAGGATTTTGTTTCTTGGTGGGCTCCGTTGTGTATTGAATCCGAAATTCTTTGTTTTTTCTTCTTGAATGTTACCATGGTCGTTTAGGAAGAAGAATGCTTTCCATCTCATTCTCCTTAGGAATTCCTCGTCTTTTGCTGTAAATCTCAGCAAGGTAGTTGTGTTGTTTGGGGGATGGGGGTTATTCACGGAGTATTGTAGCATAACCG
This sequence comes from Architeuthis dux, assembly GCA_006491835.1. Classification (NCBI taxonomy): domain Eukaryota; kingdom Metazoa; phylum Mollusca; class Cephalopoda; order Oegopsida; family Architeuthidae; genus Architeuthis; species Architeuthis dux. The sequence goes on from VCCN01001780.1 coordinate 4,244,142, forward strand.
CCGTGAGAGAACAAGATGTCGAGAGAGAGAGAGAGGACAGAGATATTTTCAGAGAAAGAGAGACGATCATTTCTTCCGGGGCTGCGGACTGCGATGATGATGATGACTCTCTGTCCGGGTCTGCTGACGGGAGCCGATCTTTCTGTGGAGGGAAAACCATTTCGGACAAAAACTCTCCCACGTGTGTGGAGAGAAAAGACGACAAAATTCACGGATCTTCAATTTGAAATCTGAGGTTTTATTTCCGGATATGCGGGATAATTTCTGGGCTGGTCTGCGTATTTCATCGAGGTACGGAAATTCTGTTGCATTTCGTTTTCTAAAAGAGTTGGTCACTTTTTAGAGCTACTACTACGAAAATCAAGCCGGTCTGCCTGTTCGAACCAGCCGGGTGGAAGAAGCCATTTCGTCTCTGACCTGTCGCTCCGGATTCAAATCTCCCACTTGTCACCGCTTCTAACTGGCTCTCACCCCCCACCCTCCCTGGCGGGGAGCGGACCTCCTGGTCGACCCTGTTGATTCAGGTCGCAACCCCAACTGCTTGTAATCGTTTCCCTCTAGCCCCTTATAACTGCTACTGGTCATACGATCCCCCCTCTTTTCAAATCTTCAACTCTTTCTGGTAACCCGATCTCTCCAGTTGCTCACGTAGGCAGTTTAACACAGATTTTAAATCTGGCCAGCTCCCAACGGCTACCGGTAACATATCTGGGTGTATTTCGTTACAGTATCTTATGTTGATCCATTCCATATTGTTCTTAATTTCAAGAGATAATATGATCAACTAAAGTGCTCAACCACCCTGTACTGTGTACTAGGGGGGAGCTATGAAGTAGTAGTTGTATTATAACAAATACAAATCATATATAAGAAAATACAAAAATACCGCAAATACAGATAATAATAAGAGAATAAAATAAAATAACAAATTATAAATATATGCCCCACCTTATATAAAAAGAAATCGAAATAAACACCTAACGTAAAATAACGAAAAAACAAGAAACAATTGGATATACCCAACAAAGAAACAAATACGAAATCTGTTTAATACCAATCCCTTTATAGCTATATTAACATATGAAAACACAAAATTGTTTTCTTGCATTTAAAAGATTTTAAAAAACCCACAATACAAACAGAAATGAAAAAAGTAGGAAAAAAAGTAGTAACCAAACCAAGAAGAATCATAATAGTATTCAAGAAGGCCACTTCAAAACAAAAAGAGGAGGGAACACAACAAATTGGATATCTCTGTGAATAGGTGAAATCTGTAGAATGACCAAGTAAAAAAGGGGGCAAAGAAGAAATCTCACTAACAGAAAGAAAAATTAGCCATTGCTGACCTGACGACTGCTAAGCAAGCAACACGTGTAGTCAGCATGCAATTAGGAATTTGTTTCAATATAGAATATGAGCTCCAAACCTCTTTCATATGTCGAGCACTCTGATTAAATATTTTCAACAATATATATCGGGTTTCTTATATATGATATGTATATTTTATAATACAACTACTATATGTTTTTATAATTTATGATAGTGGTGGGTGGTGGTGTCATGGAATGTAGTTATAAGGGGTATGCAATGAGATTTGTGTTTATTAGCTAATATTAAGGTGTCATCTCTATTAAGGTGTCATAGTGATTGTGCTAACCCCAGCCACGTCTTACCGGTAAATGTTTCTATCTCGTCCCTCCATCTTGTGTTTGGTCTTTTCCTACAGAGTTTACAATCCCATGGGTACCAATCGGTTAGTCCTTTCCTCCATCTAGTGTCACCTCTTCTTGCTAGGTGACCAGCCCATCTCCATTTTCGCTGCTTAATTATTTGTATAATATCCTTCATTTTAGTCCTCCCTCTGATCCATGTTTATCTTTTTCTATCTCTTAGAGTTATTCCTAGCATTGCTCTTTCCATGGCTTTCTGTGCTATTCCAAGTTGGTTTTCAACTCGTTTTGTTAATTTCCATGTTTCGCATCCGTAAGTTGTATACTTTACGCTTTAAGCACATTGGCAATGTGCTCTTCAAATGTCTTTATTCATACCGAATGCTTTCCAACCTATCGTTATGCGTCGTTTTATTTCGCTGTCATGGTCTTTCTCTAACTTCATTAACTGTCCTATTAAATGTATTCATCAACCTCTTCTAGAGCCTTTCCTATCTTTATGACCTTTTTGTGGACTTAATCGTTAAACATTAGTTTTGTCTCTGTTCATCTTTAAGCCTACTTTTTTTTACTTTCCCTATTTAGATTAGTTAACATGTTTTGTAATTCTTCGGATGCTTCCGACGACATGGTAATGTCTCCATCTATATTTATTCCCATTCCCTCCCAATCAGTTTTCCGAAAGATGCTTTCAAGGCTCGCTGTAAATAGTTTAGGTGGTATTGTTTCCCCTTGCCGTCTCCTTTTGCTATCTTTATCTTGTTTGTATCTTTATGTAGTCTAATTATTGCAGTGCCATTTTCGTATATTTTCTTGATGATTTGTATGTAATTCTCGTTAACACCTTTGCATTGAGTTGAAGATTGCCGTGTGTTCTAACGAGTCAACTGCTTTCTCATAATCTACAAAGGCCAAACAGAGTGGTTTATTATATTCTAAGGACGTTTCGATTAGTTGATGTATTGCATGTAGGTGATCTATTGTTGAGCAGCCGCTTCTGGAGCCTGTCTGCTCGCGTGGTTGATTTCGTTTAGAGTGCCTGTTGATCTGTTTGTGAGCATTTTGGGGAATAGTTTATATATGTTGGGTAATAGTGTAATAGGTCGTGATTTGCCAAGGGCGTGGTGCTTATCTCCTTTCTTGTGGAGTGGGATTAATATTCCTAGACATAGGTTTTTAGGAACTTTTCTTTCTCTCATACATTGTGTGAATAGCTGTGCTAGTCCTTTGTGCAAGATCTCTCCTGCATCTTCTAGAAGGTCTGTCGTTATGCCATCCTCGGCTGGGTCTTTACCGAGTTTCATATTTCGTAGTGCAAATTCTACTTCTGGGATATTGCTAGTAGCTATAGGTTGGTTAGTTTGTGGTATTTCTATTTTTAAAGCGTACACATTTTCATAGTATACTTTTGTAAATTTGTCTCTATTTTTTTTAATTTTACCATGTTTATCTTTAGTGCAAGCATCTGTTGCTTGCCGGCATGGGCTGCGGATCGGGCGTGATTTAAACTATTCTCCCTTTCTGATAACCTCCACTATCATTTTCGTGTTTTTCTTTCTTTTTTCTCTCGTTCTTTTATTCATTAAATGGTTAAGTTCTGCTTTTTTGTTTTCGTCTTCTCTAGTTTGTATCTGCATATTTCTCCTCTATTTGATTAGTGTTATGTTGTTTTAGAGTATTTCCCTGTGTTATTGTTTACGTTTCTACTGCCTACCATCTATGCTGCTTCCTTAATTATATTTGTCAGAGTATTACTCTTTTCCTCTATGTCCTTAAATCTATTCTCTATCGCTATTCTAACGTTGCTAATGTTCTCTGTCTCTATCTAATCAAGGCATTTCTTCTTCTTAAGAATAATGTTATTCCTTTCAGTTTTAAAGTTAAATTTATTTCTGCACGCGACCATTATATGGTCGCTCCTATGTCTACTTTGATTGTGACGGTAACGTCTTTAATCTTATCGATCTTGTCAGTTATTATGAAGTCGATTTTCTTTTTGTCGTGCCATTTGGACTTTTCTAAGTCCACTTTCGACATTCTCGTTTTTGAAAGAATGTATTAGTTATCTTTAGACCGTTTCTCTCTGAAGAATTTACTAGCATGTCATCTCTCTCATTTCTCTGGCCTACTCCATATTTTCCTGCACTCGATTCCCCAACTTTTCTTTGCCCTACCTAAGCATTAAAGTATCCCATGAGTATTATGTAGTTACTGTAGCGAAATAGACAGGATCAGATTACCAGTGACCAGTGGGGATAGAAACGTGGTCAGATCTGGAATCTGTGTCAAACTGCCTACGTGACTAAGAGGGGTATCAGGTTATCGAAAAACCGTTGGGAATTTAAAAAGTGGGAGGAGTTATGATCTAGGTGTATAAAGGCCAGATCAAAAACCAGTAGAATCAGTTGGGGCCCGGAGACAGTTGGGGTTAGGAGGCAGTGGGGGTCGATATGCCCTGCCTAACGGCCCGGCAGCGGCGGTGCCAGTAGAAGTAGCAGCAGCAGCAGCAAAGTAGCAGCCCTGAAAAGTAACCCACTCCTATATACCACGACATACAACAGAATTTCCGTACTTCGCCAAAATCCGCAGACCAGAAATTGACCGGCGTGGTACGAAAATAAAACTTCATGAAACTCTAAAATCCTGGGATTTTGTCGTCTTTTCTCTCCACACACGTGGGAGTGTTTTCTTTGTGTTACAACATGAATTTCGCTCCACAGAGAAAGTTGGCTCGGGTCGGCAGACCGGACAGGGAGACATCATCATCATCATCACCATCATCATTGCGGTCCGCAGCCCGCGGAGGAAAAATGAATGTCTCGGAAACTCTCTAACCCTCAACAAACGTTCCCTCATGGCGACTTTTACTAACTGCTATCTCTCTATCCCTCTCTATTTCCCTCGTGGTGGCCGTGATAGTATGGTGGTTAGTAACCCCACGTTCTCCTACATTACTCTTCTCTCGGTCAATTATCTTACTGATGTCGTCCTACAACTCTTCAATCTCTTGGTCAAAACACGAAGCAATGCGGTTAGACCTTTACGCTATTTATATGGTTGTGCTGTCATATTGGATTTGTGAAGGTAGTGGCTAATTTAGCTCACCCGTTGCCAGTATTTTCTGGCACCAGCTTGTTCGGAATATTCGGTGGGGCCCTATATATCTACAGGGCGGTCTCTGTGGTCCACGCCGTCTTAGACGGTACCCCATATATCTATGGAACCATTCCCTTCCGACACCTGGGGACGTGCAGGCTGGCAGAGATGTCCTGCCCTCTCCATTTGTTTTATTAAGTGGTGCTTGGCTAGAAAATGACAGCGTTTTGGAATTATTTATTTTTTCATTATAAGTTCTGTTAGTTCCGTGGAGTTCAACTACAATTAGCTGGTTGGGTGTTATTGGTTCATCATCAGCAGCAGCCGTTATAAGTTCACTGCTGGACGA
>VCCN01001780.1:4261832-4276673 GCA_006491835.1 Architeuthis dux
ATATATATATATAACTTCCTGTTTTTGTTCTTTCTCCCTTTTCCTGACATCTTTCACCCATTCCTCCTCTTTCTTTTCTTATCGTTCGCTTCTCCCTCTCTTTCTCTTTCCTTCCCTTTTTGGTCCACATCTGCTCATGTAAGTTGGATTTCTGTTAAAGATGCCCCAGCTTTCTCTTCTTATGATTCATGATTACAATTAACCGCTATCTTCCGGCAGCACAAATACATTCCTTACAGATCCACTTTCAACTAATAAGAAATGGCATTTTCTTAAAGCCCAATAGGAGTGAACAAGATTTCGATTTCAGACATCCACATTCCTTCTTCCACTTGTCATTACAACATTATCGCACTTTTCTTCCACAATCGCCTAATCTTAAAAGTTCAGGTCACTTGAAACTTTCTTGGATTATTCACTAAGACTAACTAAGCGAAAATGTTGGTAACTCGGGAGATTTCAGCCCACAAATGCTGTACCTGCTTCGGTTTTAGTAAAAAGCACCATTTACTGAATTCCTTATAATTACAACGTTGGGCTATTGCAAATTAATATCTATATAGTACTAGAATTATGATTCTGTTTATCTGCTTGTGACCTTTAAATAGCCGAAACTCGGCACTGTAGCCAGCTGTACTGAATTAACCAATTTAATATTATTCGGGTTAAGTATTTTATGTAACTTGCTGTTACTTGGGAATTTCCTTCTAATTATCTCAATGAACAATTTCCCTACATTTGTTCTCACTTGTCTATTGAATGATGGAGTAAACCAAATTACTTTCCTCTTTCTGTTGTTTTTGCTATTATTATTAAGTGACTATATATAACTATATATGATCACCTGCATGTCAGCCACATGCAGCTATTGTAGCCACAAAGAGAACATAATCAGCACTAATGTGGTCTGCAAGCTTTGCAAAGTACACTTGTGCTTGAACAAAGACAGAAACTGTTTTGAGGCATACCACACCCCATTATAATAGTCTGTGTTTAGCCCTCACAATAACATTTTAAAATCAACTCAGAGGTGGGGTTTCTTTTTCGTTAATATCAATTTGTTTGTATTTATTCATGATATTGAATGTTATTCTTTAATTTTATATTTTATTTAACTTTCTGCTTTAATTTTTTTATATTTACCATTTTTGATCACTTTTTGGGCGAGGCACCATATATGATCACTTCGCCCCCCATATATTTCAGAAATAGATTTCAACTGAAAATATCTTGTAATTAGGTCTAGTTTAACATACAGAAAGCTTGTTTTTATATCTAAAATACTGTTAGGGGTCCCCTATAAAGGGTTAAGAAAACCCTAAAATATGTAACTTGAAAAATGCAAAAATAAATCCGATGCTAAAGTAACCACTGTTAGCGAGATAAAACATTTCTATCTCCCTCTTACTCTCCCCTCCTCTCCATGAACGATACGAAATCCCCACTCAAGCAGGTTTTCATCAACACGCAGGTCTTTCAGCTGAAAAAGCGGGCTCAAAAGATATGTCCATTTTAGCGTGAATTTACATTGTAAATCGTCCCCTAATATCGCATTCTGGGGGTAATTTTTAAAAGACTAATTAGCTAAAAACCTGCTCCGGGGTCCCATTGGTACACACATAAAATCTCATGGGAATATGTTATATTGGCTTCTGCGGTAGGCTGTCACATACGGACAGACGAGACAGACGTTTGGTGAATAATAATAAGATTAAGACTTTACAGTTCTTTCTGAACGTAAATCGAAATCTCTCAGGAATATTTAAATCGATTTTTTTCTGATTAAATTAGTATGATTAGTGTCAATATAAACATGGAGACGGAACAAGTATTTCATGTTTTTGGGTTCATGTCTCTTATTTCTCATTTTTTTATTTAGTTTTCAATCTATATATTAATCGGGGCATCTGGGCGTATTTCGTTAAGTTTAGATATCGCTTATGTATTGTAATAGATTCATTTCCTGCTTGTCTGTAAGGCCTTACGTGTGAAGTTGCTTAGTTGTAAAATCTATGACATACGCCAACGTTTTATAATTTCGCTAAGAAAAAGAAGAAACAGTTAAAAACTGAAAGAATTAAGTGGTAGTTTACTGTTCTGAGGATGGTGTGAGCAAATACGTAAATATTAATGAAATTGTGATTGCTTGTATAAAGTAATGCCGAGAAACATTCTTATGTTTCTCGGTATTACTTTATACATGTGAATGAATGAATGACTTGGCTCCGCGAACGGAGATTTGGTATGGGTTTTCCGTGTCTTTATTCGGGTCCTAGGTCGGCTTGAATGTAAAACACTCGTGGTCTGCTCAATGGAGTTTTAAGGTGAAGTGCAACGTGCGCACGGCCGACCGCACCCTTTGAACCTTTGGTTTGCATGCTATCGTCCACCGTAGTGGCACAGATAGCAGCATTGTCCTTAGGTCGTAGGTTTGACAGGAGTTTCCTTCTCCTGGAAGATGCGAGCTAGCTATGGGGTCTGCCGCCCCTTTGTGGGAGTGTTCAGACGGTATGGCTTACCTGTGTAGTTGAAGTACAGGACGTTAACACTACGGCCGCCTGAGCAGATATATTGTATATCTATGAATGGCGACATGTAGTTAATGCTGTAAACACGATATGAATTAATAATATAATATTAATAAATAAACCTAATTATATCGATTAGTTTCAATATAAACAAAGTATCAATAGCCAGAACGGATCGTGAGATGGGGTTAGGCTCATTATGTGTCTTCAATCTCTCTTATTCTTTCTCTCTTACTGTCTCTTTTTCTCTCATTCTCACAATATCTCCTTCTCTCCATCCCTTGCGTCATAAGCAATATCCATTATTTAATGCATCGTGTTGAATTGAAATAAAGGAAGTGAATAGTTATAAGGATTCATCCTCCTTCCGTTTATGAAGTCGCGATGCCTCACAACAGAGCCTAGTCCTAACTAGAATTCTTACAATATGTTGTTCATTCAATCGCCGATATAGATGTTGGATATTTGGGTGGAGGTCATAGATTTGACCCCCACAGGTGTTGAAAGTTGTGGATAGGATATTAGCTGCAAGGTGTCGGGGACCGGAAGACACATCCAGTGTTCAGGGGTCATAAACAAATGTTGACTGAACTTGCAGGTGGTGGCTGGCAAATCAGAGAGACATACCAGGCCTGGGGAAGCACAAGACCAATGTCCCTGTTAAGAACAGTCTGTCGGCTCTCATTGTATCTCTCCTCTTCTTCATTCTCCGCCACGATACAATATATCTTATGAAATATAAATGTATCCTCATATTTTTGTAAATAGATTTCGAGTCTTCCTTTTTCTCTAAGTTCAGGATTTTCTTCACGCGGACCAAGATTATACAACTTACCGTGGCGATCCCGTCAATCCTCCTAAGGAAGTGACCGATATCTACACCATGATCAATAATACAAGCCAAAAGCAAAACCCCCACCCAATTCCCCTCTTAATCATATGACTAGCCTGGCTGCAAGTGTAATGAAATACACTCAGGTCGTGTGTTCGCACGTTTTGGGGAGATAGTATTTGTACGTGACCAAAACGCTATATCATATTCCGGCTAGAAAATAGGTCAAACGGCCGACCAAGGGAAACAAAGGGAATACGTCCGACCAATCAGCTTAGCCGGGTTTTTAGGACGTCGATTCAAATCGGGCGGCAAGTAGAATCAGTTGGACAGACAGCAGGAACGTGTCAACAGCTTCTCTCTACCCGCCAGGGTTAGGGAGAGAATCGTTAGAACGTTAACCTAAACAGAATCCAATACCCCTGGTGGCCCGCGAACCGGCCTGGCATCGAAGCGGGAATAAAACGAACCCATATTTTCAATTGAAAATAATGGATTCTGTCGTCTTTCTATCCAGTCACGTGGGAGAGCCTTCCTCCGGTATGGACCAAAGGTTTTATTTTCCTCCACAGATCCATCACTCCCGCAAATGAGCCACCCAACGACGAGACTTCTCACGTCGGCGAGAAGAAATACCGGCATTATTCTACAGTAGTTAACTCCCCTGCATCGTAGCAATATATGAATTTCAATTAAATCTTCTGTAAGGGCGTGCAATGGTGTAAGTGAGAATTGATTACATTTTAAGGCGGGTCCAGGATTCTTTTTTCACAGTTAGTTCCCTTGCATCGTACCTATATAAGAACTAATTGTCATCCAGTTTTTAGTGATGTTTGTCGTTTGAAAAGGTATGCGCTCTCTGAGTCCTGCCTAGATTTCTTCTGCCTTCAGCCAAATTTCAAATGTACGTTTCTCTTTCAGGTTGTATTATTGGGCTCGTTTTATAGGTGTGATTTTGAAGTACATTGCCTTTCTCAAGAGCATTATTACTAAGTGGTTTTAGCAGCCGATGTCTAACTTGAGGAGCTCCAGGAAGCGCCCTTTTTTCTACAGCGCAATGCACACCTTTAAACGAAACAATGGCACCTTCAATATTCAGACAATCGAAAGATTAAATAATGGTTAAGAATGGCAGAGAATTAGAAACGATTACTAAATACAATTTCAAAAGTCAAAGGAATCTAACATTCTACAGTATTGTTAGGTATGAACAAAATGAACAAAAATGAAAAAGAATTTAGCGTGTAAGCGACAACTGATTTTTTAAAAATGTATGGTAGACAATGTAGTTCACATATATTTGTGTGGAAAAAATAAACAAGATTAAAATGCACGACAGCAAAAAAAGGCATGTTGTCGCGTGAAGCTCCCATAATTTGAAATAGCGGTCAACTTACATAAATAATAAACAGAATAAAAGATATTTAAAATACAGCCGGTAAATATGTTTTCATCATTTCGCTATATTTAATAATTCATCCTTGTTATAATATTTGTATTTTCAGTTTCAGTAAACCACGACATAAAAAAAACAATAAAAAATATCGGAATAAACCGATAAAAATGATGAAACATGTTTTTAAAAGTGTTGTTATTTCTAGCGCTAGTTTAATGTATTGGTGCCGTCGTAATATGCAACATTGCGGTATTTTAACAAATCTTGATTTCGTTTGCTATTACTACTACTAATAATAATAATGCGGCTGCTGCTGTTGTTGTTACTGCTGCTATGTATGTATGTTTGTATGTAGCTTCGTACTCAGCGTATACCCTCATTGAGGGTGTCGCAGGATTAGGTACACATTTGCCAGGCCAGGCCAGTCGAAGCTTCCTTCTGTTTACGGCATCTGGTATTCCCCAACGATCACCCATCTAGGTACTGACCAGGCTCCACGTTGTTTAAAGTCGTTGATCTTACGAAAACCGGTGTTTACAACTTAGCCTGGGGGGGGGGGGTTCTTCAACTCTAGTTCCTGTGCTGAGTGCTTAGCGGAGAGGCATTGAGTACCATTTTTAAAGTCTTTGGTATGACTCTGCGGTGGATTGAACCACGGCCTACCGAACCAGAGTCCAGCGCTCTACCACTGGGCGGCCACGCTGATTGATGCTGTTATATTGCATTGCTTAATAACTATCGTCGCCATCTCCATCGCCATCATCATTAAAATCTCTTTATTGATCCATGTTCGGTTATATTGACCAGTATCCACATGGGACCAAACAGCTGCCAATTAGTGGGGGAATTGTTGCCAATATTATTGAGTAACAATATTTTTCAACATTATTTGATTTAATTTTGACTAGTTTTTACCGTCATCTTAATTTTCATTTGATTTTATTACAACTTATAACTCGGTCCGTCATTCTACGGCTACAAGTAAACAGCGAGATCAGAAATAAAGAGTAAGCTTCCGGTGATAATCGTACAAACATCCCTCAACAGATTCATGTCCAAAACGGAATGATTTATTTCCGATCGCCCTGTTTATTCGTAACCATAGAATGACGGACCGAGTTATACACAACTGGAAATTAAGATGAAGGTAAAAACTAGTAACGTCTGAACGAAAAACCTCTTGGCTTCCATAGAACTAATAAATGATAAAACAAACCTGGCTGCTGCAGAGTCAAACTAACTAACTCCACTCCTACTGAAGATGATTACTGCAACTGTTGTATTGTATATATGTTTGTTGTGTGGATGTGAGGGAATCCGACAGAATGGTAGATATGGTTAGACAATGTGGAAAAGGAAAAGAATGAGAAAAGCGTGTGGATATATATAACACACAAAACACAGTCTTATTCATCACACACCAGATGAATAACCACAGCACCACACCAAATACATCTAGGATCACTCACTGCACGCCACACGGATAACTGCAGGACTCTAGCATGTTCAACTTTCTTCTGAAGACGCGACGAAATGCATAAATATTTATCCTCGGGATAATAAACATGTTTGAGATGTAACAAGCTTTTCTCATTCTTTTCCTTTTCCACATTGTCTAACCATATCTACCATTGTATATATATAATAAATAAATAATTAGTAATGGTCTACATCCGTTAATCTAGTCAAAAAAATAGAAACAATTGTTTTTCCTCGGTAATCCTTTGTGCTTTTAATCCGTTAAACCCTAACAATCTTCCTAGAAGTTGTTAGTTTTTAGAAAAAATCATTCTTCTTGGGTTTTAAGAGAGCGGTTCTATTTACAATGTAACTGTTTGGTAAACGGGGCCGTTATTTTCAGTCCGTATGGAAGTGAAGCTTCGAAGCATGTTGTTACTTCCATTGAAGTTTGTTAACTAGATTTCACACACTCGCATAAATAAAAACGATTTATCAATTTAATTTATTCAACGCAATAACAATATAATTAATGTATTTACTTCTGCTTTTCTTTCATGGGGAGATAATCCTTACTTCAGTTTAAGGCTAATAGGAGTTATCTCCACTTTTACAAACGGGAACAAGTAATCTACCGGAGATTTTCATTAAAATAAAATAGACATATATTGACGCTTCTATCCATTATATGTCCTCTTTGTATTATCCAATATTCTTGCCTTTTGCCATGTAGAAATGTTGCTTATAATATGCAAAGAGGAAAACGTTAAAAAAAGTCCGTCTCACGGTATTTTCCATCCCTTCATTTAGCTGTGTCTCATTAGAAGCTTTTTTTTTACAATAAAAGATCTTACGCCGATCGCCGTGGCCCAGTGTTAGAGTTCCCGACCCCGATTTGGTAGGTTGTGGTTCTATCCACCCCTGAGTCATACCTGTAAATAGGGGTTATTATTGATGGGATTAAGACTATTATTAAATCTATCCATGTGATAGTGGAAGTTTTATCGGTGAAAACAATAACAAAGGTAAGAGCGTAGTGATCTCTAACGGTAAGCTATAGTAGCAGCGGTAGTAATAGTACTAGGTGCCTGAGTGCTGATGATAAGCTAGCGTGCGGATGATACTAGAAAGGTAGAAAGAGTAATGTTAGTGATATGCGTAAGAAGGATCTTTCTTTCTCTGTAGTCCCTGCAGTAGTAAAAAGGATGAAATGCATGTATGTTGCAAAGATGCAAGTTGCACATGGTAAATAACCAATGAGAATAAAGAATACAAATACGTTGCAAGCAATAATATGAAGTATATTTATTACAGAAGGCATAACAATAAGGTATTTCTCAGCTGTTGAGAACAAGAAGAAAGAATGCATTTAAAGAGTTCTTTACTACTTAGTAAATGTTAAAGGGTCCTTAGTTTGTTGAAGATGTTAAGGAAGTAAGTGTGTGTGTGTATGTATGAATGCGTATGTACATAATCAGAGGTGAGAGTCGCGTCTCTGTGGAAAAGGTGGATCCATCATGGATTTGTCAAATCTTGACTGACCAAAGAATGAAGATTAGCAGGTCTTCTTATAGTAAGAGGTGAGTGGTGGGTATGTGGCTGGTCGAAATATCGGCCGGTGAACTGGGTATCGTCAAAGGTTCCCAGATGAAATGTAAGGTGACAAGAATACAAGGGTTTGCCAGACTTGTTGTCTACAAAGGGTATACTGTTTCGAGTCAAGTACCGAATTTTTATGTCCTGAAAGTTGATTAGCTGAGAGTTATACTCGGAAAGATTAACTTGGTTCTCGGAATTATAATCTGGGTGTTCCAAAGGAACATTGTGTGTCAAGTGGTTTCACTTGTTGACCGGAGTGTGTGAGTGCAAAAATACATATGTGTCCGTTACATACCAAATATTTATATAATGGTACTCAATGCCTCTCCGCATAAGGACTAGGATTGAGAACCTCTAATGCTAAGGGTTTACGGCCGAATTAACTTGTATACAACAGTTCTAGTAAGATCACTGATGGGTGACCATTCGTGGATACCAGGTGCCGTAAGCAGAACGAATCCGGAATAACTATAACATAATAATTTATTACTAATACTAATAATACCAAAGAGAGCACTTATTACTTGGTATTAGTGTACCAAGTGTTTTAGATGGAAAAGACTTAAACTTAACATTTTAAATGTTGATTCAAGATGAAATAAATATATATTTCCCTGTCCGGCCAAGTGTAAAAAAAGTGTTTAAAAGAAGCTTTTATTGTTTCAATGTATCGAACAGATTTTTATGTACAGTAAGTCATATTTTATTATGCAAGTCAGTATTTTAACAATAAAATTGGTATTAACCAACCGATATTGGTAACATTTTCAGGATATATTTACATTTATATGATAAATATACCATGTGAATTTCTTAAAATATCTGTTTTTATTAGAAATATTCCCAATAACTTAATTGGTGGTGTGAGATTGTATTGTGCAATTCTAGGGTTGTTTATCATATTGAAATTTTGCATGAATACTCCACCCGATTAGTAGAAACGATATCAGGTGTTTTTAGAATTTCTTTTTGTGAAACATGATCGTTTTTTTGACTCTTGTAAAAACTCTTGTGAAAGCTGTAATTGACAAACCATTCGGCCTAGAGCCTTGACATTTTGAATGAATACCCCACTCGACATGTAGAAACAATTTCTGATATATTTAGAATGAATTAATTAATATTTATTTTAAATTTCATATATATAAAGATTGCCATGGGTCGTAAGAAATATATAACCTCAAAAGAAAAATAAATAGAAAGAGATATTGTAACGTTATTGAATGATGGGAACACAACGTTTGAAATTGCGAAAAGGTTGAACACAGGTCACGGAACAATCAAAAAGTAAATTGAAACCATTGGCAGGATAAGAACAAAAAGAGAAAACTGGATTTAAGAATGTCAGGGAAAGAGATTTGAGAAAGATTAAAAGGGTAAACAGCAAGAAAGGTGGATTGAGCAGCAAGAATATATTTGAAGAAGATGGTGTTGCGGATGTAAATAGAGGGAAAAGATACAGAATATTAAGAACAGTGGCTGGCGTTGCGAATGTAAATTAAGACAAAGGATACAGAATATAAGAACAGTGGCTGGCGTATGGAGTTGCATAATCGTGTATTGTTATTAATAACATACCATTCCGTAGAAGGATGACACAAACGAAGTCTCGTTTATAGTGTGTACATGACAAGGCGAATACGGAGAGAGAGAGAAAGAGAGTGAGTGCGCTAAGGACTTAGGCGAAATTTGGTCGTGTCTAATTAGCTCTACACACGCCCGGCAGGGCAAGTGCATGTCAACCACTTCGGCCCGGTAATTCTCTCTGACTGCCTGATAATGAAAACTCTTATTTAAACCTGCTGCTTGTTATCGCTCTAGGACCCGCTAATTATATTCATCTATAATAAGTCTTTCATCCGTTATAACTGGTTTTCCAAAACAACTGCTTTTGATCAAGTGTCATTCCTAACTCGTCCACTTCCGTTAACTTATCCATAAAATCGCCACGGGGCTCCCTCTGTAAAATTCCCAGCCGCCCATAATTGACGCTAACCGCTCGCGGCTACTTGACCTATCACCCGAGGTAGCCTGGGCCGAAATATATCTCCTTTCTAACCGTGAGAATGTTTCAACAAAGCCATTCACACAGACTCGCATATAAACACACACCCATACATATACATACGCCCTCAATCTCTGTGTATGTGCGAGCGTACAACATACACATTAACACAACTGACGAACTCAGTAAACGGACTTTAATTAAAAGGACGCACATCGATAGGTTGAACCCAAAATCCCACATCCGAACGATCGCTAATACTCCAGCGCAGAGATCGAAATTCCATCACAAATTCCGATCGGAGAAATATACCCCCTGGAAAGAGGGTACGAGCTTTACATCATGTTTCTTTTCAACATATTAAAATCAAACACGCTCTCTCTCTCTCTCTCTCTCTCTCTCTCTCTCTCTCTCTCTCTCCTGTTAGAATCACAACACATCGAAAACAGAAATGCATGAAAATGGGAATAAAAAGCAAGAACAAACAGGAAGAAAAGAAATCACAAAATAAAATAAAATGCAGGTTCAATTACCCATTAACACCTTCCCTAATGCATATCCGGAGGATCGATTCATTCGCGAATGCAAGCTCCCTTTTTGTGCCTGTCAAAATTCCTAACTTGCAATTCAGTCACTTTCTCTTTTGTACCATTATTTCAAAGCTCCATTTCGGTAAACCGTTTTTCGACCAAGGCTCTTTACGCCTGAAATCCATTTTCCAATAAAAAAAAAAATAAAATTCAACTTTTCACAGGTAAGTGATTTAAACGTAATCTCAACGGAACGCACCATAATAAAAGGGCATACCTGAAAAGAATATCCGAGACAATCTGTTGCCTTAACCTCGACGCATGATTTAAAACCTGATCATCGCGAAATAAGTTGCGGCGAACTCAATTCGAACGTCGAAAAAAAAGGTTTTAAACCCACAAAATTCAAGCTAAATGCTAGTACAGGGCACATGGAAATTGATTTTTAAAGAAGCATCCGTGAAAAGAAAAAATCTGATCCAACACGACACTACACCTGGGAAAATGTGTACAGAGAGCAACATAATCAATACGTAACATTACAACAAAACAAACGAAAGTTCTTCTCTTCCCGCTGAATCGAAATAAATAGCCCACAACTAAAAGAATCAGTCCGTTTTCAGTCCCAGTATCTTTGTATTTTGGAGGTTTTTTGAAAGTTCAGTGATCTGTCCTGAATTTATCATATTTCCTTTTCATTTTTGTATACAAACATTTTTTTCTTTTCTTTGACAGACCGAGAAAATGAACGGGTTTTTGTTTTCTTCAGTGGATTAGTCAAACTAATGATTTCACGTGTTTCTTCGTGTCCTGTTTCGCATTGTGATCGCGATTCGCTTGAACTTGGTTGTCTCTCCGTGTTTCCTCTTTTTCTTTCTCCGTTGAGTTTGGCCGTGTTTTCATTCTAGTGGACCGATCCCGCTACAGACCTCACGTTACGTTTTGTTTTTTGTTTGGTGGTTTTAGATATCCGTAGGAACACCCACATTCGTTGGTCGTGGCAACACAGAGTTCGATCTTCGATCCAATGTTTGGAGATCCTTGGTCGCGACAGCCAAATAACTAGTATGTGGCATAATCATTTTATTGTTATTATGTGCATGCAGACATAACATTCAACAGAAGGATGAAACAAACGAAGATTCGTTTATAGTTTATGGAGTTTTAACTCACAGTGTGTACATGACATGTCCAATACAGAGAGTGAGAGATGAGGGACGGAGAGAGCGAGAAAGGCAAGGCAAGCGCGTGTTGACAACCCCGGCCCGGTAATTCTCTCTGACTGCCTAACAATGAAAAATCAGTCCTATTTAAGCCTGCTGCTTGTTATGGCTCTAGTTTCCGCTAATTATATTTATTTATAATAAGACTTTGATCCGTGATAGATGGTTTTCCAAAACATCTGTTTTTGATCAAATGTTATTCTTAACTCGTCCACTTCCGTTAACCTATCCATAAAATCGCAGCGGGGCTCCCTCTGTAAAATTCCCAGACGCCAACACACATACCAAATAACACACACGCATACATATACATATGTCTTCAAACACTGTATATGCGCGAGCGCACAAACACACTAACACATTTACACCCATACACATACATATGCCCTCAATCTCTGTGTACGGGCGAGCGTAGAACATACACATTAACACAACTGACGGACTTTAATTAAAAGATAGCGTATCGATCATAACGTCACAAATAGAGAGAAAAGATGCAGAATATTAAGAACAGTGGCTGGCGTTGCGAATGTAAATAGAGAGAACAAATACAGAATATTAAGAACAATGGCCGGCGTTGCGAATGTAAATAGAGGTGGAAAATATAGACTATTATGGACCGTGGCTGGCGTTGCGAAAGTAAATAGAGAGAGAAAATACATAATATTAAGAACAATGGCTGGCGTTGCGAATTTGAATAGTGAGAAAAAATATAGAATATTAAGAACAATTGCTGGCGTCGCAAATGTAAATAGAGGCGAAAGATACAGAATATTAAGAACAATGATTGGCGTTGCAAATGTAAATAAAGATAAAATATACGGGATATTAAGAACAATGGCACGCGTTGCGAAGGTAACTAGAGAGAAAATATACAGAATATTACGAACAATGTAAATAGAGGGGAAAGCTACAGAATATTGAGAACAATGGATGATGTTGCTAATGTAAATAGAGGAGAAAGAGAAAAGTTACAGAATATTGAGAACAATGGCAGGAGTTGCGAAGGTAAATTGAGAGAAAAGGTACAGAATATTAAGAACAATGAAGGAGTTACGATTGTAAATAAAAAGAGAATATACGGAATATTAAGAACAATGGCTAGCGTCGCGAATATACATAGAGGCGAAAGATACAGAATATTAAGAACAGTGGCTGGTGTTGCGAATGTAAATAAACATAAAATATACAGAATATTAAGAACAGTGACTGAAATTGCAAATGTGGATAGGGAGAAAAGTTACAGAATATTAAGAACAATAGCTGGCTTTGCGAATTTAAATTCGCAACGCCAGTGTAGTATAATACCGGTTGTACTACTTCACGCCGAGAGTGTATGAGAGAGAGAGAGAGAGAGAGAGAGAGAGAGAGAGAGAGAGCGAGCGAGCGAGCGAGCGAGCGAGCGAGCGAGAGCAGATGATGGTGATGACTCTCGGTCCGGGTCTGCTTAACTTTCTGTGGAGGGAAATTAATTTCAGAGAAAAGGCTCTCACACGTGGGTGGAGAGAAAAGACGACAACATTCAAGGATCTTCAATTTGAAATCTGTTTTATTTTCGTAGATACAGATTCTTTTCTTGGCCGGTTTGCGGGTAGCTTCGAGATACGGAATTCGGTTGCATTTAGTTTTCTAAATGAGTTGGTCACTTTTCTGAGTTACTACTACGAAAATCAAGGGTTCCTCCTCTTTCGACCTGTCGCTGCTGGATTCAAATCTCAAACTGCCCTACTGCTGCTAACCGGCTCTCCCTTCTTTTTGCGACCTGTCACTAACAGCTTCAGATCTCAACTCCCTCCTATTTTCAAATAAAACCCCTTTTAACGGTTTCTGGTAATACGATCTCTGTCCAGTTTGTAATTCGATCTGTCCAGTTTGTCACGTACGCAGTTTAACACAGCTCTTAGTGATATGGGCCTTTTGTCACGTACACACGAACACAGAGTGCAATTTCGTTACACCAGCCATTGTTCTTAATATTCTGTATCGTTTCTCTCTATTTACATTCAATTCGCAACGAATGTAAATAAAGAGAAAAGATACAGAATAGTAAGAACCATGGCTAAAAACACGAGAGCAACTAATCACCCACCTTTAAGTCAACATCACGAAGAGAAACGGGTAAGTTGAGCGAAGAATTGCATGAAAACTGATTTCTCAACGGTAATGTTTAGTGATGAATGTAGAGCTACACGATATTCTGCCCATATAAATATAAATATATCCTGGACAGTTTACCGAAATCGATTGGTTAATTCTATTGTGAAAATACTGTATATATGGATCATCGTTCTCCAATTCATACCCTATTGTGAAAACATTGACTTGTATAATACAATCTGAAATACTGTATATATGGACCATCGTTCTCCAATTCATACCCGATTGTGAAAACATTGACTTGTATAATAACATCTGAAATACTGTATATATGGATCATCGTTCTCCAATTCATACCTTATTGTGAATACATTGACTTGTATAATACAATCTGAAATACTGTATATATGGATCATCGTTCTCCAATTCATACCCTATTGTGAATACATTGACTTGTATAATAACATCTGAAATACTGTATATATGGATCATCGTTCTTCAATTCATATCCGATTGTGAAAACATTGACTTGTATAATAACATCTGAAATACTGTATATATGGATCATCGTTCTCCAATTCATACCCTCCTCGGGGGTGTCGTGGGGTTAGGTACACACAATTGTCAGTAAGCCCGATTTCCGGCTTCGTTCTGTTTACGGCACCTAGTGTTCACGAATGGTCACCCATCTAGGTACTGACCAGGCTCGACAGGGCTTGATTTCAGTGATCCTACGAGAACTGTTGCATCCAAGGTAATTTGGCAGTGACCCCTGAACATCAGAAAGGGGTTACTCAATCCTAGTCCCTGTGCTGAATTCTTAATCCAGAGGCATATATACATATATATATATTGTGTATTTAGGCAATAATCCTTCGTTAATGCAAGTCTGGTTAAATACGACGGACGAGGAAAACCTTTTCACCTTTTTGCTTAATCATTCTTGTTTACGCACAAGAGAACGTATGTCCGGATCTAATGTATATGAATATTGTCCAAACGATATATTAGGTCGAGTGCTTTTGACTGTACGTTCAGCCATTTTCGTGATCGTGAAAACTCTAATGTTATTGTTTTGCACTGTTCAAATAGCGTCCACATTAAATTGGCTGTGAACCATTGGTTGGTTGGGGTGGTGTCACAGGACGAGTGGTAGGCGAATGCATTCTTTGT
>VCCN01001780.1:4301524-4313082 GCA_006491835.1 Architeuthis dux
TTCCTTTTTAACAATAAAACAATAAAAACGCCTCCATATGAGCGAAAGACAAAAGATCGTGAGATAATTGAGCCAATCAATAACTTCTATCAGTTATGTTTTAGTGTATGCACTAGAAGTATTTGTCGAGCAATTTGTAAATTATTATTACTAATGTTGTTTTTTTTTAATTGCAATATGTGTTTGGTTTGCTTTTAGTAAAAAGGCGATTATTTTATTTATTAGTTAAAGAATTTAACCCATGCCGGCACGGCAGTATTTCTCATGCTCATTTGTTACCCAACGTTAAAAACTATGTCGCAGGCGTATTTAAAACATAACTAACCAAGTACCATTTTTTCGTGTGTTTGCAATTAGTTTCTCTCTCTTTCTTTCTCTTTCTCTTCCTCTCTTTCAACGTTAGTAATCGTAAAGATGAAGCTACTGTTCAAATATCACATTTATCTAAGGTTTTGAAGGCCCTGTCGGCTGCATATCCGGCAGAGGGGTAATACTCCCCCCCAAAAAAAAAACCCTAGGGGCCACCTGTTTTTTCCACCAAAATCGCAAGACACTATTTAAAACAAACAACCTTTCACCAAAGTCGCAAGACTCCAGTTAAAAAATAACCTTTGAAACTATACTCAAAAATATTTTTTAAAATCGATCCGATATGCATACCTTGACAACAAACTGTCTTAAAAAATATCATTACATTAATTTTCCTACAATAATTTGTCCACAATAAATCGTCTACATGAATTGTGTATTCACAAAGAAACCGAATTCGGCACTAAATGACCCACCATGTGTCGTTAAACAAAACAATCAATCAATCAAGGTTTTGAAATGTATCCTCATAGATTGTCAGAAAGAGGCTGTTTAAAACAAGTTCACAGAATACAAAGTGATGGTGACACTTTAACATATTGAGTAGGTCGGTAGAACCTCCGAATCAAGAGCAGGAATGACGTCATTATCAACGCACTTTGAATTATTAGGGAACAAATACAAATCCTATGCTACGAGGTAGAATATATTTTTCGCAAAAAAATAAGACTAAATATTTTTTTTAAGCTGCTGTTGCTTAGCAGATAGCCGTTTCCTTATACCTCTTCTTTTGGTCATTTATATAACATGTAGCGCTTTGATGCTTTGGGGAACAAATCAAAATCACATCCAACGAGGACGATGAGATTTTCTTTAATAATAAACTAAGACTACAAATAAGAAAAAGATATTGTGATTAGCAGTCACTCGTTTCCATATATGACGTCAATTCTCATCTTATTTGAGAAGGTCTGAGGTTTGTGCATCTATTGGATTCTAATAAGTTAGATTTGCACTGAATGAGCTTCAGCCTATTCTGACTGTCAATTAACGTAACAACAATTGTGTCGTCACTGATGAGAAGACAGCGTACACAAAAGTGGATTGCATTTCTAAAATATAGACATGGATCATATTATCTACTCCCCCCCCTTCTACTCTCTCTCTCTCTCCTCTCTTTCTCTCTCTTCCACTCTTTCAACGTTAGTGATCATAAAGATGAAGCACTTGTTCAAATATCATATTTATGCTAGGTTTTGAAATGTAGACACATAGGTTGTCAGAAAGAGGCTGTTTAATAAGTGCACAGAGTACAAAGTGATGGCGACAATGTAGAATATTGAGTCGGTCGATAGAGGCTTCGAATCAAGAGCTGGAATGACGTCATTTTCAATGCATTGCTTTGATTAATTGGGGAACAATTATTGTGGTAAAGATTAAATGTTGTATAGGCCTCTTGGTCCGCGGGAGGAAAATCCTGAACTTGGAGGAAAAAGGAAGACTCGACACTTGGTTTATAAAAATATGATACATTTTTATTTTATAAAATACATTGTGTCGTGGCGGAGAATGAAGAGTGGGAGAGATATAATGAGAGCCGACAGACTGTTCCCAACAGGGGAACTGGTCTTGTGTCTTCGCCCAGCCTTGGCAGTCTGTTTCTCTGCCTCCTGGGGGAGTCTCTCTCGCTTTTAGGGGGTTCCAACACCCACGCTGATTTTCCAGCTCACCACCGATAGGTCGGAGTTCGGTCGATATCCGGTTCATGACTTTTGAACACCTGTTTCCAGTTCGGGACACCTTGCCGTTTGGGGTTTTCGTCGATATCCTGTTTATAAGTTTCAACAACTGTGGGGGTCAAATCTGTGACCTCCGCCCACGGCTGCCTAAATATCCGACATAAAGATTTTTTTAAATATCAAAGATAAAAAAAAGCTGCTGTGCTTAGCAATCACTCGTTTTATTATATGAGGTCAATTCACATTTTATTTAACCATTTATAGGGCACCTCTAAAATATTTTACATATCAAAACATGTTTTGTGCATGTTAAACTAGACCTAATTACAAGATATTTTCAGTTGCAAGTTTTCTGAAATTTTTTTATTTTATATGGGGGCAAAACCTCCACTGAGATCATATATGGTGCCTGACACAAAAAGTGAACAAAAATGGAAAATATAAAAAAATTAAAAATTAAATAACATTCAATAACATTCAACGAATAGATATACAAAAAATTGACAAAATAAATAACACCCCCAGGTTGACTTTAAAATGTTATTGTGCGCGTCAAAAACAGGCTAATTTAATGGGGTGTGGTATGCCTCAAAACAGTTTCTGTCTTTGTTCAAGCACAAGTCTACTTTGCAAAGCTTACAGACCACATTGATGCGGATTATGTTGTTTTTTGTGGTTACACTATTTGCATGTGGCTGACAGGTCGTCAGGTGATCATATATAGTCACTTGCCCCATAAAGGGTTAAGTCTGAAGCTTGTGCATGTATTAAATTATAATGAGAAAAACAATTGCGCAGGACCACGTTCAGCATCTTCTTGCTGTCAACTGTCATATGATGATGTAACAGCAATTTCGTCGTCAACATGTCTGATGAAGACAACGTCTAAAAGCATTGACCCAAGTATTTCTATAATATAGACACGTATCATATTACATCTCACTTTCTTTTTGAAATCAAGGCATTATGAGGTACTCAAAATAAAATTCGTATTATTAACGCTCTTTCCCAGAAAGGTCGCTAATGATTTCTGTAATTATTTCATTTCAGTAACTCATTGAACTTGCAGATTAGTCCTTTGTCCGGTCAGTCATCTTCCAATAAAGGCAATAAAAGGCTCATATACAGACCTGTCTCGTGGCATAGGCACACTGGGCAGTTGCCCGGAGGCCCCACAATTTTAGGAGCCCTGAAATTCAATTTGAAATATAAAAATTGAGATTCGTATTATTAAATAGCACACAAAAGATTCTCCCTAAAACTATGCTTATATTTATGTTTAAATCAGTTCTTCACTGTTTAGTGAATCCATGTATTAAATCAGAGTCGTCACTACGGCCTCAAATATTCTTAAGACGCCCCTGATCATATGGATGTGAAATAAGTGTTTTTGGCTTGGTTGATTATAATTGACTGTGAATATTCCTAGCAAATACAGTCAAATACAAGAGAAACATCGCTCTAATGATCCTGACAAACATAAAATACAAAAGTGGAAATTATTCTTGTCATCAACGTCACAGTCTATTCAAAAGAAATTAAGTTTTTAAAAGAAGGGAAGCAGCCGTTTTGGACGGATGCAATCAATCAGCTAGTGAAGCTTCGACTGGACCGGCAAGCTGGAAGTGAATATAGAGAACTGCCCAAGTAATACGAGGGAGAGCGGGACGGAAGAAAACGAAAAGGCAAGAGCACGACCTCGCAGGTTTTGGATCGAGAGCGTGGTAAAAGATCAACGTCGCTATAAAAAGGGACTTAAAGGAAACTTATCCTAAAGATCATGGTAGAAATAAAAGTCTAAATCTAACGGAATATTCTTATCATAATTCTAGCGAAAACACTCGAAGTATAAAAAGTAATTATCATTGTCTCATGATAGAAAGGGAAATCTAACTCCAAACAGCATTTGAACATAAAGACAAATGTAATGAGTAGGTGCCTCGCTGTTGTGCGGTGATCAGCGATCCAGTAAGCTAGGGTTCTTTAAAGTACGGGTCCCGACCTATTGATGGGTCGCAGGATCCTGCTGACTGGGTCACAGGTTCACAATAAATAAATGAATAAATAGAACTGACTGTAACAACGGTGCCGAGCACGAGATCGAACCGGAGACCTCTGACCAGACACAGCCGTAGAGTCTTCGTGTGGCGGCGCTGTAGGAACATTCCCGCTCATGTTTTGCTGCGCCAGACACTTCGTATACGGACACTTAAATCATTTCAGAATGTGATATAAGTGACCGATTACGAGGAGTGGGCAAATTTCGGTTTTGACTGCTGCCAGAAGAACGTGTATAGTGATACGAATACAGTTCGATTTCCGGTGTCGTGCTGAAGTTCCCTCCGAAAGTGTCGCGTGATTGAGACTCTGTGCCCTGCGGTTCGCCCGTTTTAAAGAGACTGTGGGCCATGCGGTTCTCCCGTTTTAAAGAGACTCTGTGCCTTGCTGTTCACCCGTTTTAAAGAGACGTGGTGCCTTGCGGTTCTCCCGTTTTAAAGAGACCCTGTGCCTTGCGGTTCTTCCGTTTTAAAGAGACCTTGTTCCTAGCGGTTCTCCCCTTTTAAAGAGTCCTTTCTACTACAGTGACAATGAAATAATTAATATTTGAAATATGAATATATCTAAAGATCTTATTACCTTTGTCATCAATACTTTTAATAACACATTGAACAAGTCAGCTTAATTACACATTTCTCTTCTATGTTCCATTACGTATGATGTGGTCGGACTATTTTTCTAGTCTATGTATTGTTCATTATTGTTTATTGTGATTGATTACTGTTTATTGTACCCTGATTGATTACTGTTTATATTACACTGATTGATTATTGTGCATTGTACTGTGATTGATTATTGTTTATGTTACTGCGGTTTTGTTTATGTTATTGCTAATTGATTATTGTTTATTGTACTGTGATTGATTATTGTTTATGTTACTGCGGTTTTATTTATCTTATTGCTGATTGATTATTGTTTCTTGTACTGTGATTGATTATTGTTTATATTACATTGATTGATTATTGTTCATTGTAATGTGATTGATTCCTGTTCATTGTACTCTGATTGATTACTGTTTATATTACTCTGATTGATTATTGTTTATTGCACTGTGAGTGATTATTTCTTACGGTACTGCGATTGATTATTGTTTAATATACTGTGATTGTGTTAATTTGTATTCTGATTGATTATTGTTTATTGCACAGTGATTGATTATTGTTGAATATACTCTGATTGATTATTGTTTATTGATTTATTTATATTACTCTGATAGATTATTGGGTATTGTACTCTGATTGTTTATTGTTTATTTTACGGTGATCGATTATTGTTTATTGATATGTGTTTGATTATTGTTTATTGTACTGTGATTGATTATTGTTTATTGTACTGTGATGGATTATTGTTTATTGTACTGTGATGGATTATTGTTTATTTCACTGTGAGCGATTATTGTTTATATTACTCTGTTAGATTGTTGTATATTTTACTTTACTTGATTTTTTATTTCACAATGATTGATTATTGTACTGAATATTATTTATATTACTCTGATTGATTACTGTTCATTGTACCTTGATTGATTATTTTGTATTGTACTGTGATTGATTATTGTTTATTGTACTGTGATTGATTACTCCTTATTTTACTCTGATTGATTATTGTTAAACAAAGTTAGAGCCATAATATTTCATTCCTTCAGATTCCAATGAAAATCTTATCGTACAACATTCGCAATCGACTTCAATTGTCGCCCTGTTCCAAATTTAGACCCGTAATAAATACAGGAAGAAGTGTTACATTGTGAGGGGGTGTATATAACTTTATATACACCTTTTCGATGCTCGTAGAATCGTCTAGAAAGAGAGTTGTAGAGGTACTTACGGGTCGGTACTCTGTTAGCAGATATCTCAGACACGTTGCTTGTTGGTCAAATAAACGCATCGATGGAGTCGCGGCTCACACCTGAGGTGCGACGGACGGCATTTCAAGTGGGTACTCTCCCCTCCCACACCCTGGGCGGATGAAGCCGTACCGACACGACCCCTGGGTTCATTTTTCTCTTATATTTATACCTGGAATTATTTAACTAACATGTATATTTTTCAATCAATAATGTATGCCATCATTCGTATGTGGCAATATGTTACCTGACCAATATTTCATCATGCAATGGCTTGTTGCTTACGTTTGGCTCACACATTCCTATCTACATTTATCATTGTTCACCAGTGGTAAATTCATATTTCACCTTTTACTATTCCAATAGCCATGATTTTGAAATTCCAAATGTTGACCTATCAATCATGCAGAGATGGGTGTGGTGAGGACAACTTCTTATTTCCACGCACTTAAATAACATGTTCTACACCCGAGACAATGTTATCAATTCATCTATCTTTTTATTTATCGCTCTATATATCTATCTTCCATTCCCTCCTAAGGGGTACTATGGTACAGAAGTAATTGTGACCGTGCAATATTAAGCGTGCTCACGATCATGATGCAATGATCACGTTCTTTGTGCAATAATTGGCCTAACAGAACAAATCCTAATAAAACACAGTTTCTTGTACGCGTAGAGATATTGTAGAATATCTCTCCAATCTTTTCATAGCAAGTCTTTAGTAACAGCGCTGAAATAAATACATTCAGGAATATTAATTGTGAAACTATATCAGTATCAAATATTTCGTCTTTCGTATTGTTATTTCCATTATCTTTCGAGCAGTGAATTCTGCTATCTTTGTCAGCATAGTATCCAAGTTTTCCCTTCAATCTACATTCTTTAAATAACCCAGAAAAGATCGAGTCTTGTGAGTTAAAGAATCGACTGGCTACACGACTTCCTTTCCCTTGTCGCTCTCAGCAACTCCCTCTCATCTACGCCTTCCGCCATTCTTTCTCTGTAAACATGGGATTACCTCCCTTTTAAACAAGTCTAGACTGTTCGGCTTCACAGCAAGACATACAAAGCCATAAATGACTATCAAAATGTTTATCTATTCTGGCAGAGTGAAATGTTATTATTCACCTTCGGAAACGGATTCCAATATCCGTAAAACTATTTTCTCTTTGGTAACAAAAATTACGACAAATCGGCCGAGAATGACTAAACGGCTTCTTGGACAGAAATATGTGTCCCGAATGAGAGAGACAGAGAGAGAGGGAGAGAGAGAGAGAGAGAGAGAGAGAGAGAGAGAGACCCAATGACTGGAAGATTTGCTTAGCCAATAGAATATTTACTTGTGAACTGGAAGTCAATCACTTATTTGTAAATTTGGGTCGACAGTTTAACTTGTAGGACCAGTGGAAATTTCACAGTGTATGTTTGTAATGTAGAAATATAACACAATATATAGTTTAATAAAACACAGATGAATTAAAACAAAGACATAGAAAAAGATTTCATAAAACACAGATGCTCATTTATGAATTTAATATAGGCTTGACAAAAGATATCCAGCATTTAGAGCAGATATTTAGAATCTTGAATTTCAGAAATAGGGCTATTTTACTCAATCAAAGGAGCGAAATACTTTCAAAATGTCACCACAGGGAAGCCTTAAAAGACTAAAACTAGTAGAATAAAGTAGATGATATCATATATACACCTTAAACAAATTTAAATAAACAAATTCAAAGAAACAAACAATTAAAAAGAAAAGATTCACAATCATAGCCAGAGGATAACAGATTATTTAGAAGACTCGCCCAGTAAGAAAAACATCCTTAATATATTATCAACCGATAGAATAAACAGAGACCAGAGAGGGAACAAATAGCAGCCTAACCTCTCTCTGATATATTCCCAGTCCAAAGAATAGCTGTACCCCCACCCCCTTTCACTAGTCTGAATATCGTTAGACATGGAACACCGTGTTACTAGTCGTCTTTGAACAATGAAGAAGTTCTGTTTCATGAATCTGTTTGCTCATTTGTGAATTTAAGATAGGCTTGACAAAACTATTATAATTGTCCACTATTCAATCATCCTATGTGAAAACACTCACGTAATCTGCCTTGTAGCTCTTTATTTAAAATCTCATATTTTGAAAAAAAAAGAAGGTTTTCGCTACAAGAAGCAACGTAATGTAGTCAGTGGCTAAATACTCACTGGGCAAAATATATTCCAAACCTTTTGAAAATTAATTCTTGGGTCATTGAATGATATAGATGGCGTTTTTCCGTCCTAATAGTATCATTAATGAATCGGTGAGTAGTAAGGTTACATTCAACGTAATGTCGGTTTGTTTATGGTAGGAGTATTACACGAAGCAATAAGTACACACTTGAATAAGAACGAGCAAATGTATTAGTATATTACAAAGATTTCTTGGGACCATCCTCTGTAGCTCATATGGCACGAGACATGTAGGATCAGTTGATGAGAGTGAGATAAACTGCCACTGACCCGGGTTTAGTCCCGAGTCACGCCTTTTTAGCCAGTCTGTCTTGCCTTGTCCTCTTTCGCCTTTGCAGCCGCTAGGAATCACAGTGGTGATGGTTCCTCCTCCGTCTGCTTCACCATTGGTCTTGTGTTCTAACACACCCTCCCGAAGGGCCAGGGGGAAGCTAACATGTACTATACCTTGTCAAAGGGTGACCTGGAATTGTGCAAATGTTTCAAATATAAATTCATAGTAGGGAATCGGTGTTTGATTTTAAAGCACAATAACTACTACTATTGAGTGAAGAATGCGAGGACTCAATTGCTGTCCACAAGAACTAAAGCATAGTATCTTACGGCAATACAATTTAAATTCTCCTAATATCTTTCATCTTTCCTCTTCTATTGCAATGTAATACACTAGGGTAGAAAGAGGTTGCTTATAGTTGAACCGGAGTAAAAGGAAACCGACCTTCACTATAACTGCCTTTCATTCATTTACTCCTCCCTCACAAGTCTGAAGGTTGAGAATTAAGTTATAGTTGTAGTAGACCACAGGAATATAGATAGATAGCAAAAGTATCCAATAATAACAACATGTATATTAGCTTCATTTGTCTTAGCACCCAACATTCAATATAATTTATTAAGAAAAATATATAAGGGAGGTAATTCAGTGTTTGGAATGCAATATGTTGAAAAGGCTACTAAACTCAACCAAAGCCAGTTTCTCTCTTGCATTTAAACTTAAAAAGAGTTTTGATAATTCATGTCGAGAAAAAAGTTAATTTGTTTAAGTATTCAAATGGTTCTTCGGATGATTGAACTCCTTGTTATTTGTGCTGTAAACTCGACGTTTCGGCCGATCCATTGTTCGGCCTTCTTCAGGTGTAAGATCCGAGTGTGATGGATTAAACAGAAGTTATGTTTAAAGGGGGTAACCATTATAGCACATGGCCCTGGTGTTTCTGTGTCTTTGTCTTGTTGGGTTTAGGTTTTTTGAGAAGTGGAAGCCACATCGGATTGAAATCCGCACTTGTCTGGCTAATGCATTTAGTCGTCAATTTGATGTGAGCTGCCTCTTTGATTTTTCTCTGCTTCCAGCATCGTTCTCTGTCAATAATCTGGACTTCCTCCTAGAGAGGAAGATGGTCACCGTTCTCTCTCCAGATCTATCTCGCCCCTGATTTTGGCTTTCTTGTGTTTATCAAGTCTGGCCTTGAGGGGGCGGCCCGTTTCTCCGGTATAGATGATACCACATTTGCAGTGGATGACGTAAACACAGTTGTTCACCAGTTTGGGATCGCGAGTAAGGGCAACCTGAAAATGACCTTGATGTCGTATTGAGTTCACCAATCCCTTTTTGGTAGGGTAAGAGAAGCATAGTAGGGGGAGGAGGTTTAGGAAAGGGAACATTAGCATTAGCAGCAGTAGTAACGGCTGTTCCTTTCCTGGTCATGGGGCGGGTATCAATTTCTTTCAAGAGCATTCAAATAACCAGAAGGAGTTCAATCGTCCGAAGAACCATTTGAATATTAATGACCCTTCTCAAAACTATAGAAAATATGTTATGTTGTTTATATAGATAGATTCCATTGCGAGTTTGTCATAAAAGGGAATCAGTGTGGTTTTATCTCTCAGTTAATACTATAAAATGGTCGCGTAGTTTTAATGCCTAATCTTTATTTATTTATCCAAAGACAATACAGGCAGCTTCTAAGAAAGATATAACCGTATTTTTGACAACTTGTATTTAAACTAGTTAAATCTAAAATCTAAATATTACAAAAATATGCTAATTACATATAAATGTTCGTATCCATTTCATTACATTGGAAAACGACATAGCAAGGAATGGGTGCTCGAATGAGGCTATCATTTCAACTGCTAAATACTGTTGTTTCTGAGTACAGTGTTTCCACTGACTAATATTATATCATAAAATGTACGTGCACGTAAATTCTACCCCCTTATCATTAGGGTTACGTCTTTTATGAAACGCCCTGTATTAAACAGAACAGTGTACACGATTCCATATTATTATAAGCTTCAGATCTTTTTTTTTCTGTTTCAATGGTTAAAACAATGAAAGAAATGATAAAATTGAAATTCCAGTCGACATCAGATAATGTTTGAGAAGGAAGATCACGACAGAAAAGGGCGAGATAAACATATCAAGAACATTTTATACGGATAATATTTTCTTTTTCTTAATCTTAACCCTTTATGGGGCAAGTGACTATATATGATCACCTGAGGACCCGTCAGTCACATGCAAATAGTGTAGCCACAAAGACAACATAAGCCGGACCAATGTGGTCTGCAAGCTTTACAAATACAGCTGTGCTTGAACAAAGACAGAAACTGTTTTGAGGCATGCCACGCCCCATGAAATTAGCCTGTTTTTGCTCTAGGCAATGAAGTTTTGTGATTCTTTTGTCAATATCAATTGTTTGTATCTATTCATTATATTGAATGTTATTCTTTAATTCTAGATTTTATTTAACTTTCTACTTTAATTTAAAATTTTCTTATATTTTTTCCATTTTTGGTCACTTTTTGGGTGCGGCAACATATATGATCACTTCATGAAAGGGTGTTTTGCCACCATAAACAAACATATTATACAACCGTTGTATACTTTACGATTTAAACACATTCGTAAGGTGCTCTTCAGAATGTCTATATTCATACAAAATGTTTTCCAACCTATCGTTATGCGTCGTTTTATTTCGCAGTCATGGTCTTTTTCTAGCTTTATTACTTGTCCTAGGTAGATGTATTTATCGACCTCTTCTAGAATCTCTCCTACCGTAATGGCCTTTTGGGGAACTTTATCGTTGAACATTACGTTTGTCTTTGTTCTTTTTATGAGAGAGGGTTAATGTGAGGGAGTACGCTTATCTGTCCAAGCAAGCATATTCACATATAAATACAGGCAGCAATTGGAAATTCACTCACAAGCTGAATAAAGGCGACGAATTTACTGATATTGATCGATTCACAGCCGACAAAATGGACACTGCTGCGTAACTGAATGTCATCTGCCCGCAGCATTGTTTGCTTTTAGCCAATTCTCTAGCCAAATAGACGGACCGTGACCAACAGCCTAATACTTT
>VCCN01001780.1:4340805-4363044 GCA_006491835.1 Architeuthis dux
TATATATATACACATATATATATGTGTGTGTGTGTATATATACATCTGTTTACATCTATCGATGCTTGTATCTATCCATCTCAGTCTATTTATTATTGATGTATCTACTTAATGTTGTGAACAAATCTCATTTTCTAAGAACATCTCTGTGTATGGCTCTGCCAGTATTGTGTGCGTATGTCAATGTGGGTGTATGTATATACATGCGTGTGTACACGTATGCATGTTCTAGACTATTAAGAAATCCCAACCCAGATTAAATGTTTCGCCATTTATCATTGATTTTACCTCTTAAGAATCCATTTATTTTCTCCATCATGATAAATGGTAAAGACAGATCGAAGTTCTAATCAACCATTAAGAATCGATGACCGACGATCAGTTTCATGAAGTAAATGTGGCACTCTAATCAACCAGTCGTTTCTCCAATACTTTTGAAACCAACAGGGTCAAATAAAAAAAAATGGGTGCTGATCTGTCAGGCTGTTTCCAGTAGGTTAGATTTACACTAGCCGCTTCACTTGAGTTAGAATTTAATGTTATCCATGGTAATCAATGTAAAGGAAAACTATATGTAAGGGGAAGACTTGGTTGTGCTGGGGATTGTCGCTTCAGCCAACTCGCAGGATCTTTTTCAGATACTATTACTTTAGATGTCCTCCCATAGGTACACCGTTACCAAAGCAACAGGTATTTCACTAATCATTTCTAAAACATGACCAATCATTTCTCTTGCCAGCATTTAAGTTTGCCTTTGTCTCTTTATCCGATTAATTCCCTTTGTCAATTAAATAAGCTTTCCTCAGCTGATCTTGGATCAATGAGTGGGTACTGCTATTCTCGTAAATACTCCGCACACGAAATACCCTGAAATGCTGTGACAAGATGGCGCACAAAAAAAGAGTGATTGATGGTAGCGGCGCCAAGTATGCTCACAATTACGACTACTTCCGAGAGTTACCGAAGTACGATCACGACTACTGTCGAGAGTTGCCGAAGTTCACCTCATTACAATTATAAAATAACATTTTTTAAATTCCAAAAATAATGTGCGAAAGAATTGCCCCGATTCATTTCTAAAACTAGATCAATCATTTCCGTTGCCAACATTTATTTTTGCTTTTGTTTCTTTGTTTAATGTATTCTCTTTGCCAAGTGAATAAGCTTTCCTCTTTCCTCTTTCCTCTCAGTTCATAGAACAAACAGTTGATCTTAGACCAATAGCACTTAACAGGCAGTGCTATTTATCGAAATACACTGAAATACCACCGAAAAAAAAAAACAAATTAAACGAAATACCATACATAAATATGTATATATATTTGAGTTATAATCAAGCCAGGAATTATCTGGAGAAGCGCATACTGTATTATAATGACTTGTTATTAATTAACATGCATACATATAATTAGCAGATGCAGGGATGCGCAGAAAGGGATGAAGCGAAAACCGTTTATAACGAATATCTGTTTATTTTTATCGCCCATCCCATGTAAGTATACATGATAACAGTTTCCAAAAAACATTGTTTACAATTCGTCACCAGAGGTAAAAGAAGGGTGGTTAACTTGTATGGAAAGGAAGAGAGGCTAAGAAAACTTAAATGTATTTAGTCATGCCTAATTAGCTCCACACGCGCCCGTCAGGGCGAGCGCATGTCGATCACTTCGACCTGCTAATTCTCTCTGACTGCCCCTCTGACCCAAAATATCGTTTTATTTATAGGTGTTGCTTGCATATCTTGCTTGTCCCTCCTCCTCTCCAATTCTCATCTCTTCATTCTTTCTTTATTCTTTCTTTCCTTCCCACTTCCTACTTCCGTTAATGTTGTTTATCTTCATATCTCCTTTGATCAACCGATAACTCAAAAACAGTTAATGCGTTTTCGGACTCATTCATGATTAATCTGTCTCTCTTCGTCTCTTCATTCTTTCTTTATCCCTTTCTTTCTTCTTCACTTCCGTTAATTCTACTTATCTGTCCAAAACATCTGCCTTTGATCGGCGATCAATAACTCAAAAGTATTTAATGCGTTTTCGCAGTCATTCATAATCTACTAATTCGTGATATGGAGAATTTTCGTAAAATTCTTTCTCCCGCTTTGGTTGGTCATTTCACCTCTGATACGAAGAGCCTGGGAAACGAAACGTATTAATTATATTGATTTTAACCGTGAGAAGATTTGGGCTTTTCCTTACAGACTAAAATGGACTATAGACGAATACAACTTAAATTGCCAATTTCCTTTCCTTATTAGAGACACTAAATGAACCTAATTAAGTCACCCGTACTCGTCATTGTATTAGATTACTTCCCATATTGGAAGAACATGTGCTACAACCTTTGTAGACCAAAGGTAAACCAAAGATGTAGACTAACAACACAGAATCACAGAAAAACGTGTTGAAACACCAGACAGAATGGAAACTGTTAAAGATTCCTGAATTCATCAACAGGTTATATTACTTGACTGCAACGAAATACAAACTACTTGGAAAGGCTGTGACTGGTGACGCTATGTTGGCAGAAGAATACAAAAATGCTACATCAATTCTCAGCAGTGGTCAGAAAAATCAACTGAACAGAAAGAAGATCTACTGAGCGGACAATAGACACCAAGCCGCCACTAGACACTGAACCACGGAGCGGTTACTGGGCACTAAACTACGGAGCTTCAACTGGGTATTGAGCCACGCAGTGGTTTGGGGGCATTGGGTCTCTGAGCACTGAGCCACTGAGTAGCCAATAGACACTCTGTCTCAAAGTGGCCAATAGACACTGAGCTACGAAGCTACCAATGGGCTATGTGGAGCAAGCAATGAAAGTTCACTAGAAAGACACAAACTTAAATGACGGTTCCTGCGCTGTTTTAGAATTTCGTAGTCGCTGCCTTACTCAGAATCTTGTTGAACTGCCAATTAATGAGTGATTAATTGGTGCTCTTTGCTAAATGTTGTTTTGTTGCTTTTAAATAGATGTTGTGCTCTTTACACAAAATAGCTCCGGTAACAACGACTCCCACTCTTTGAAGACCAAAAACAAATTGCTTTCTATAGGCCCTAAGCAGACTACTTACAAGAAGATGTTATAATCATAACATGATATCACAAGTAACACATTCTCAATGTCTGTCGTATTTTATTGGCCAATATTATGATTGAGTAATCTTGCTTCCAACAGTCAAAGTCTGAGAGATTTGATATTCCCAAATCACATCATCTCCAACCAGATTTAGCTTAGTTACGAGATAACATTTCTAAAAATAAATAATACACATGGAAAATGGACATGAACAAATCTAGTAAGATAAAAAAAACAACATATGAACCGAATGAGATAGACAAATAGATTAATATAATGAAAAGGTGGGGAAACTAGCGGTAGTTGTGAACTGGATGAGATTGATAGACATGAACAGATTTGCATATGCCCAAATCCCACATGCCAATCTAATATTCAATAGTTTGAAGAAAACAAAATAACACACCGGGTTGCTGCAGGGTCAAACTCTACTCCTATTTCTTTTCCAACTGAAGATGATTACTGCAACTTTTGTATTGTATATATAATGAAAAGTTTTATTTTTTAATTTTTTAGTATAAATGTATTTATTTATCAGAATGAAATAAGCCCTTAGGTATTTCTAACATATTTTTCGTAAGTAAGACTTGTCATTTGGCCCAGTCGTAAGAGAGTCGCCTAACAATCAGTTGGTCGTGATTTCAAATCATGGTAAGGAAATGCTGATTTTATTTATCGGTTTGGTTTAACATGCCGGAAAAGACAAATAGTGAAGAGTTTTCTCCCCCTGCATTAGGTGAGGATATGATGGGTCATTTAATGCCGGAATTTAAAATTCCAAAAACTAGTCTTGCGACTTTGGTGAAAGGTTATGTTTTTAATAGAGTCTTGCGACTTTGGTGAATGGTTATTTTTTTTAAATAGAGTCTTGCGACTTTGGTGAAAGGTTATTTTTTTAAACTAGAGTCTTGCAACTTTGGTGAAAGGCTATTTTTTAATAGAGTCTTGCGACTTTGGTGAACGGTTATTTTTTTAAATTAGAGTCTTGCGACTTTGGTGAAAGGTTATTTTTTTAAATTAGAGTCTTGCGAGTTTGGTGAACGGTTATTTCTTTAAATAGAGTCTTGCGACTTTGGTGAAAGGTTATTTCTTTAACTAGAGTTTTGCAACTTTGGTGAAAGGTTATTTCTTTTTAACTAGAGTCTTGCAAGGTTATTTCTTTAACTAGAGTCTTGCGACTTTGCTGAAAGGTTATTTTTTAAAACTAGCAAAAACAGGTGCCCCCTGTTAGGGGGTGTCTTACCCCTCTGCAGGGGATGCAGTCGGCGTATTCTAGGTCCCACCCGACAAGGCCGTAGGAGAGGATAGTTCGCTGTTCTTGTTCTTGTTGTTACGAGTAGAATTTACTACAAAAACCTTAGGATTTATATTTTTCAATCTACAAAGATAATCCAGTTCACCAGCATTTCGCTCTCAAAAAAAACATCTTCAGTCAGCATGTAACTGATATAATGAGGCAGGAGCTCCTATTGGTCTGTGGAAGAGGCAGGGTAAAAAAGGTGGAAACTGCGGTAGCAGAAGAAACAAGCCTAAATGTTGGACCAGAGATGCGCTAGGTCTTTTCTTGTGTGAAGATCTAGCGCAGTGTTGCCAACTTTACATCAAGTTTATATTGAATCGATAAACATCTTAAAACACCTAAAAACATCTAGATTCTCCATATGTATATATATATATATATTTGTGTGTAGGGGGGATCAATTTTAATGGTTCATTACAACCGGTTCCGCTGGTTTCACATATATATATATATGTTATACAAATCCATATGTGAAACCGCAGTATCGCTTGTAATGAACCATTAAAATTGATTCCAACAAATATCCGCTCTACCTTTGTATTGAGCTCTCTTCGGATCATAACTAAGGTCTACCAGGATATTGATGCATAAGTGTATCATATATCCAATATTACCTATATATATATATATATATATATGTGTCATCATCATCAGCATCATCATCATCAGCAGCAGCAGCCGTTATAAGTCCACTGTTGGACACAGGCCTTTCCCATCTCCTTCCATGACGACCAATCTTGTGCTAACCCCTGCCACGTCTTACGGGCAAACTTTTCTATCTCGTCCCTCCATCTTCTGTCTGGTCTTTTCCTACTTCGTTTACTGTCCCATGGGCACCAATCGGTGGCTGGTATTATGCAGCCGTTATATACATTACGCTTTAGGCACATTGGCCTGAAAGAGAACATCCTAAGGAACATTTTGGTACCTGAAAAGTAGAATCATGGGGGGGGGTGCACGCTAGCCCCTGCTGGCCCCCGGACTATTATTCGTAGAAAATGAATATCAGGATTATGAATTTACCGGCCAAACAAATTCTCTCGCAAGATTAACGTATTACTGTGACCGGCAATGTGTCTTCCAAACTGGGATACACATACTGGTCGATACTAAATGCTTGTGAATGTTAAGAGGTCATTTCGTAACACCAAGCTGAATGGTGCTACACAATCTTCCAAAAAGCATAACCCTCTATTTGCCATGCTCTTGTTGCAAGCTAGACCGACTGTTCCACAATGATTCCATCTTTGAAAGTGAGAAATGACTGGAAAGGATTACGAGAACCTTTTTTGAGATTAATCATTTTTGTGGATTTGGATTATTATAATCTATTCGTATTATTCGATTATCCTGGCCCAGTGGTAGAGCGCTCGCCCGCGGTTCAGTAGGTCGTTGTTCAAACCACCGCAGAGTCATACCAAAGACATTTAAAAATGGTGCTCAATGCCTCTTTGCTAAGCCTTCAGCACAAGGACGACGATTGTGGAGTCTCTCCCCGAGGCTAATGAGTTACGGCCAAATCACGTTGGATACACCGCTTCTCGTAGGATCACCGAAGTTAAGCAACGTCCAGCTTGGTCAGTACCTAGGTGGGTGACCAGTCATAAGTCATAAGGAATCATCTGTCACTTTGATAAGGCCTAATATTCTTTCCTTGTTAATTCGTCTTGAGGAAGCTTTTGACATTGAAAACCATAGAGAAGAATCTATGATACACCTTGTCTCGATATATTAACATTTAAAGGAGATTTACTCGTTGGGAATATTTATGTCGTATATTTTGAAATGTTCTATGAATTCAGTCAATGGTTTCTCCAATTTCTGGCTATTTTGTCATCTCCAATTACTGTTATGATATAGTGCCACTGGGGGTCATTTCCGGGCTGACACCTGGGCGGAAATGGCCCCGGTAACTTAAGGAAAGATGCACATGCGTTGGTGTCCGAAAACAGGATGTTGACTAAGCTTGCAGGTGTTTGCGGGAAAATCAGCGTGGGCGTTTAAACCCGATAAAACGAGAAAGACACCATCTCGGACAGACACAGAGCAGAGACACTAAGGGTCGAGACGGAGACAAGCAGAGGTAGACAGCAGCTGGGCTTGGGAGCACAAGGCCGGTTTCTCTGTTGGGAACGGCACCCATATGTCCTCATATTTTTATAAACAAGTTTCGAGTCTTCCTTTTTCTCCAAGTTCAGGATGTTCCTCCCGCAAATGAGCAACCCAACGACGAGACGTCACATGTCGACAGAACATGTAAAAGAGGCTATACAACATTACCACTGCTAAACAAAGTTAGGAAGGGGCATGGCTAGGAGATATATCCTACACTGGAAAATTAAAACAACTTAATCTAGAGACCCTTGAATACAGAAGAAAACATGCTGGCCTACTAGAGGCCTATATAATCCGGAACAACATACATACAGTGGATACTGAAGTTCATTGCTCAAAATGCCCTAATAAGAAAATGCTAACTTCATCTAT
The DNA here is from genome assembly GCA_006491835.1 of Architeuthis dux. NCBI lineage: Eukaryota > Metazoa > Mollusca > Cephalopoda > Oegopsida > Architeuthidae > Architeuthis > Architeuthis dux. Next base: position 4,347,674 of record VCCN01001780.1, read on the forward strand.
TTGCAGTAAAACCAGAGGACACAGCCATAAACTACAAATTAAGACCTCCACTGGTGTTAGAAAAAAGATTTTCTCGGCAAGAGTAGAAAACGCATGGAACAGCCTAAGTGAAAAGACGGTCACATCAGAGAATATCAATATTTTTTTAAATAATCTTTATTTTGATATCGGACATAACAAATTTAATTACCATTTTTCTTATTAGTTTAAACTCAGCCCAACTAAACTGAAGTTGGCTTAATGACGCAAAACTGCTGTAAAAAGCCTATTTCAAGTACATTCAAGTATATATATATATATTCACTTATGTTTATCTGTTTACCCATACAGTATCTCCAAAATTTCTCAATGAATTACAACATTTTGTAGAAGGGTGTTCCGTGTAACTGAGGAAGAATTGATTACATTTTGGGGTGGATCTAGGGATTTGTTTCGATTGAAAGATATTTTTTCATATATTTATATGTATTCACTCATATTTGTTCACACAATGTCGCCAAAAGTTCCCATAGTCCGCCCCCTTAGTGAGTATAGTGTTAAATGCTGGACAAAAGAATTTTCATGGATGGACCTTAAGGTGATTATATTTAATATTTTCAATGGACTCGAGCAATATTATTGATATTGTGGTAGTGGTGGTCATTTTCCAAGATGACCGCTACAAGAATCCTAGAATACATGGAAATTTGAAATAATATCTGATTAATCTTATACCTATCTCCTAATTCGTCCCTGGGGATTTCTAAAATGAGCTTATTTTTAACCTTACATGGACGAGGTGACCTTTAGAGATAATCCAATGTCTTAAACTATAACGTTGTTACGTTATGGGGTGTGATGATAATCCATATCATATTTCGTCACGAAAGGATCACCTGTTAAAAATGGGCATACCGATAAATAGTCACTATAGTCACTCGTCTCCCTTCAATTGAGATAAGAGAAGAATTCTTGTTTTATTTAGTAGATGAAGAATTCATCTACACAACACAAAAAGATCATTGTTCTATCATGATTACAAAACATTTTACAGACAAAATAAATTTAATGAAATATCTTACCAACCGTCGCGTGTGGCTTGCTTTGGCTAAGTAAATGTCATTATCGGTCCATATATAATAAAGTCGTGCTGAAAACAAGATCAAAACGTTGCTACAATTACCAAAATAGTTCAATTATACCTTTAAACCAACTTCTACAGCCCAAAAAATAACATATTGAATATTAGTTACACATTTTTATTTCCAAAGGTGACTATAAGATCATTGTACATATGGGTATTATGAACACCTTAGACATTAAATATTTTACAAAACCAAACAAATGGAGGAATGGTCCGATACAGTTAAAGCTAACATCTGCAAGTGGATAATTCTGTGCACTGAAGTCTGTCTTTGGGGCAGGAGCAATGAGTGCAAACCTTTTTACATGAACACTTGGTAAGAATGGAACTCATTCCAGCCTCTGCTATTGTTATCTACACAGACACCCACTTTCCTTTGTCTTTCTCCCAGCCCCAGTCACTAGGAGATGGAATGATCAATTGTGGCTGTATACATGTTGCCACATGTATAGGCTGTTCTCTTCACATGCTGTATGAGTGCATCCTACAAGAGAAATTACATATATTGTCTCTAATGAGGGAAGGAAACAGTTATAATATATGTTACAATGCTATATTACATTAAGTTACATGTATGGTAGTTGTGTTGTAAAAATGAAGTAAGAGACTTTCATGTGTGGAACACATTTTGCAAATTACAAAAACATATTTACAAGGTAAGGACTTTCTCCAAATTATAAATGAAACGCACCTGTGTTGGTGGTATATGTTAAATGATTGTCTCTTATTCATGAACAGTGATCGTCGTACATCATTGACACTGTCTGCATCTGTCCATCTGTCATACAGCAGAACTGTGTGGTTTTAAAATGGACAGACTCAGCAGTGACAGGATAGAAGGGCTTATCTACCATGAATAAATAAACTTCAGTTACTTCACCAAAGCGCTCCCAAGTTGACCATACTGTCTTCTTTCCTTTCCTCTGAATGCTGATGTGTCAGTCCCAGTGAAACTGTGGAAGACAAGAAGTGCTATGGACTTGTTTTGTGCAGATTGCTCTTACGTCATACATCTTCCTCTACTTTCCAGTTCCAAAGTCAACCACAACGTCCATATCAGGAAATGTGTCATTGAGGGTATGGAAATGCCTAATAAGTAGAACTAGGACATATGTGGCTGATGTTCGCACTCTGATGTTTTTGTACCTTCAATGAAGTGCATGCTTCATGTGTAAAAGTATGCGCACATCAGTTTCTTCATATGGTGAATCTTCAAGGCCTGGTCCTTTGTGAACAACATATTTGTGTTGAGTAATGTAGATGTCTTGTTCTGGTAGGAATTCTCTCTTGATAACTGTTCATTCAACTCTTCTTTGTTCTGAGAATTTATTTTAAAAAGCCTTTAAGAGAGTTTTTGTAGATCCTGATACTTTGATTCTACACCCTATACCTCTGTTGTTACAGGCTCCACTTTTAATGCGTGACTGGAAGTAGCCATATTGGACAATGTCCACCCTTTTGACAGTCTTCAGTCTTTGTTTGATGTGTTGCACAAACACATTTGAATATTCTTGGAAGGTGTTTCCTGTTGGGTGAATTGTGTGCAATAGTAACCCACCATCTTCAATTAAGCAATCGAATTTTTCAACTTGGATGTGGTTGATTTCCATGAGTGAAAGATTAAGCCAAGTCTCATTGTGTTTGCTGATTTGCAATAAACATCATTGCGCACAGTTCTACATTATACTTCAGTGATGTCTTTCTTGGGTTTCGGTGTTTTGAACAACGGCAGATAATTCCGTCTAATTGTTGCTTGTACAGTTCTTTCCCGTTTGACAATAACTGCTTTTTTAAAAGACTCATATGGCTTCTGTCCAATATTCTTAACATTCTGTTAACATAGTTGTGATGACAGACTCATTAGTGCAAGAACGTGTATTGAGCACTAGTAGTTCTGGATATTTGTCTTCAAATGGGTTGCTAAATTCAGCTTCAATTGTAGTCAGAAGATTTATACTTTGTTCCAGAAATCTCCTCTGTGGTGCAGCTATTTCTTCATGGTGTTTGTAATCAGCAGTGCTAGCATTTGAAGCACAGATTGCTTCTTCAAACTTATGAAGAAGGTGTGCCTGCCTTGGCCCAGCTAACATCCAGCAATGAAATGCTTGTGGATTTTGGGTCAAACCTACAGCTCCACCATATCCTTTCAATTTACAGTTCTCCTCGTCATGAGCCTGATCTATAGGCATAAACGAGAAACGTTTACCTAACTTGTTCACAATCCAATCCCTCTCAGACTCAGACTTAGTTTTCTCGGATAGAGACATCATAGCCCCCAGGTGAATGCTTACCCATCTACTATAAGTATAGTGGTCAAAGCTGAAGAAGAGTCACGTTAGGTTTGAGAGAGCCTCTAGATAGAGATTGAAGTTCTTCTCATGATGTGCTCTGATGAGAATTAGAATTCGTAATTCTGTCTCCATTATAATGTCCCAGAAAATAAATGTTGAATATGATTTCATACTGTTTCTCCATTCCTGGAATGTTTGATTCGTCCCTTTGTGAAAATAGGATTGCTACTGAAGCTTTGCCAGAGCTAGAACTGTCACCTGGTGAGCATGCATGGTTCTTTTTATGTGTGCGCACTGTAATAATGCCTGTGCTTTGCCACTTGTTGTTATGCCTGCTTCGGTGATTGCAGCAGTCCATCCAGACCCTCCCAATAGGTCTCACAAGGCATTCCCATTCCCTTTTCAAGATGAAGACCACCAAACATTACTATAAACTTGTTTTCATCAAGTACCTCTTGGAAGCGCCATTGAATTCTTTTTGCAAATATTAGACAATCACATGCCATCACAGGTACTTGATGTTGGTTGAGGAAATGCGTTGGGGTGGAACTTTGCGCAGGTTGTCTTGCTGAAAGTTGACCAAGACACTGTGGGTTTAGTTGACGGCTAACAGTGCCTGTCTGAGTGTCGCAGAGGATGCTTCCATGGAAACGGCCATTTGGTTGACTGTCTCGTATCGTGGTTATCTTTGGGTTATATTGTGTTTCTTTATGAATTCGTTTTTCTCATTGTGAGTTTATTTTAGCAACTAGCTTGTTATGCATCTGGCTTAGCCCTACATACTGTGCGAACTTCGTGTTTCCAAACGTAATGTAAAGTACATAAAATATTATTTTTAGTCGATACTAAGTAGTAAAATGTGTTATTAATGACATGAAATGACCTCTAGGGGTCACATGATTCATAGTTGGTTGAATATACAGTCATTTTTGGAATCTTCGGTGTCGAATTAGTAGGTAGACACATTTACTTTTAGTATTAAATTCAAGTTAGTGAGTAATTCTCTTACCCTTTTCAAAGACACATAATTCTAATGGCGGCCATCTTGTAAAATTGCTACCACGGCCATGATATAATACATTTTTGTTGGGTCCAATGATAATATTAATCTTATATAACTAAGCCATTGTAGTATAGCGGGGTCTGTACTTCTTCTTCTGGTCGCCGTGAGAGAAAGCGACGTTGAGAGAGAGAAAAGAAGAGAGATAGATTCAGAGAAAGAGAGACGATCATTTATTCCGGGGCTGTGGGCTGCGATGATGATGATGACTCTCGGTCCGGGTTTGCTGACGGGAGCTGATCTTTCTGTGGGGGAAATTCATTTCGGAGGAAGGACTCTCCCATGTGCGTGGAGAGAAAAGACGACAAAATTCAAGGATCTTCAATTTGATAACTGGGGTTTTATTTACGTCGATAAGTGTCTCCTCTGGGCCGGTTTGCGGATTACATCGATGTACCGACTCCTGTTGCATTTGGTTTTCTAACTGAGTTGGTCCCTTTTCAGAGTTATAACTACGAAAATCAAGCGTTCCTGCCTCTTCCACCCAGCCGGGTGGAAGAAGCCATTTCGTTTCTGACCTGTTGCTCCGGATTCAAATATGGTAATTGCTTCTAACCGGCTCTCACCCCCACCATCAGCCATGGCGGGCAGGGACGCTGCTAACCGTTTCAATCTAGCCCCTTATAACTTCCTCCTCCATCCTATTGTCAAATCTAGCGCCCTTCAACGGTTTCCGGTAGCCCGATCTGCCCAGTTTGTCACGTACGCAATTTAACACAGATTTCAAATCTGGCCACTTCCAACGGCTACCGGTAACACGATCTGGGTGTATTTCGTTACACTATCATCCCTGAAAGTTTGGTAATTTTGTCCTTCGTGTAACGCTCCCCGCCCTTTTATGCCCTAAGGGAGCGCACTGTCAATGAAACTTTCAGGAAGGGTAGGCCATAGGCTACGGAATACTTGATTACATTTTATAGGCGGATCCAGGAATTTTGCCGATGAGAAATATTTTTAATTTTTCTTTTCATATATTAATACATATTCACTCATGTCTGTCTGTTTGTCCGCACAATATATCCAACAATTCTCAATCACATTTTGTGGAAGGGTGGGCCATGAGACAAGGAAGAATTGATCAAATTTTATCTACGTGGATCTATGTTTTCATATATTAAGACAATAGTCCGAAATATCGAAAATCAAACCTTAAGCAGTTACCTCCCCTTCATCATATTTATATATGAACTGATTATTATTCAATTTACTAATACTAGTTTACTAGTTCAGTAGAATTAGGCAATTTTTGGGCTGAAACCCGAAAAAATTAAATTTCACTATTGACAGAGTTGGTAGGCCATAATAATATATTTAAAATCCGCTCAAATCCGATCTTGCGGGTGGGGGGTATGCGCATGTGAAAGATAGCTCTATTTACCAAATATATCACTTAGATTTGGAGCTATTTTTGCACAGTTACAAGAAAACTGCTTAGATAAAATCTCTCTAACACGCCAGTCTCCCGTACTTCCCACTATCCCAACCACTGTTTGGGTCTGGGGTCACTTAAAAATGTTTTTCATATAAATTAATGATAATTGCTTGTTCAATTTACGCCATTTCGGCTTACGAAAGGTTTTTATAGTAACGCTCTACTTTCGGATAGCGGGGGAAACCTGTGTATACCAAAAGTCCGAGATATAAAAAAAATGTTGTTCATTTAGTAAATGTTTCTCTGCCTATGTCATACCCTAATTAGAAAATTGAATGAAAATCAGTTAATATATAACTACTATCCATGGGAGGTAACTATGTAAACAGAGTGACTTCTGATGAAGACTAAGCTGAAGCAAATTGGAAATCCTAAAGGAAAGGAAACATTTGACATTCTTTCGTTTTGTGTACTCATAACTTTTAACCATTGTCGAAATCGCCTATGGATGCACAAAAGGGAACAGAGTGATAAATGATCAAACATAAAAAACGAAGTATATATTGAATTTAAAATGTAATGTTTAATATAATCTATTTTTATTACTTTTTATTCATTCATTTATATTATTTTTATATAATTAATTATTTGTATATTCATTTATTAATATATCAATATTTGATATTTAGTATAATGGTTACAGCAGAAAATAGTGTCTAATCAAAATTCTGCTTTGTTTTCACTATTTCTCTTATTTCTTTTCATTTCTGTGCTGTTTTTAATATCGTGTGAGCGAGAAAAAATGTTTTCCATCGTGGCTGGATGCTCGATTTTGTCTCTGCAACAAACTCAAAATCTCTGGAAACATCGGAATGAAAGACTCGGGGGGGAAAGGGAAATTAAATCAATTCCCAAGTCGGACAGAAATAGAATCCATTTTGAATGTGGAAGTCATATTCAGATCAACACAAATAAAACCATCTGCCCAGAACCTCTTAGTATCAACAGATACTGGTTTGATTTGATAGTGTAATAACACTGGTAGGTGTGTGGACAGTAAGCAATGCCACACATTGATAAAAAAAAGTTGCAATATCTAAAGCGGAATGCAAACCGGAAGGACGAGCAAAACACCTTATATCCAAACTAGCTGAAAACCCACATATATGGCAGGATTTTAGATAGTTCCTGTGGAAAGCCTAAAGTGGGTATTTGACCCCAATAAGAGATCATTGAATTGAACTATGTATTTATTGAATCATACCTTATTTCGAAATCATCAGCATCATGAACACTTGGATCACATTTAATTTAAATATCTGGGGGAATTTCACAAAGGATAGGTGATTTTTATATATATAGATAGATAGATAGATAGATAGATAGATAGATAGATAGATAGATAGATATAGAGAGAGAGAGGTGGAAAGATTGAAATCAGATAAGCGTTATCAGTGTGAGCATGAACGCAGGCTTCACAATAGGATTTATTATTCCAAAAATACGAAAGGTTTTTACCTTAACACATTCCCCTGGGCCCATTGATTATGCATGCCAAATTTGGTATGGGCTGCACACATGTTTAAGTGGTTTCTATAACGTGACAGACAAATAAATACACAGATGGACATCACCGAATTATATATAGAGGTGAAATACTATTTAGCTAATGGGCAATCTCTTTTCTGAAAGCGTTCGGCTGTCATCATATCTAATACACGAAGATGGACTAATCAGTCTAACAGTACAATCTGTTGGGGTACAACACTTTAGTCTAAATCACTTTAGTCTACTAGCAATTCTTTATTACTAAAATGATGAAAAATCTCCTCTATAGGAACTCATCTTTCATTTTACCGAAAAGTGTAACTTGCTATAGACAATGATGCAAGTCTCGATATAATTAGGTTTTAAATTATATCATTGTTTTCATGTAAGTTTTCACATTCGTTAAATTGAAATTCCTCGTACATTCGCCAACTAGAAGGCACTCAGGGAGTGCATATCTCTGCCAGCGTCATTGTCAGGGGAAGTAATTGTGCATTGATCCGCCCGAAACTGTATTCACTTCTTTCGTAGCCTACTGTCCACCCTTCCACAAAGTGTCATTGAAATTCATTGATAACTTTTGGAGATATCGTGTAAACAGTCATGTGCGAATGCATAATTGTATGAAAAAAAAGAAAAAATATCCCTCAATCAAAACATATTCCTGGATCCGCCCCGAATTTCAATCAATCCTTCCTTCCCCATTGTCCGCTTTTCCACAAAACTTCATTGAAATCATTTGAGAATCTTTGGAGATATCGTGTTGACAGACATCTGGAAAGACAGACAGACAGACAGCCAGAAAGACAAACAGAGAGACGGAAAGACGCAACCGAATACAGAGTGTCCAATAAGTAACGCCCAATTTGTTCCAGAATTAACGCCAGTACTTTTCTATAGTTTTGAGAAGGATCATTAATATTGAAATGGTTATTTTCTATAGTTTTAAGAAGTGTCAGTAATATGGAAATGGTTATTTTCTATAGTTTTGAGAAGGGTGTTTAATATTGAAATGGTTCTTTTCTATAGTTTTGAGGAGAGTCATTAATATTGAAATGGTTATTTTCTGTAGTTTTGAGAAGGGTCATTAATATTGAAATGGTTCTTCGGACGATTGAACTCATTCTTGTTATTTGTGGACAAGTGCGGATTTCAACCCGATGTGGCTTCCACCTCTCAACAAATCTAAACCCGACAAGACAAAGATATAGAAACACCCGGGCCATGCGCTATAAGTGCTACCCACTTTTTAAACATAATTTGTGTTTAACCCATAACACTCGGATTTTACACCTGGAGAAGGCCGAAGAATGGATCGGCCGAAACGTCGTGTTTACAACACAAATAACAAGGAGTTCAATCGTCCGAAGAACCATTTGAAAAGTTAAAAAGTTCACAAAGAAATATGCTTATTTGAAGCGTAGTTTCAATCTCCACCATGTTTCCTTCGTTCCTTCAGTCTTTCTTCCTTTCTTTCAGTCTTTCTTTCTTTTCTTCTTTCTTTCTGCCTTTCTTTCCTTCAGTATTTCTTTATCTATTTATTTCCATCTTTCTTTCTTTCTTCTTTCTTCTTTCTTCTTTCTTCTTTCTTCTTTCTTTCTTCCATTCTTTCTTTCCTTCAATCTTTCTTTCAGTTTTTCTTTCTTTCTTTTCTTCTTTCTTTCATTTCTTCTTTCTTTCTGTCTTTCTTTTCTTCAGTCTTTCTTTCTTTCTCTCCATCTTTCTTTCTTTCTGTCTTTCTTTCCTTCAGTCTTTCTTTCTTTCCATCTTTCTTTCTTTTTTCTTTGTTCTTTCTTTCCTCCAGTCTTTCTTCCTTTCTTTCTTTCCTTCAGTCTTTCTTTCTTTCTTTCTGTCTTTCTTTCTTTCTTTTCTTCTTTCTTTCTTTGTTTCTTTCTATCTTTCTTCCTTTCTTTCAGTCTTTCTTTCTTTTCTTCTTTCTTTCTATCTTTCTTTCCATCTTTCTTTCTTTCTTCTTTCTTCTTTCTTTCTTCCAGTCTTTCTTTCTTTCCTTCAATCTTTCTTTCTCTCCATCTTTCTTCCTTTCTTCTTTCTTTCTTTCTTTCAGTCTTTCTTTCTTTTCTTCTTTCTTTCTGTCTTTCTTTCCTTCAGTCTTTCTTTCTTTCCATCTTTCTTTCTTTCTTCCAGTCTTTCTTCCTTTCTTTCTTTCCTTCAGTCTTTCTTTCTTTCAGTCTTTCTTTCTTTCTTTCTTTCTTTCCATCTGTATTTCTTTCTGTCAGTCTTTCTTTCTTCTTTCTTCTTTCTTCTTTCTTCTTTCTTTTCTTCTTTCTTTCTGTCTTTCTTTCCTTCAGTATTTCTTTCTTTCCATCTTTCTTTCTTTCTTCTTTCTTCTTTCTTTCTTTCTATCCTTCAATCTTTCTTTCTTTCTCTCCATCTTTCTTTCTTTCTCTCCATCTTTCTTTCTTTCCTTCTTTTTTCTTTCTTCCGGTCTTTCTTCCTTTCTTTCTTTCCTTCAGTCTTTATTTCTATCTTTCTTTCTTTCATTCTTTTTTTCTTTCTTTTCTTCTTTCTTTCTTTCTTTCCATCTTTCTTTCTTTCTGACAGTCTTTCTTTCTTCTTTCTTCTTTCTTCTTTCTTTTTTCTTTTCTTCTTTTTTTCTGTCTTTCTTTCCTTCAGTATTTCTTTCTTTCTTTCCATCTTTCTTTCTTTCTTCTTTCTTTCTTCTTTCCTTCAGTCTTTCTTTCTGTCTTTCTTTCCTTCAGTCTTTCTTTCTCTCCATCTTGCTTTCTTTCTTTCTTCCGGTCTTTCTTTCTTTCTTATCTTTCCTTCAGTCATTCTTTCTTTTTCCTAAAATTGAACTTGGATTGAAGTCCTCTTCCTCCCTAAAGCCCAATAGCCAAATCACCTCCTAATTACCTTTTATTCATTCTTTTATTTATTCCATGATTCATTCCATGATTCATTTATTCCCTCATTCATATATTCCCACATTCATTTCTCCGCAACAGATTCGGCCGAGTAAGTAGGCTCCAATTAAGCCAGGGCCACAGCCACAACGACAACACAGCAGCAAAAGCAGGAATCCATGGCAGAGTTTTTGCTCATGTCCCTCGCCGTCGCTTTTTAGCAGAAACGCTTTTATTTTTCTCTTTTCTTCTCACCCAGCCTCCTCCTCTTCCATCTCCAACTGAGGGAATATCGGTAGAAGCTTTCTGTTGGAAACAACGACTTCCCTTTTCCTCTTTACCGTGACAACAGCGTCCCCTCCTAGCAGCAGTTCCGATTGCGTTCGAAAGACGAACGCCAACGTCTTCTTAGCAGACGATGACAGCAACGGAAGGGAAACTGGAAACTTTTATCATTTCAGTTAATTTTGCTTTCCTTCCTTTTTAAGGATACGTCGTACTGGATTTCACTACACACACACACACACACACACACACACACACACACACACACATATATATATATATATATAGACACACACAAACACATGTGGGCTTACCTGCGTTTTGCCCCCATAGAAACCAACGAGTTGACATTTTGAATTTATGAAAGAAAAATACAATAATTCTGGGTTATTTGTGTTCAGATGTTGCAATAATATATATATTTATACATACATACATACTCATACACACACACACACACACACACACACACAAACATTATCGTTTTATCCATTGAGGAGATATCAAGAGAGAAAGACTAAAAGGCACAGTTACATTTTATTTATTTATATTATTATAAATATTTATCATGTGTTATGTTTGTGAATTTGTTCCATTTACATTCATAAACATGTTTATTTAAAACCAACAAAGTTTTAAGACGGAAAGAGAGAAGCCTGTGTAGTTTTCCACATTGTTTATATAGTCTATGTATATAAGTCTATACATCTGCTCCAATATATTAGGTGAGCGGTTACAACTAGATGCATATGTTCAACATTCATCAAAGCGAACAGTCAGTTTGAGATATTTAATTTTTTAAATCAAATATTATAATTACAAATATTATCTGTAATAACTTTGACGGCAATTGGCTCCCACACACGAATATGTGTACACAAATATTAAAAAGAGCGAACAGCAGGTACGTTGAAAGAAGTTAATCTCCCCGAGAAACATATTTACCTATTCATTTATACACACGCATCTATGCATGAAGAATACTATAAAGACACAAATAGTCTTGAACTTATTCAAATCATTGAAAGGTTTGGCAATAACTAGATAGATAGATAGATAGATAGATAGATAGATAGATAGATAGATAGATAGATAGACAGACAGATACGAACAGACTGAGATAGATAGATAGATAGATAGATAGATAGATAGATAGATAGATAGATAGATAGATATAGATCGATAGATAGATAGATACGAACAGACTGAGATAGATAGATAGATAGATAGACAGATACGAAAGACTGAGATAGATAGATAGACAGACAGATACGAACAGACTGAGATAGATATATAGATAGATAGATAGATAGATAGATAGATAGATAGATAGATAGATAGATACGAACAGACTGAGATAGATAGATAGATAGATAGATAGATAGATAGATAGATAGATAGATAGATAGATAGATACGAACAGACTGGGATTGATAGATAGATAGATAGATAGATAGATAGATAGATAGATAGATAGATAGATAGGGAACGAAACAATTCCCCAACATTTAATTCAGCTTTGAAACTGAATAAGAAAAAGACTTTAAACGAAAGAAATTGTGAGAAAAAATAAAGGGAAGGAAAATAGAAAGAAAAAAGTGAAGAAAAGAAGGAGAGAGAAAGAATGAAAAGGGAAGGAAAAAGAACGTAAAGAAGAATAACGAAAAACTCCTTTTACGAGAAACTTTCTGCAAAGAACAATCACAATACATAACAGATCTGGTTATTCGCTCAATAGAAACTGTCATGTGACCAACGTCTTTTGGCAGCATGCAGTGTTGGGGGTGATCAATTAAACAATTGGGAAAAGGGGTGATTAATGAATAAGTTAATTTTCTCGCTTTTTGCTGGCCGGTGATCACTAAAAAGTCCGAATTTAAAAAGAATTTAACATTTTTAAAAAAGAGTGAACGCTGCTGGACTTAAACTAAGGGACCAATTTAACATACACCTACATTGTAAATTAAACCACCAACCTTAAAAAGCAAAAAGAAAGGCCTCTTTTCTATACCTAGTAAGGAGTAAATGTTTAGATTCTCATCCTTCTAGCTTGTGACCTGTACGCACGGACACATACATACATACATACATACATACATACCCACCCAGCCAGAATTACTTAAAAACTGAAGAAACCTACGTTGACAGTTTTGATTGAAGGTTTCTAAAAACTAAACGACGACAACAACAAACCAAACCCATCTCTTTTGTCTGTCGGATTCTGAGGAGGTGACAAGGTTCAACAATGAATGTCGATAGTGACGACCCGAATGTCGGACTGAACTTTACCGATGGAAATGTTACTAATTTGGACAATTCCACTCACTTGAACAGATTTTATTTCTATAAGGTAAGTCCACCTTTTGTAATTTGAATTTCCTGGTTTTGTCGTTGGATTTCAATTGACATCTTCAAAAAGAGCTCGAATCAACAGTCATTCCTAACTTGTTCTTGTGACAGTGGTAAACACTACGACCACTACTGTATACCTGTCAAGTCTCACGCATTTTGCGTGAGACTCACACATTTTGATACGTTCTCACGGTCTCACGCATTAATGGAAAATTCTCACACATTTTATAAAAAGTGTAAAATTCTCACTCATTTTATAAAAAGTGTAAAATTCTCACTCATCTTATGAAAGGTGAGAAATTTTATAAAATGAGAATTTATATAAAAGTGTGAACCTTTTGGTTAGTGATTAACAATTGTTGGTTGTTTATTTGTATGTATACAGTATATTTTTACAGAACTTAGGAACTCACATTATTTTGACAGATCACATACAGAACCTTTGAAATACATGTTAAGTGTGTGTGGGGGGGGGGTCTGGGCGTGTACGATTCTCATTCATTTTCAACATTGAAACTTGACAGGTATGCTACTGACAAGGTTTCAAGTTCTATTCCAGATGATGGGTCGGTGGTACTGGTTAACAATCGCTCATTGAACGCAGATATCAAAAACCTAGGTAGAGCTTCCTCTTACCTTGCATTCAGTATCTCATATTGTGTTACTCCGCAACGTCCAAACAGTGTAAATATTAACTGTAGACTGACGGACAGGTTGTTTGGGGTTCGAACAAACATGCTGAGTAGGTGCACGCTGGGGCGTAGCTAGATATTTGGAGGGCCTGGGGACTTTAAACTCCCAAACTGGGGGCCGCGGACCTCCGAGGGTCCCACAAAGGTATTACTGGAGGTCCGTGTGCAGACCTTTCAAAAGCCTGGAGTCTGTGAGCTTGTTGGGTAGACAGACCTTTCAAAAGCCTGGGATCCATATGAAAATTCATTTAAATCAACGGGATCCTTGTCAATGAAGGGTGAAGGGGTGGGCTTGGCTCCATCGGGGGCCCCTTCCAACATTTAGTGAGATTTGTTATTGTATAATGTTTGTAGAAATGCAGTAGGTGAACTACTATTCATAAAGCTTTTGGGGGTCCCACACCATTGGTGACCCGGGGGGCGCCCCCCAGCTACGGCCCTGGGTGCAAGCTCATTACAACTTATTCAGTTCGATGATTGATTAGATATGTGTAAACTCCGCAGCACCTGAATTAGATCAAGATTTACAATTCTCGGTTCGAATTTAGGCTGAACAGTATTCAAGTTTTTGGGGTTTTTCTTTTTCAGAAACGTAACTCGATCAAAATGACCCTTACAAAAAGCGGTCAGTCTAAAGATGTGTTACTTACTACAATTATTATAAGGCTTGAACAGGGTGATTCTTTAGTTGAGGCAGTAAATACTTGAAACAGTTTATTCAAGCTCGAGACTAAGCGGACAAAACTACCACAACATCTTCAAGATGATCAACTCATGCTTAGAAGGAATTTCTTCTTTTTGCTTCTTTTTTCTTTTTTCTTTCGTTCTTTTTCATTTTATTTTCACTCTTTTCTTTTTCTTCTCTTTTTCTTTTTTTTTTTCTTTTTTCTTTCTTTCTTTTCTTTTTTCTTTCTTTCTTTTCTTTTTTCTTTCTTTCTTTCTTTGTGAAGTTAGTTCATACCTTTTTTTAAAGATTTCTTTTTTCATAACTGTTTGCAAAATGCTGGATTTCGAATACTGAATTAAGAATACTAGCTGGGGTGGGTACCCGGTGTTGTCCAGGAGGAAAAAACTCTAAATCTAACAACAACATTGGAAAGCAAATTATATTTCATAGAGATTTCATGAAATCAAATAAGAGGAGACGGTGCGCTCTCGTGCACCCCCTCCCCCGCTCATCGGTTGGACCAGCACACTATGGACATATCCAGAATTTGACAATATACACCCTCGCTTCAATTATATCGGGCTGGCTTGAGAAAATGATGAACAGACTGATATATCGTAATTTATATATTAGTTCGGGCCCCAAATCTAAAAAAGAAAAAGGGCTCAGAAAAGGTCCTGTAGTACACTTTGTGCTTTTCTAGATTTCTTTTTCAAATTCGAGACTTCAAGTTCAATAGTCGAGTGGTTAGCGGCACCGAAAATATAATTGGCGGAACCGTGTTCGAACTCCAACACATACGGTGGGTTTTTTTCTTTCAAATGTATATGCTTTCAAACTATTTGACTTTACATTCAAGGATCCCGTTGATTTAAATGAATTTTCATAAGGATAAAAGTCACACTATGTAACAAATATTTGTTGAAATAATTCATTACTCATAGAAAACTGTCCGCAACAACAAATATACCCTACTACCACAAACTAAATCTGCACAGGGTGTACTACAGGATCATACATTTCTGCCGTTTCATCTTTTTACAAATATTTCTTTCCTTTTATCTCTCTCACTCTCTCTATCTATATAATCTAGTTATATATATTGTCATATCCACAG
>VCCN01001785.1:4269-20313 GCA_006491835.1 Architeuthis dux
CGCTGCTTTTATGACAATCGCTTCCAAACCAGAGGAGGGCCGGTGGTATGGGGAATCGCAATTAATTACCCCATAGTCAAACATAAATCACCAAAAATCGTCGACTCTTGCGATTTTCATAATCGCTTACCTTTGCGATTTTCCAAATTTGGGATTTCCATCTGCCCATGCTTCCTTCTACCCAGGTAATCCTTATCCTCCTACTAATACCTTTTGTGGGCCGGCTACAGCACCCCTGTCAGATATGACTGATTTCAGTTTAAATCTGTGTAGACGAAAAGGCGATCCTTAGGGTCTGTAATCAATCTACTTCTCACCATTTAATTTTATCTTCAAAATTATTTTCCCCATTGTTATTTCCACTCCACACACAGCCAACGTCATGGTCAGGTACAACCCCACATTGGCTTCAGTTCTCGGCTTTTAACATCAGGTGTTCACTTTGACTGTCCACAAGACAAAGGGCACGACATCCATCAACCACGTTATCGTCATTTCCCTAAAGTTCCAAAGACAACAATCTCCCCACACCCTGCACACCGCCGACGCTTACAAGGTTTTTTAAATCGCCCGGCTCTCACCATAGTACCGCATCAAGCACAGTTGATATGTTATCAAGCACAGTTGATACTACAAAAAACGTGTCTATGATGATTAATGAACGATTAATGGGCATTATAAGGAGTTTGCGGCCATCTTGAAAGTGGTCAGACTGTGATAGATTTCTAGTATGTTATCGAGCTGATACCACAAAAAAACCCATTGAGAAACCTTTTGGGGCCGGGTAAGGTTGTTTCTTCCCCCCATAAATTCACACGACCATGTGATAAATATGAGAGATTACTACTTATGGTGACATCATAAATAGCTACGATGTAGGGGGGTAACTGTGCATGGATATGACCAAACAGTATTTGAGATCCTCGCATGATACTTGGTATCCATGTCTAGTTTTGTTCATATCAGTCGAATAGTTTCTGAGTTATGAATGTTTTTAGACAAATAACTACGATGCAGTGGAGGTAACTGTGCATTTGTAATCCCCACATGATACTTGGTATCCCTCCCAATATTAGTTCATATCGGCTGATTAGTTTCTGAATTATGGATTTTTGGCTATGAAATATGGGAGGTGCATGGATCCGCCCGAAAATTCAATCACTTCTTCTGTAGCCCATTTACAACCCATCCAAAAGAATTTGGATTTCATTGAAATTCATAGAGATATTTTGTGGCCCTAAAGTGGAGGATCGATTTCCAGTTTACGTATAATGCAAAACTGGACTCTTCTTATGTTTACAAAATGGGGAAATCCTGGTTTTCTGTAGCCTATGACATTCCTAGGATCATATTACTTACGCCTACAAAGTTTCGTCTAATTCGGAGCTGTGGTTTAGGCGTGCATTTACTTTTAACGGACGTCAACCTTATACAGTAAAGTATAGACTAGATAAATATAATACAAGATTTACTGATACTACTGGTACATAAACAAAAACAAACGTGTCGCCGTAGAGATCGAGGAATAGAGAATAGGTTTAAGAGTTAGATTTGATCATCTGTCGACCTGTAGAGTAGACCTGTAGGTCAGGCGGTTAAGAGCAACTGGTCGTTTACCAGGCTTCCCTAGGCAACAGGGATGTAAGTTTGAATCTCAACGAGAGTTTATTCTGTATTTCCGATCCGCGCAACTAAAAATTAAGTAGACGTGCAGTTGAACTGATGTTTGTAAGTGGCCAACTGAAATTCTGAAAGTCATGAAATTAAAATTGTTTAACACAATCAACTGCATACTCCAAGCGTCGCTCAGCTAGTTTACAAAATATTTTTTAAAGTTGATTACAGATGCACAAAAGGGAACAGAGTTGATTGCAACTGGTCAAACATTAAAAACAAGTATTTATTATTAATAATTCTCCAAATGTCTGTCCGTCAAAAACGCAAAAACCACACAAACATAAACCTATGAAATGTTCTGTATGTATTACTGGGACACTGATGCAGTTAGCAAGTTAGTTTTTGAAAATCACCCCAAACTAATCTTTTGTCCCCGGCTTCTTTCAGCAGCCGCTTGACCTCTGCTGAAAAATAACTTATTCGCACAGCGAGTAGGTACTTTGTATCGTTTTTAGAGAATATAGGAGTGCAAGAGTGTTTAGTTTAAAGAGATGTTGAGAGAAAGAGGAAAATGTTTGGCGATTGATACCCTTTCCGCGTTAAATTCAAAACATGGACGGCGTAAACTATCCTTTTAAGTGGTGAAACTACCATCGCGATAATGTAAAGTTTACTGCTTTCATTTGTTCCGTAATTGACTTACATGAAATGTTCTGTGTGTACAAAAGTGACACTGGAGAAGATTTTCAGCACATTAGTTTTTGAAAATCAGCCGCCAAAATGATTTTGGGGGGGAAGGGTGGGGGGTACAATTT
Organism: Architeuthis dux; assembly: GCA_006491835.1. NCBI lineage: Eukaryota > Metazoa > Mollusca > Cephalopoda > Oegopsida > Architeuthidae > Architeuthis > Architeuthis dux. The sequence continues at coordinate 6,702 of VCCN01001785.1, forward strand.
TGTATTAGCTTTTTTGTTTATTTTCTGAAGCGGTATTTTTCCGAGATTGTAAAAAATTTAGTCTAGTTTATTTAATTCAATATGTAATACTCATATACCACATACGCACACGTGTGTATGTATATTTTTGTAGCGTGCATATGTGTGTGTGTGTGTATTTGCATTTTTGATGAAATGTCATTCAATGAAAAGTGCCACAGATGGCTGCTGATTTGCCATCATTCTCTTTATCTCTTATTCTTTCTTTGTTTTTCACTTTATCCTCTCCTTCTATTCGTGTTGCGCACAATCAATGACACTGCGCAACACACCGATAGTCTGCAATACGTGAGTCGATACACTTTGCAACATAAGTATCAGAACAATATTTTGAAAAAAACAAATTCCCTTCTATTTTGAGCCCAAAAATATAAAAATACATTCCCCCTCGATTTTGACCCTTAAAATTGAAAAGAAACCTTCCCCTCGATTTTGACCCCTGAAAATGAAAAATCTTCCCATCGAATTTGACTCCTGAAAGTGAAAAAAAAAATAGTGTTGTCAGAATATGAAGTCATATAAAAAGAATTTCTAAAGTGACATGTATGACATCACTGGCATTTTCACTTGGCTGACACAAATTGGGGGTCTAGTTCAGCTCAGGTAGTAAATAGAAACCCCCTTACATTTTTGCACACTCTAATCCTACCCTGAATCATTACATCTAACTATAATGCACCGTTTGGGAGGAGAAGGCGAACATAGTCAAAATCTTTCACAAATATAGGTATAGATTATTATCGTAAATTCATTTTAAATGTAAAAAAAGGTTTAACCCAACTTTTAAACGTAAAAAGGTTTAATAGTACAGTTGTGTGCATAGGAAAAAAGGCTGGATTAGAATGTTGAAAGTGATTCTTTTTTCATTTTTAGGGGTTTTAAGGTATGCTTAATCAGACAAATTATTCTTCAATCTTTTTAGCAACTGGAAATATATAATTTCCAAGATGGCCACCAAATCCTTAAAATGCCCATTACTCATTCATTATCCATCCTAGACAAGTTTTCCCAACAGTATTTTGTAATATCAAATGCGTTTAATAACATGTCAAATGTTTACCACAGTGTGACCATTGGAAAGGTATACTTTTCAAGGTGACCGCCAAATTAGTCGGCTGCATTTATGGAAAAAACCCACCTTACGCTTGGTTTGGGTGTTAAAAGCCATATTCTTTTCATTTTTAGGGGCTTTATGGTATGCTTAATCAGAAAACACTATTCTTCAATTTTTCTAGCAATTACTACTAGCATGTGCAAAAATGATCCCCCGTGTTTTTATATGGACCTAAAAACATTAGTCAGCTGCATTTATGAAAAAAACTACCTTACCCCAAGAAAAGGATTCAGCCTTTTCTGTAATATCAGGTGTCCAATAACATATCAAAAGTCTACCACAGTCTGACAACTGGACGGTATAATTTTCAAGATGGCGGCCAAATCCTTAAAATGCCCAATACTCATTATTCATCCTAGACAAGTTTTTCCAATGAACATATCGGACGTCTACCACAGTCTGACCACTGGAAAGGTATAATTTTGATGGCTGCCAAGTCCTTAAATGCCCATTACTCCTTCATTATTCATCCTATGTTGCTTTTAGTAATACCATATCAAAAGTCTACCACATCAATGCTCCGAAGTGCTCTGCTGTCAAAGCCATCGGGTCTAGCCGCCAAGGTCTTGTTTAGTGGCCAGGTCTCAGACCCATACAGAAGGATAGGTCGATTTTTCCACAAGGGTCTCCAAAGTGACTGCATGGCTCCTGAAGCAAGTCCTCGTCTATGAATTATTTCCGATTTGAGGTTGCCACTCTTGGAGATTGTGGATCCAGGATAGGTAAAGGTCGGGACGAATTTCACTTTGATGTTGCTGAAACTGAAAGGTGGGTGGACTGGGCCATTGCAAACATGCATGAGTTTGGTTGTTAGACCAATTGATGCTTAGGTCCAGCGCATCGCTTCCTCATTAAACACAGAGCGTTCCTCAGCTGGTCAGACATGTTGCAGAGCATGGTAGTGTCGTCCGTGTACTCCAGGTCTGCTAATATGTAGTCGCTGAGAGACACTTATAGTCGATGACGTAATTGAAAAGATCCGCGGCTGTATGCAGCCCTGTTGTACTCCATTATTAACAGCGAACCACTCTGAATTATTGCCTTTTACGCAGACACAGCTTGTAGAGCTGCTGGGAGAGAGCTATGATTTTAGGTAGTGCTTCAAGGGTCGTAAGGATCTTCCACAGGGAGATATGATCCACAGTGTCAAAGGCGGCCTTGAGATCTATAAAACCGATGTAAAGGTGGCGGTCCTCACATGTCTTCTCAATAAGTGCCGAGATGTGGTAGATTGTAGAGCGGCTAGGCATGAAGCCTGCTTGTTGCATGTCATGACATCAGTACTTTGCCACTCTATTACAAGAACAGTTGACAATTTCATAATTACGAGATAGAAAGAGGGGGAATTAAAAGAACAGTATGTGGGCATTGTTCATTTGTGACAATAAGGGAAAAGACATCACAGATACTGATATCTTATTTCAACACCCAAGCAAAGGATGAAGAATCACTGAGACAAGCGATCACTGAAACAGTGGCGCGACTCATTAAAAGTGATATCAAGTTCAATATGTCGTCCCTTACAAATCCACTATCCAAATGAAAAGTCACTCAAGTTTGATTCTGCCCTTTTTGTTTGTTCCTGACACATTTTTGAATGGTCTTTCTCTGGGTAAGGTACAAGACGAATGGTTGCAAGAATAGGACACGCAATTTTCCAGGCATTTCGACCACGTGCTTACAAGTTGGCCTTGCAGTACAGGCACATCATTGTATCGGTTATGAAGTATTGCATTTTGAAAAGAATGCTGCAGATTCAGTCGCTCAATATATGTCTGACATTGATTTTGCTGGATATGATACTTCTTTTCGCCGGGGACAATGTTGACCACGATATCCTTACTATTGATAGCAGGGGGACTTCCCCGGAATGGGGATCATAACAGCGCGAAAGGATCGTGTCATTCCAAGGAAAAATGTTACCAACCTGGATTTTTCAGAGGCAAAGTAACGTTCCAATCATCGAACAACGCTTTGTGAAACATGTGCGCCAAACCATCGTGTTTGAACAACTCCTGGCATTGATCAACTGTGATAGGACAATTGATGTACTGTGGCAGCACTCAAACAGGAAACCCATGAGTGGCAGGGAATGCTGCATATCATGCATCAAGGATTAGAACACCCAGACCAATCATCAATTGTGTTCTTTCCTATGATTGGCTTGCACCCTGGGGACAAGACATTTATTCTGTCCACGCTGAATTTCGTCTGTGATCTCGCTACCAAACACCATGCTCTGCCCATTAGTACGTTCAATCAACCCCCGTATTGGAAAGCTGCAGAGTATGGATACACCACAGAGTAGCCACTTGAAAAGCATTGTGTTGATACTTGGATGTTTTCACATATTCATGAACCTACACCTGATATTACAAAAAATAAAAACAGCTGAGAATCATTTTATAGCAATTTTTCTTGGGATAAGGTAGTTATTTTTTATCATAAATGCAGCCGACTAATGTTTTTAAGTCTATATAAAAACACAGAAAATTAATAATCTCTGCACATGCGTAATGCTAGTGGCTATTGCTAGAAAGATTGAAGAATACATTTTCTGATTAAGCATATCTTAAAGCCCCTAAAAATGAAAATAAATTGCTTTTCACACCCAAATCCAGTGGAATTACATATGCAACTGTACTATTACTGCTCCATTATTCATCATAGTCAAGTAATTTAGGTGTCTAACCCCATATTTGGGGGATCCGGGAATCCAATTAGCATATTTAAATTATAATAGTTTAAAAAGTGTTTACAATAACAAAGTGGTTACAAATCGCATAATATTTATTTCTGAAAAATGAAGAAAACAGGTTTGGACGATCGAGTCATCATTCGAAGGTTTCTGTAACGTTGACCTGGTCGTGTAGGTCATTGAATTCCTGTATGGCTCAGATGTGATGTTTATAGACAGTGGATGAAGAGTGGATGGTTGGATCCATCTCCCTCCTCCTACTCTCGTCGAGGTACATGCCCAGAAAAGAGAATCAAAAGAGGAGGAAGCTCTTGAGAAGGAGGCAGATTACGCAGACAAGAACAGATACTGTGGACGAGGAGGATGGAGAGTACTAGTACTTCCAGGATGAGGAGCGATAGACTTTGACAATCTCTTTGATGATGAGTGTTTAGGGCACAGAAGATTTAATTAACTGTCAAAATAAAAGTTTGGACTTAAATGTTGTGCCAACAGAGAAGATTACAGGACAAACAGTTGATATTTAGTGTATATATGAAAGCACATCATCAGATTCTCAACATTTATTGCCCTTTTTAATGTTTTTGTAATGAAATAAAGTCAAATGGACTTTGAATCGGGACAATAATGATTTTACTGATTGTTTCGGTCAGACTGTGTTCATCTTTCTCTGTATGGTGTTTCCTTCAAAAGTTATCCGATTATCTATTTCGTTGTGTACGAGTTAGGGTTCGTACTAGGTGTTATATAGGGTTAAAATGAACCCCGTGGGACATTATTATAGCCTGTTAACAGGCAGAATCATAAAATAGACACTTCAAGGATTAAGAAAAAATAGATTACAGGACAAACAGTTGTATATAAAAACATAATCGGATTTCTCAACACTTTCTTTTTGTTTTTTCCAGTATCATAAAATAGATATTTCCAGGATTAAGAAAAAAACAGCTGGTGAAAAGAAGTTATTATTATTGCTTTCTATAAGTTATCTCCCATGTTTTTTGATCTTTAGAATACATTTTGCATCGATCGCTACCGACGTCTTTTTAAAAATTCAATTCAACCAGGAAACTTTAGTTTATTTTCAGAAAGCAGGCGAGAGAGAACAGAAAGCAATAAGTATAACACTTTAATTTCTTAAGTTACAAATAAAAAATGCGTCTTTGCAGAAATACTTTATTTTTACTTGCGGAGAAGGTTTAATGACATATTTCTAAATATGCAGAAATATTTTATCCTCTATTAAATCTAATATTAAGTGGAAGATTCCAGGCACAAGTCTTGGCAAGAGTGTGTTTTTGTTTGCCCGATCACACAAGTATCTCATTCAAAATTATTTTACATGACAATTATGGCAGTCTGCTCTGCACACCATAAAGTCCATCCCCTTCCAAACATGCACTTTTGGAACGGACACTGCACTAGTTGTTAAAAAGAGAAAACTAGGTTGTAGTACATGGAGTAAATGTGGTCACCTTGGACTTGAACGGACACAATGAATTAGTGAGTGGTGCAGTGTTAATGTAGTAGGTGGAGGGGTGACTGGTGACAAGGCAGAACAGTTAACGAATTCAAGAACTAAGATATTGAAGCACAAAACAGTGAAGCCCATGACATATGCAACAAAACCAAAGAAGCAGCTAATAAAAAAGTAATTGAAAATGCAGTGTATGTGTCATTGAAAGATGACGAAGCAAAAAACAGATCTAAATTTTAGAACTGTATATAATATTGTGCTCAAAGGTAGGACATACACAGATCTGTCGTCTGATGTTGAACTGCATGAACGAAATGGCCTTGACTAAGGGTACGTAAGTCATGTGCGGATATTGCACACTACATAAGGAACCAAATGCGGAAGACAGTGGTGAAATATATAATACCACAAAAGTAGCCTGTTGGAAGTGACCGATTTGAAATCTGTGTTAAACTGCGTACGTGACAAACTGGACAGATCGGGTTACCGGAAACCGTTGAAGATTTGAAAATAGAATGGAGGAGGGAGGGTATGACTAGTAGCTAGATTGAAACGGTTAGCAGCAGTTGGGGTTGCGAACTCAAGCAGTTAGCAACAGTGTCAACCAGGGAGGGTGGAGGTGAGAGCCGGTTAGAAGCGGTGACCAGTTGGAGATTTGAATCCGGAGCGACAGGTCAGAGACGAAATGGCTTCTTCCATTCAGCAGCGTGGAAGAGGCAGACACCCTTGATTTTCGTAGTAATAACTCTGAAAAGGGGCAACTCTTTTAGAAAACCAAATGCAACAGAATTTCCGTACCTCGATGAAATACGCAAACCGGCCCAAAACTGAACCTGTATATGCGGAAATAAAACCCCAGATTTCAAATTGAAGACCCTCCACAGAGAGATCAGCTCCCGTCAGCAGACCCTTAGTTACATACGCAACGGAGAACGGAGAGTCGACATCATCATCGCGGCACGCAACCCTGGAAGAAATGATCGTCTCTCTTTCTCTGAATCATCATCTCTCTCGTTCTCTGAATCTATCTCTCCCCCCTCTCTCTCAATATCTCTTTCTCTCACGGCGACCAGAAGAAGTACAGATGGCCATTATGCTACATAGTCAAGGAGAACAGACCCCATCATTTTAGAAGTTCCGAGATTATAACGGTTTTCCCCCCTTATTTACATATTTAGAATATACGACCATGCAGTCGACCCCAAGGCTGCACGGTAGATAATACAAGGAAGAAGGGCAGAAAATGCTCAGAATGTCAGAGCTATTTTCACTTGTCTTGCGTGGGTTTGACAAAGCGAGCTTCGCTGTCCCTGCCATCATGGAAGTGCAGACGCTGTGTGTTGGCTATTTCAAGTTCCGAGCCTCCAATGCCGCGTCACATGGAAGATAGGTCAACCCGCAACGGAGAACAATCCGGAAGACTCGAAGGATCCCCTTGAAGATTCCAAAAGCTGCTCGCATCGTAGCTGCTGATGTCCTCTCCACCACCATTAATGCTGCCCTGGGCGTCTGCACGGTTTTGCTGTTCTAGCCCTAGGTCTACCCGTCAAGGACTCCAGGGACAAAGAAGGAGGTGGCCCATCTCTGGCGACAGTAGTGAAGAACAGAATCGAAGCCTTCAACCAGTCAATGACGCCTGTTGTGTCTAGTATTGCCAACAGCCAAACTCGCGCCTACGACTCCTCGGCGGATAACATAGATGAGGACAGTCGCCTGCGCAGACGTGTCAACGCCATGCTAATCGAGGGTGATGTCTCCGCGTGATCGCGTCTAACAAGATAGGGTCTTGTACCCCACAGAAGACATTGTGACGGTATTAGGATTAAAGCATCCTGCCTCACCATTGGACCTCCGATCAATTCCCGCATTACCAACAGACATCCCACTCGCGATCACGGCTAGCGAGGCAGATATCATCGCTGCATTGAAGTCGTACATTAGTAGAGAGAAGAAATATGTTCTTACAGAATTGGTCTACTACGTAGGTATATGTTAAAGTTCTTAATGCTCATTGTTATGCAAAGTTGAATAAGGTGCATATGTTCGTATATGATCGTGTATGTTTATATGTGTAAGTATGTGAACTTATGTGTATGTATGTATGCGTATATGTCATACGTATCGAAATGGAGGCGCCCATGGTGATGTGTTGGAACAGCCAACAATATGCATGAAAGAAGCAGAAACAGGACTGAACGAAGATTGAATTGTGTTTGGCTATTTATTGGAAAGGGTGTGTTTGAGGTAAATTGCTAGAATCTTAGCTTCTTGGCTTGGTTTGGAGTTGAAAAGAAATTAGACTATTTCGTTGTAAATGTGGCTAGTTATCTAGTACTTGTGTGCAGATAAAAGGTGTAAGAACTCTGAACTTTGGTGTCCAGCCAAAATGTGTATGTTCTTGTTTTTTTTAAAAAGTGATATATACTGTTACAACACTAACAGAATCACTATTTGTTCAAGCGAATAAACAAAAAATAAAAAGGAACACAGTTGTTATTTTTCTCTTTTTGGTCCCCTCTTCTTTCTTTCTTTGGTGAAAATGTCATAGACAAACAAGGAACAACAAGATTTGTGTGTCGCTCTTAAAAGTCTTATAATTGTTCTATAAATTTGATCACAAACTGTTGGCAAAGAAGGGACATGATGTTCATTTTAATTTTCAATGTATTACAAACCTGCATTAGAATGGTTTGACTTTAAATAACGCGCATATAATCCATTAACATAAGTGATCGTGAGTACACGGCACATAGATTAAAGTAGTGATATAATTGAGAGTAGAGACCTTAGCTGAGTAGATGCCTCTCTAAATTATGCTTAATACAAATCATATCCATTATTATCACACACAGATTAGCTACTTGTGTTGGCAGTTACTAGCAGCTGTAGTTCCATTTTATTCAAGGATAAACCTTTTCGAGGAGAGGAATAAGTTCTCTAGTTTTTAATTTAATAAGTAAATGTAATCATTATGTGACAACGTGATCTCAGAATTGTCCATGAAAGAAAAGTACGGTATAGTATGCTGATTCGATTCCGACGTTATTAAATGTCATCCAGAACATAACTTTGTTTTGTCAAAGCTTACTGCATTGTCATTCACGTTTTTTTTAAATATCTGCACCAAAGAGGTGCAGTTTCAAATGTAAAAAAAAGGTGAATACAAATTTAAAACAGGAACACAGTTGTTACTTTTCTCATTTTGGTCCTCGTCTTCCTCTTCTTTCTTTCTTTGGTGAAAATGTCATAGACAAGCAAGGAACAACACATGGACATATACAAAGACTGTGAGCGTTGAGAAGAAAAAAAAGGGAGGGAAGAAAAAAATCCAGTACACATGTCAATGATTCTCTTTTTTTCAGGAGGATAAAACGTTACCATAGCACGGAACTCAATCCAGGCATCGATGCTGTAGAAGGGAAGGAAAGAAAAATCAGACCCATAAACAAATAAACCAAAACAAAAGGTAGAAAAACTCTCTTGGCTGAACAGCATGGTGTTTCAATGAGACGTTCTCATAAGAAAGAAAACAATATGGCCGCTTCGTGATTCTCGTGAAATCTCAAAGCATTGTTACCGGCAGTAATATGCTCGGGTTGCCGTCGGCCTTTCTCTTGCTTGAGCAGAACACCATCTGCGGTCCACCTCTGTCACACGGCATGAGAACACGATAGACGATGCCACCTTCTGCTGTAGGGCTATTGTTTAAAGTAGAATTGATTTCAGATTTTCCTTCTATATTAGTTTGTTATAGAGAAATTTCTGCAAAAGAACAATTATTCTTCGCACACTCCACTCATGCGAACAGATATGTGTGCATTTACGCAATCACATGAGCACTAAGACGCATATTGCCAAGAGAGAGAGAGGGAGGGAGAGAGAGAGAGAGAGAGAGAGAGAGAGAGAGAGAGAGAGAGAGAGAGAGAGAATGAGTACCTAGCGGGAAATAGGCCCCAAACCAACCAAACATACATGTGTGAATGAGACATATTGCCAGAAAACAGAATGTTGAATTACACAAAGATGTACTGGAATCCATATGTAAAAAGGTATATGAATCACATCCGCGTGAACACATAGACACAACAAATCAGGATTCTGGTTCTTAATAGAGCTCCAATACAGTATCTGATTAATTGTGAAACACATGTCTATACAGCAAAAAACTTGCATGCCTTATGAGAATTTATTCATCACGTGTACATATTGAAGAGAGTCTCCTTTCTTTTCCCATCCGGATTGTTCACCTGAAAAGGCCGTAGATTGGATCGGCCGAAACGTTGCAGTAATTCAAAAAACAACAAAAATAATGAGTTCAACAGTCCGTACAACTTTTGGAAAAAACTAACGAAATTGTTTTTATCCCGAATATCTCAGATTTTAAGAGTACATACATACAATGATTGCATTGCACATGCTGTGTAAGAGATTTGCACAATTTTTACAAACGTACCAGAAGATTCAAAACGTTTGCGTAACTGTGTGCAGTACATATGTACTCTAATTTGTTGGATATAATTACTTATCTGAAAAGAAAAACTACAGAGTAAGTAAACTCCAGGACACCTATGATACAAATACATACAAGAAAACTGTTTCTGGATTTTATTTGGTTGACAAATTATTCGTCACTAAAGACGGCAATTTTCACAATATATATATACGTATATATAAAATTCGGGCAGTTTCTGCACATTCAATCTGAAAACAGATTATTGCAATGGATTCCCTATATATGAAAACCTACAATAGCACGTTTCATTCAAGTTTCTACTACAAAAACATTATGCATATAAATACATTTAGTTTCGTGACGGCCATTTTGGATTTCTAAATTTGGATTCAACACACATAGAACATCATTTTCCATCATTTAGTCCCACTGTTGCTGTTGAGAACCCCACTGATAAGGCAAACTCTGGGTAAACAATTAAAATCTCAAGAGACAATAGCACAGAATACATTGAATAAGCCGCGTTTCTCGCACCTTACCGTTACCATCGCCGTCTTTTCTTTTAGTGATTTCTCAGTGTTTGCATTGCAATAGAAATGCTTGCTCACAAACCTATCAACAGGAAAGCTCACATAACAAAATCAACAACAATAGTATTCAGAGAATTTGCTATGTTAATAACAATGGCGGCCCATCAGGGACCAGCAAGTGGTAACGTGGCAGGCGCCAGATTTGAATCATCCCTATTTCTTCCCAGTTTGCCGTCACGTCAGAATTCACGTGGCCCGGGAGCCAGCCAGCCAGACCCCAGATGCTCCTAACAAGCCAATAAGTCGATCCCGACAATAAGCAAGACACCTTTACATATTTACACACACGCATACATTATAATCATGACAGACTTTTAGCCCAAAACATTTTACTTACACGATATATCAAACCTACACGAAAACAAATATACGGGAACAAAGGACTCTTAAATATTTACACATGTATACACGGACAATGGACTTTTACAGATACACACATGCACACATAAACACTAACTAAATTTCCACCTTTAAATGAATAAAGAAATGTGTGTCTCTTTCAAGATCGTCTCTTCGTTTTTATCATTCGTTGTTGTTTCCGTTTTCCTGCCATTGATCGTATTTAAATGGAGTCAATTTCAACTCACCTTTAAAAACCACTACTATGGAGAAATATAATGCACCAAGCCGGCGTGCCACAAAAGCATTCCTCCACAAGAAGGCCGGATTCTCATCAATAGATCCAGCTTCCCTGCACAAATCTTCCGGGCGCGGCAACAAATAACGCTCCATAGGTCCACCACAATCATCAACCTGTAAAGCGTTCAAGGAAAGCTTTAATTTCAAATAAGAACAATGGAACCTTTTATTCTAATGTTAGGTTAAATTTCATAAAAATATCAACGATTGAGCACACAAGTCATAGTTTAAAAATAATGGGTCAAGTTGCTGGAACATTGCACCCAATCTTCACTATTAAGAACATTTTCATACCACCCCGAAATTGTACGAGGAGTAATTGATAAATACGGTCTCCTACCGCGTGGCGTCGCTAATAATGGAGATAGAAACCTGTTTGAACATGTATTCAGTAGTCTAAATCAAAAGCCAAAAGGCGAAGCTTATGGTGGTTTGGATAAAAATAGGTTTCCGTTGATTTACGGCTCACGTTTGAGACATATGGGGACGTGAATGGGACCTTGACTAATCTAAGGATTGATTATTTAATGTCTCCCCGAGTCCTACTTACCGAGTTCTCAAATCATAAATTATAAAACGCTAATCTACTTGCATTTTAAATATTAATACAGGACGGTGGTACAGGTGAACTGAAGGCGGTCGGCGCCGTTCGTGGTGGAGCGTGGGATTCGACAGGGTTGCCCCTTGTCAGCCGTACAATGCTATGCCCTAGCGTTGGAACCCTTCCTAACTGAAAAATGAGTCGGCGACACCAGCCCTACGCGGAATAGGCCGATAACGTAACCATTTTTGTGTGGTGCATAAGGCGCTTGAATGGTACGAAAACATACATCTCCCCTCTGATCCTTTACTGAATGGCTGTACTCCCTGCGGACCGAATGATGGCCCTCGAGCGCTTTCTCCATCCCGTGGAAGATGGGCAAGCCAATGGTCCGCAGAGAGGTCTGTATCCAACGGCCATGCAATGGGGGTCTGGGAATGCCACACTTGACGAGTCATCGACACGCCTCGGAGTTGGCTTTCCTCGGCCGTACGTTAACGCGGGAACATGTGTGGGAGTCGAGCATTAGGGTGGACTTCCATAAGCTCCGCCTTAATACTCCCTGCAGATCCAGAACTGAATGCAAACGCCAACCCATGGGAGTGAAACAGTTCCTAAGAGGGTGCTATCAGGCGCTGCGCAAGATTGCTAGGTCCATATTGCTAGGTCACAGCCTAGAAAGAAACGTTATCAGGAATTAGTAGATGAGACCGATTCGGATGCGCTCTGCGTGTGGCACGGCTTGTTGGAGGGGGAACACCGCTCTTTGTGGTATTGGGTGCCAACTCTGAGTTTTCTCTCACCTAGCGACTTGCCTGATTACAGAAGATATGACAGCGGTATAGAAGAAACAGTTGAGCGCGCTCTCTTCTACTGTACCAAAGCCCGCCCGCTATGGGGTCATGTCGGCAGGCTGACGGATCGCATAGCACCCAATCAAAGTATATTCTTAGATGTCGCGTGCATGTGTGACAATATATCGCCCTCGTGGTCTGGGATAAAACAGAGGGTGTTTCTCACACTGCTGACCGTGGCTAGAACACGCGTGTGAAGGGAATCTATGGGAATGAATCCTTTTCTCATCAGTATCTGATTTTATTCTTCAAGCATCAGCTTAAAGTGAAAATCAGATGTGATAGAAAGAGATTGCATCGCATAGATTTCAACAAAAGGTGGATACAAGAAGCAAGCTTGATTTATTTGAAAGGACACAGGTGTGTAACTACAGCCTGGATTTACGTGAAGGAAAAGGGTCTAACGCTTCTGAAGTCTTAGTACAACGGGATATACATAGGCAATCTTTAGTACAACGTTCTAGTACAACACTTAGTACAATGTCTAGTACAACACTTAGTACAACGTCTATTAAAACGTCTAGTACAACGTTTAGTAAAACGTGAAAACTGCAATACAATGATAAAGCCGCGAATTAGGCAAAATACACAAGTACAGTTAAACATAATAAATCGACAAACATAACGTTTACGTTTGAACGTAACTGCCACGACGATGAAGCCGCGAATTTAGGCAAAATACATAAGTACAGTTAAACATCGTAAATCAACACACATAACGTTTGAACATAGAAAACTGCAATACAACGATGAAGCCACGAGTTGGGCAGATACAAGTGCGGTTAAAACAGTAGGAGACATCAATATGCAACATATATATGGGCGGAACTCGGCTGCCTGTCCATTGAGGGCATTGCTATTTATCACGAAGCGCCATACAATGACGCCTGGTCGCTCTTACCCCAATGTTCACCTCCGGACACCTGGTTCTTTGTGAAGCTAAGTATTCAGCATTTTACGAGAAAACTTCAAGACCACAGTCCAAATTCTATGGATCGTAGAATTCATTTTCAATTGAGGTATATACATATATATATCGTTAGAAAGGTTTATAACGATATATGTTACCAATTTGTATATCTTGGTCCTAAAAGGTTACAGCCCCAAATGTGAAGCTAAGTATTCAGCATGTTGCGAGAAAACAGGTACACAGTCCAAATCTATAGATTGTGGAATTAATTTCTAATGAGGGTATATACATATATAT
>VCCN01001785.1:23778-35303 GCA_006491835.1 Architeuthis dux
CTCGTTAACGTCTTGTTCGCGCATTGCGTTGAAGACTGATGCGTGTTCTATCGAGTCAAATGCCTTCTCGTAATCTACGAAGGCCAGACAGAGTGGTTTATTGTATTCTAGGGATGTCTCGATTAGTTGATTTATTGCGTGTAGGTGGTCTATTGTCGAGTAGCCGCTTCTGAAGCCTGCCTGCTCGCGTGGTTTGTTTTCATCTAGAGTGCCTGCTAATCTGTTTGTGATTATTTTTGTGAATAGTTTATATATTTAGGGAGTAGTGTAATCGGGCGATAGTTGCCCAGATCGTGCTTATCTCCTTTCTTGTGGAGTAGGATTACTATTCCTAGACAGAAGTTTTGGGGGACTTTTCTTTCTTTTATGCATTGCGTGAATAGCTGCGCTAGTGCTTGATGCAAGATTTCTCCTGCATCTTCTAGGAGATCTGTCGTTATGCCGTCAGTGATTTACCGAGTTTCATACGGAGTGGGAGAAAGAGAGAGATTGCCTAATTAACAGCGCGTGGCTGACCGTTACGGCAAAATCACTCTCTGAGTGACAATGAAAAATGGGTCCTATTTTAAGCCAGTGTGTTTATTTGCTCCTCCCATTTTATATCGCTATCTACAATCAAATCTTTTGATTCGTAGCAAGCCTCTTCAAAACGATCTGCTCCTATGACCCGAAATGTGTTTTTCACAGGCATAACATTCTGAGTGGACCATCACGGACGCCGATCGTCGAAATCGCAGTATGGGGTAATACTATAAAATTTTCAGCCAGCCATCACTGACGCCAACGACGATTTTTGACACGAGAAAGTCTCGGAGAAAATATATGTTTTTTTCAGACCGTGAGAATAATTACCACTTTCGTTAATTTGGGGCTTGAATTAAAACTAATTAACAGGTCGCACATAACGTCACACTTTGATCTTATATCATTTTTGTTGTTAAAGTCGAAAAATAAATGCTAAGCAATTTTTAAGAACGTATCTTTCATATATTCTTCATCGGTAAAGAGGTTTCCTCGACTTACAATTTCCTTCGATGCAATAAAACTAGCAAGATTAGTCGATTTTGAATGTTTAACAAATTTCCTAAAATTACCTTTTCTTCTCCAGTTCTAGAATCGATTGTCACCAGCTGGATACTTTTCAGCAATTTTCAGCATTCATAAAATGTCCTTCTTCTTATTGTTGGCAATTTTTTCACAACAGATTAAACACAATGGTAAACCAACTGAGTCTTCAACGAAAGCGTGCATCTCCCTCCGAGCTCTGTTTTCATCACCATTTTTTTTTCGGATCCGACATAATCGCTCAAATGGGAATCGAAAATAATCAGGGGCGTAACTAGGAATTTGTACCCAATCGGCTAAGTGGTTTATGCGACTTTGGGGTTTACATTTAATGTTTGAGAATTAACATATTTTTGAATTTAATCCTGAATGTTCTGACAAACCATGATATTAACATTTTGTTTTATTAGCAGACATGAATTCATTTTGTTTCGTTTCGTTTTTTAGATTAGAAAATTATTTAATTTAAAAAAAAAAGAGGGAAAACGAAACAATTCTAAGACGCAAAAAAACAAAACGATATGAAGTGAAAATTAATACTAAAGTCTTCAGAAATAAGCAATAGTTTAATCTCAGAAATAATTCCACCCGTAGTATTATGGAGCCTTGAATGGGCCCATGATCATTTTGCGCATGTTGGTGTCCCTCGGAGCTACCTTTCTGTGTTATGGTGTCTCTCTGGCACTTACTGAGTTTTACAACGGGTGGGGAGAATAGTTGTCGCCTTCAATATTGGTTGTGGTGCTGCTTCAGTCCATAAGACATTTCATATTACAGTAAAAGGTGACTTAAAAGACCTTACAATGGAACAACACAAACGGTTAGAACAGCTTAGTCGTTATTGATGAAATCAGATGGTAGGTTGCGAGATGTTTGCAAAAATCAATAAACGCCTGATTCAATCTAAACTTGATGATAATCACATCATTTCAAAGGCACAGAAGGACCCATCACTGTTCCGACCTACATTTGGAGGAAGAGGTATGGTCGTATGTGGTGACTTTGGTCGATTGATCTTCATCATGCAACACTCTTTCAACAACATACCTTTGCCAATACATGATGCTTCTAGGCAAAAAAGATAGATTTATAAATAAAGGTAAAGAGCTCATTGAACGGTTTAAGATAAACATCATTTTAAAAAAACCGCATAGGCAGATTTGAGGTTAATATACAAATGTGTGCCTTAAATTTCGGGATGGGAGTTTCACTCCACCAGATCATATGTTGTTGCAAATGATGGTATTGCCTTTGCAAGAGAAAAGAGTTTGATGAATATGGAACCAGACTGGTCACAATAAACAAACAGGCTGGGAATTGGAATGCCAAAAAGTTCATTGCTACATAATACAACTCCATGAGACTAGAAAGAACGGAACGGCTATGACAACATCTGAACATTTTTCTGGGCTTAAGTCAACAATACACAAAATTGGATACCTGTTTTTCCAATAATAGCACAGCATTCAAACGTTCAAAGTTTAAGCCTTTACACTGGTGTGGTTGTTCAGTATCCTACAAAAGAAGAGTCCAAAAGAGATCCAATAGAAACATGGGGACTCAATTAGTGCATTCTCACAAGAGTTCCTGATATTTCAAGAATTGCATTTGTTAACTTACCAGGCTATCATATACAACAAATACAAAGGCAAAAACCACTTTAGATTCATCCTAAAAATTGATAAAAAGCTCATACAGAGTTTGAAAAGTATGTGAACATTTATAGACAAGTAAGTTTAGATTATCTAATTACTACAATACAAACATTAATTCTTTCTGTGCCCGTTGACTTTCATGCCGTATTTTAAGAGGAAATACATGAGTGGCAACTACTACATGATTCCCCAGCTTTCAATCATTTGCAGCAGTGCAGGACAACCATCATGTGCATTTGACGAGAATAACCCTATTCACCCCCATAGGGAAACTTCTATTCAAGGTGATTCAACAGCTACAGGTCATGAAGTTCAGGATAATCAACATACAACGGAAACGCTATTAATGTTTCCAAGTTTTTAAAATCCTTCCATTCACTGCTGGTTTAATTCTGTTTTACAATACATCATCCATGCATTAAATAAACGAGGAAAAGCAATGAATATGATTGATAACATTTTTTAAAAACTAAGTATTCCCACAATGGAAATATTCTCTTAGACTCCATCAGAATGTTTTGTAAACCTGGAAGATACACTGTGGTTTTGATGACTACACAACTGCTGGTCAAAATACTGAAATACCCTTGAAACATTTGATTGTTAAGTCCATTGGTATCACTTCCCCACAAGAACTAGAACAACAACAATATGCTGCACAATGTACTTAACTCTTCTTGAATTCATACCTTCATTATTTTCTATGGCATCAAATTGAAGAACATATTGAATGTACTGTTTGTAGGCTTGGTCATAATTCTGAGACTCCAATGCCAGTTGCTCCAATTGAAATTGACAATTTATTAAAAAGACGTAGAAATAGGACGTCAGAATGTAGTGCTTAAGACGCGATTAAAATATATTTTCAATCTATAGAAGCTGGAATCGAAAAATTGCTCTGCTCTAAACACGTAAGGCCACCCAATTTCATCATAGTGCAATTTAAAAGATTTACACCAAGAAAACTGAGAATTCGAACTGCCATTCCTACAAAAATCAATGCTGAATCAGAAACATATGAGGTCATTGCTACCATTGAACATATAGGAGCCCAATTAGAACACGGTCACTACATGTATTCTGTACCCAGAAATTGCAATTGGTATCTTTGCAATGGCATGGATGTTGTAGTACTTACAACAGAAGATGCAGCCCCTACAAGAAACGTATATATAGGTGCATCTAAAAAGATTAGAATATCGTGGAAAACTTTATTTTTTCCGTAATTTAATTTAAAAAGTGAAACGTTCATATATTTTAGATTAAAGACGTTTTTTGTTTTAATTTTAATGATTACGGCTTACAGCTCATGAAAATCAAAAATCCACTATCTCAAATATTAGAATATTTCATAAGATCAATCAAAAAAGGGATTTATAATACAGAAATGTCGAACTTCTGAAAGGTATTTTCATTTGTTCACTCAATACTTAGTCGGGGGCTCCTTTTGCACGAATTACTGCATCAATGCGGCGTGGCATGGAGGCGATCAGCCTGTGGCACTGCTGAAGTGTTATGGAAGCCCAGTATGCTTTGATAGCGGCCTTCAGCTCGTTTGTATTGTTGGGTCTGGTGTCTCGCATCTTCCTCTTGACAATAGAGAATCTATGGGGTTCAGGTCAGGCGAGTTGGCTGGCCAATCAAGCACAGTAATACCATGGTCAGCAAACCAATTACTAGTAGTTTTGGCACTGTGGGCAGGTGCCAAGTCCTGCTGGAAAAGGAAATCAGCATCTCCATAAAGCTTGTCAGCAGACGGAAGCATGAAATGCTCTAAAATCTCCTGGTAGACGGCTGCGTTGACTTTGGGCTTGACAAAACAAAGTGGACCAACACCAGCAGATGACATGGCACCCAAAATCATCACTGACTGTGGAAACTTCACAGTAGACTTCAAGCATCTTGGATTCTGGGTCCCTCCACTCTTCCTCCAGACTATGGGACCTTAATTTCCAAATGAAATGCAAAATTTACTTTCATCTGAAAAGAGGACTTTGCACCATTGAGAAACGGTCCACTTCTTTTTGTCTTTACCCCAGGTAAGGCGCTTCTGACATTGTCTTTGGTTCAGGAGTGGCTTGACACTAGGAATGCGACACTCGCAGCCCATTTCCTGGACACGGCTGTGCGTGGTGGCTCTTGATGCACTGATACCAGCATCAGTCTAACCCTTGTGAAGCTCCCCCAAGTTCTTGAATCGGCTCTGCTTGACAATCCTCTCAAGGCTGCGGTCATCCCTCTTGCTTGTGCCTCTTTTCCTATCACACTTTCCCCTTCCAGTCAATTTTCCATGAATATGATTTGATACAGCACTCTGCGAACAGCCAGCTCTTTCAGCAATGAGCTTCTGTAGCTTACCCTCCTTGTGGAGGGTGTCAATGAGTGTCTTCCCCATGATTGTGGTTGTGTGTACTGAACCGGACTGAGAGATTCATGGTATTTATACTGCATAAATAGTGATTTACTCAAACTCGAAATGGAATATTCTAATATTTGGAGATATAATATTTTTAGCCGTAGGCCGTAATTATCAAAATTTAAAAATAAAAAATTCTAATGAATCTAGAATATATCAAAGTTTCACTTTTTGAATTAAATTACGGGAAAAAAATGAACTTTTCCACGATATTCTAATTTGTTTAGATGCACCTGTATACTACTTCTGAAAAAGCTAATTGAATAGAAGGGAGAGATAAAAAATGTTTCCTAAAAAAACTGTGATATGGATGCATCGTCCCTCCACCTTTCTCTCGCCGTTCCTCACCTCCAAACATTTATTCTCCAAAAGACAAAAAACAAAAAAACAAACGAGATACGCTCCACGGAATTCGCCCCAACGAAGCGAAAAGGCACAAAGTTCAACGGACAGTTGATTGCTCAACAATTATTCAACAGCAGCAGATCTCATTCACGGCCTTGTTGACCAATGAAAGCGCATCTAAATCCAAGGCTCGTGGGAGCCTGCCTATTTCCTATATATATATCAGATGACAGACGTATTTCGTCAGTCAGGTTTCAGCTGCCGAGAAGACACGTCCGTTCGACTCACACACTCTCTCTCACTCTCTCTCTCTCTCTCTCTATCTCTCTCTCTCTCACACACATGTGCGCACGCAAGACAATCGAACATTCAAAGGCAAGCAAGTAAGTTATTGATTTGACTCACATATGCATACACTCATGACACGACAAGTGCTATTATACATATGCCTATACTAACACATGCATACACTCATGATACAACAAGTTATTATACATATGCATATACACACATTTACAACAACTTCTTATTGACTCTTTCGTTCCAGTCAAACTGAACATTTCTTAATGCACGTTGCATTATTTTCCCTAATCAATATTACTAACCACATTTCAGAAGTGTCCAACGCCGAAAGAAATTTTAAAACATTAAAAATATATATTACTTTAAATATCGTTAAAAGGCATGCTATTTAGAAATAGCATGACTGGTACCGCTTCTCAATACAAATTAAGTATCACCCTTGACTCCCGAAAAAATAAACCGACTGCTTCTCGCTTTATATTATAGGCATTTTTATTAACACGTATCGTGTTTTCTCAAAAGTCAGTGGATGTGCCCGCAAAAAAGTAATTAATGTAAGTAATTAAATTTACAAGTAGTCAATAATCATTGAAAATTGCATTAATAAATTTGTTTGAGAGAACTAAAGAAAAATAAATATTTCTATGCTATAAAGCAACGTTTTTCTCACATCTTAGATGCAGCAAAATAAATTGTTTAGCTTAGCACTTCCTCTTAACCAATGAAAATACTAAAAAGAAAACCCTGCGTAGTTTTGCCATTTCTGTTTCATTAAATATGCCAAGAAAGATGCAGTTATAAAAATATATTACCCAGAATCGTCAACAAAAGTCAAGGGAGATAATTAATTTGTACAAATGCGGTTGTAATTTTAATAATTGCGTAAATATCTTTCAAAATATCAGCCCAACCGACTGAAATGTGTGTTATAGAAGAACTTTTGAAAAATAGTTTTTCAAAAAGAGACTTTGAAGGTATAAAATCAATTACAAATCATGGCAGATCAAAGCCGAAATTACCTAATTTACGAAGTTCCAACAAGCAATGTGTTAGATATTTTCAAACTAATTTATATGAAAGAAAAAATTGGTTAACAGGAAATGCAAGTTATTTTGCTGACCATGTTTGCTATTTAATTTAGAAAAAGAAACTGTTTGTTCTTATTATTCCGTGGTCATTTTGAATCTGATGCATCGAATAACCGCGGCAATTATATAGAACTTTTATATTTGATCAGTAAATATGATGAAGAATTTGCAGGCTATCTAGATATAGCTTCTGTTTTCTCGGGTCTCTCAAACAGAATTCAAAATAACTTGATCGATGCAATTCAAACGGTAAAGTTGAATGACATAGAAAATGAACTTAATCAGGCTAAATGTGTTGCTATTCTTATAGATGAAACGTCCGATATATCACATATTCACAACTGTCAACTGTTTTGCGTTATGTTTTTAAAAAAAACTGTGTTAAGGAGCGATCGGTTTTAACGATGTTAGAGCAGACCATTCAGCAAATGCTTTATCTGAACATGTTTTTAAATGCATTGAAACTTGGATGTGTGAAAATAAATTAATTTCACAAAGCTACGATGGTGGGCAATTGTAACTAAAAGTAAGGGAGAAATATGAATTTGCGATCTTCATTATTGTGCGCATGTGCTAAATTTAGTTCTTTCACAAAGATTCTCTGCTATAAAAGAATGCAAGATATTCTTTCTACAATAAATGGACTGGGTACGCTTTTTACGAAATCACCAAAAAGAACCAATGCATTGGATGAGATTGTTAAAAAGAGATTTCTCAAAGCTGCAGCAACTAGGTAGAATTACTCGTCACGTCTAGTTAATGCTGCAGAAAACAAATCAGTCTGTTTGAAAACACCATAGAGAATTCTGATGCAATGATCTTGTTGATGCTATGCCAGAACTCTTCAAGCTTTGCGATTTGGTTTTAACAATTCGTTCTAGTATTGCCTCTGTAGAGCGATCATGTTATGCATTGAAGAGAACCTACCAACCTACCAAAGAAACACTACAGGAGAAAAAGGATTTCAGGGGTAGCTCTTATGTCTATTGAAAAAGATTTGCTCCAATATCTAATGAAATCCGAAGATTTCTATGAAAATGTAATAAATATATTTGCCATAAAAAGAAATATTCACTTACCTTATTTATAAATAAGGTAAGTGAATATTTTTTTTCATGTCTTGTTTATATTTTAGATGTATTGAACAGCGATCCCTATGGCCATGTTACGCACACAAATTAATTAATTTCATAAGTGATTCAGTAGAACCCATGTGTACTTATTGCCCAATCTCAAAAGTCACAGGTCACCACTGGTAGACAGAGAGATATGTTCTGCCATATTCCTC
Source organism: Architeuthis dux (assembly GCA_006491835.1). Classification (NCBI taxonomy): domain Eukaryota; kingdom Metazoa; phylum Mollusca; class Cephalopoda; order Oegopsida; family Architeuthidae; genus Architeuthis; species Architeuthis dux. Next base: position 31,939 of record VCCN01001785.1, read on the forward strand.
TATTCCATACAAAGATGTAACACAAGGCCCTACAAGTTGGTAAGAATAGAATGCAACTTTCTACACTCTCTGAAAGAACATACTAACCTTCTTTCTTTGAACAAGTTCAACATTTTTAAAAATAACCGCCACACAAACCTACCTTTTTACTTTCGCTGACACCCAGATGTATAAATAGCGAGTTAAAAAAATGGCGAAATCACAATACGAAAAACGAAAATCAAACTTCTTGCCCCACCAAAAAAATCAAACTTACCTTGCCAAGAGAAAACTCTTCGTAGCATCTAATTAGCAACACAAAATTACATGCTGGAAAAACATTACGAACAAAGAATTTAGAGAACAAATTCCCTTTTCATCCTAACATGAGGAAATAAAAAAAGGCAGATACAAGAACTCAAAAAGATTTTCCGACGTCAAACGAAACCGGCGACACAAAAAGAAAATTCAATCACTTCTTTCAACTGATGCACTCAGTGATTCTCTCAAGCAGAAATATTTCACTCGACACAAAAAGAAGCAAGCCCGTCAAATTTTCTAAAATCGACTGCTGTTACGATTCAAAAATGGCGAGTGAAACCACGCGCGTTTTCCATACAGCAGACAGCTGCCATTCAACGGCCATTTCGACACAAATTTGGTACAAAACAGAATTAATGCACTGCCCAAATCTACTTCAACAACAAAATACAATTTTGCAGACTTAAAGGCAAACATCTACTTTACAAACGCCGATTTTCAAAGGCAAAAGGCAAAAGGCAAAATCGTTTTTGCTTACATTTCAGCAATTCAGCACTTGAAGAACAAATATATCTAAAACATACAATGACTACACGATTCAACCAGCTCTTGAACAACGAGAGAAATCTTAAACACTTGAACACCAAGAACATCTATTGCGACCAGCAGAATTTTCGAAGAACGAAAAATCAACTATTGTTTCACATGAACAAAAACACTCGGATAATTTGACACGAGTCAACACCGATATTTAAAAATACAACCCTGTTAATTGTCCTTTTAGAAAGAAAAGAGTATTTACCAACTAAAGACACTCAGCTAGCATTATACTGGCAATCATCATCATCGTCATAGCTAGATCTTCACGAAGTTTCAACGCGAAAAATCGGATACTTTTATTCGCAGCCTCAACAGGCGAATTACAATATTTATCAATCGGATATATTGATACCACAGCAGACTTAGCTGACACACACTTCCATTCGCACGCCTCAAAGGCGAATTAAACAAATATTACTCAGCCAACTGAACTAATATCACTAAAACCGTTCATTCACCCGATCGATATGTTTGTTCAAACAACATACGTATTTCGTCAGTCACAGTTTAGCTACCAAGAAGGCACGGCGTTCGACTCACATACACACACGCACAAACACAATGCATTCACCTGTGCGCGAGCAAGACAATCAAACATCCAAAGGAAAGTACTCTGACGGAAAGGGTTAATACAGAGACATAGGCTGGCTTGCTGGGAGAGTATAACCATGAGAAAGAAGTAGATGTCACCGGACAAACCATGTCCCAAGTGGTTGTTGAATTGAAGGAGCAGATTGAAAACTCCTTTCTACTTTGCTATGTTTTGCTGAGAATTTCGCGAGAATAACACAATTGGAACTCAGCGCTGATGACGTAGGAAAGATTGTGGTGTCTGTCGGAAAAGTGAGTTTCCATACGGTTGGAAATTACTCGGAAGGGCTGCAGAAAAGAGGTGTACCTTCCAAGAGACGCAGCTGGTGCAGGGGAAAGAATACTTACGGGTTGCGCTCCAAGAATTTGAGACGCTTTAGGAGTTGAGGGGCCGATGCAAAGAATTACAGGCCACGAAGAGAAGCAACGGCTTCTGTCTCAGGAGAAAGACGCCCTTAGAGAATCCCCGAAGGGAAGGATCGCTACTCCTGATAGCGAGAGGAAAGATTTCCAGGCCATTATGGACAATAACAACGCAGAAAGTTGACGCTGGAGCTACCTTACTGCACATTTAGGTGTCTCTCGGACTTATGCCAAATAACAGGTGTGTCTGTGTGTGTGTGTGTGTGGGGGGGGGTCATTATGCAAATGAGAATAATAAGCAAGCACTAAGCCATAAAAAGTTATATCCCATACGCCTGTTTTAACTTCCATAAACCCTTATTGTATTTTCCGTCATAGCATAGGAAATAGCACACACAACAATTAAATACTGTCTATATGCAGTCTTTTTCTTTCCTCACTGTTTGTGGAAATAACTTCATTTATTTTATGTAATACTACTCATCTGTTACTTTGCTTCTGTTAGTGTTATTCATTGACAATCATTATTTAACTTAAATAAGTATTTATGCATTTATTGTATAACCATTGCATACGTTTGTAAATCTGCAGCCCATGTTTTATGGTTATATCGTCAGTGGGTTATGTGGATTCGTTTTTAACTGTTTCTAATATAAATACAATTGTTATTGACATACACATATTCATGACTGTCTTCATTACTATTTCGCATAGTAATATGTAACGTGATATGTGACGATAGAAAATCATTTAGGTCAATCAGGTCAGTTGTAACACAACCAGGTTGGTTCAGTTGGTAGAGTTGGTCAAGTCTCGTCAGTTGGATCAGGTCAATCAGTTGGGTGGGGTTTTATCGTCCGATTTTAGCTTTCTATTGTATATAAAGTCCTGTTCAAACGGTCACGTGACAGCGTTGGGTATTTGCGTTCTTTATTCATAAGTACTACGTCCTAGTAAGTGATAGAATTTCTGGCACCATCAGACTTCTGGTTGTGTCACACCCTTTGTATAGCCCCGGGCACCATCATACTTCTGGTTGTTCCCGAAATTGAAAGAGGCCTTGAAAGGGAAACATTTTGCCGAAGTTGAAGTTGATGTGCGCAATTGGATAACAGGTAAACGAGAAACTTTCTTCGTGGACGGAATGAAAAAGTGGATAGAACGTTTGGAAAAATGTGTAGCACTAAATGGTGACTATGATGGATAATAAACTTGTAATTTTGAGGAGAAATACATTTGTTTTCATTTTGATACCAGATTCATTATTCTATTTCATCTAAACTTGTTTTATAGGATTGGACTGGGTCGGATTGGGCCGCCGGGCGACCGGGCAAAATCCAGTCAGTGGGCTGGTACCGCCTAGCGCATAGATTTTGAAAATAATATTTTCCAAATACAGAAACATGTATTTCGAGCCTTGAATGTGTTCTGTACCAGTCTTATGTATCCCCCACTCCCACCGATACTGCTTGACCAGATATACCGTTGAAGAGCTGAAGGATTTCTCTTTCTAATGGTAGATATATGTGTATACCTCCATAACCATAGACTGTGAACTGTGTACTTGAGAT
>VCCN01001785.1:46898-65603 GCA_006491835.1 Architeuthis dux
TTATCCGACATTATGATAAAAAGAAGACAGTGCAGAGACTCGGCATTATTTGTTAATGTGTCAAAATAATTATACGGATACATATGTATTTTTGCATTCACACACTCCGGTCAACAAGTGAAGCCGCTTGACACACATATTTTCCTTCAGAACACCCAGATTTTATTCCGAGAACCAAAGTTAATCTTTCCAAGCACAACTCTCAGATAATCATCTTTTCAGAACATTGAAATACGGTATTTGATTCGAAATACGATACCCATTGCAAAAAGTCTAGAAAAACCCAGTATCTTGTCACCTTACATCTTACCTTTGAACTTTGACGAAATCCACTCCAACGGACGACATTTCGACCAGCCACTCACCTTCCTCTACCTATAAGAAGACAAACTATTTTCATTCTTTGTCCAGTCGTAGTTTTGTTGCCTGACAAAATTATGGCTGTTCCACATTTTCCACAAGAGACGCGCCTCTCATCTTCATTTACGTATGTACACACACTCTGACAACGAAGGACTCTTTAACACTTACTAAGTAGTAAACTGAACTCTTTACAAGCATTTCTCCTTCATTCTCTACAGCTGAGAACTACTTTATTGTTATGCCTTCTTTAATAAATACACCCTTGTTATCTTACATGTATGTATTTGTATTCTTCATTTTCATTGCATCATTGCACTGTGCTACATGCATATTACTTTTACTGCAAGCACAAGTGCATTTAATAAATATCATCGATCTTTCATATTTACTAATAAATATTGTCAGCTTTTGAAAAAGTAATTGCTCTATAATGTGGAAATTTTCCTATTGTGAATATGTCGTCTTCCAAAGATCATCCTGTTCATTCGGCAATAAAGACAAATATGCTCATTTAACAATGTTATCATACAAGACATTCATATAAAATATGAGTTGTATGGAATTGTCACTAGTCCATTTTCATTTTGAATGACCAATGATGTCTTTTTCATCTTCATCATAATAATATAATCTTCACGTATTATTCCATGCAGAGTCTATGATGCGTGGAATATGTAAACAGTTTCGTCTTTATTGTTGCCAACAAATAGCACAAGATGTAGATTTAGTCGAAGAGAAATTTTGTTATCAAGATAATTCCTAGTATTTATAATATTTGCTCATCTGTCAAAGATAATATTCGTGCGCTCTGTATGTTGCAATGTTTAGTGCTTTTAAGAAAGTCTGAGATTTATCATTTATATGGTCATTGATTACATTTCCTCTCATAGGTGGCAGCAAACATTCACATTCTCTTGGTAGAAGACTGAGAGCGTGTTCTATTGGGGAATTTGGTGTTTATTTAGCACTGGAAATTCAATTTGGCCTTTTTCTTCTTCTTATAAGTTTAATGTGTTTATTATAATCAAAAGAAATTTGTAATTTATTTCTGTTCGTTTGTATTATTTGTGTTTCGCTTTAGCTTAGTTCGTTTGTACTGTTTTTTAGTGTTGCTTTATCAGGTGTTATTTTCTGTTTTAATTTTTTTTGTATTTAATTATTTTGTGTGTTATCATTTAACTTTGTATTTTTCGAAAAAGAAATGGTTTGTTGATTTTATGTTGAGTGAGGTATGTGTTGGAAACGAATTGAAATTCATGTGACATCACCCGGATTAAATTTTCCCAAGTGAATTTGGGTCACTGCTCGTTTTGTTCGGAGCGTCGCAATTCTGATTCTTAGAAATTGGGTCCACGTGGGACTAGTCATTCTACGTGATTAATGTGTGTAATTATGTGTTTGATTTGTAAAAATGGGATCATGTGCAATCATCGTACGCTTTGTTCGCTTTGTTGTTCTTTCTGTTTTAGCTGTGTGTAATTCGAATGTGTTTGGTTCGTAACCGTGTTTAGCGTGTTAAGAAAAAAAGACGGAACAGGAGACACGTGTGACAGGGTTGTTTGCCTGTTCCCACCTCCGGTCCGCGTTTCTGGGAAACGGAATGGGGGTAGCTGCTGGGAGCTTGCTTCGGCGTGTTCATTTATTTAACATATACATACACATTACTTATTGATTTAACATACATATATATACATAAACATTATAGTGGACAAAAGAAAGACCTGCCTTATCTTTTTCCAGGTGCAAGCGGGCCAACTCTTTTAGACATTTTTCAACTAGGTCTGGCAGATTTGTTTCCAATTCAGCCAATAAGAATTTACGATAGCCGATTATATCTCATAATATGGTAAGTGTAATTTTTTCTGGATTCTTCGTGCTAGCTGAATAACCGCCCCAGCGGGGGGATATATTTGTGATATATCTTATCACCAACCAAATGTATTTGTTTACTTTTTGTGTATTTTTAAAAAATTTTGAAATTAATAGACTAACCGACCGATGTTAAAAACGGCGAACAAATAAAAAAATTATATTTATGTATTTACTTCTGTCTTTCAGGGAAGGTGGTCCCGATTGTAAAGTTTCCTACCCTCGCCCACTCGATGTTAAAAACGCAGCACATATAACAACATTTTAACAATTTAATTTATTTATGCATTTATTTCTGTTTTTCTTTCATTAATTCTCTTATTTCTTTTTATTCGTTCACCGTTTTTAACATCGGGTGAGCAAGGGTGTGAAACTTGAGAATTTACAATCTGGATCACTTTCCCTATACGTACAGAAATATAAGTTTATTTACAACTTCAATCGTGAACTTGCAAAGAACAAAATGTATTATTTGAGTTAAAATGTTCAAATATACAGATTTTCATACGCGGCGACTTGCTATTAATCTTTATTGGACATCAAAAAAATGTAATAAAATAGATAGATAGATAGATGGCAGTCAGATATTGTTGGAAATTTTTAGTATTCTCCAAATTAATTCTGAAACAAATATATTGTTACTTAGTTTTGTCTTGAACGCAAGAATATCAGGAATACAATTGTTACTTGTTTTTTAAGTAAAAAATGTGCGGCTCCCGCAAAGTATATTTAATTGAAGCAACTTACCTTTTTTCTTCAATTCATGATCTCGAGGTAGGGTTTGCATAAATACTTCATTTTATGCGGCGAGGTGTCCGTCTATTATTGGTTTTATCAGGTCTTCGCTCGTCTTGGAGGTGTGTATAAATTTTACTTCTCGGAGGAAGACACTGATTTAAAGTTCTGTACTTCTTGAGAGAAGTCACGGTTTGAAAGTATTTTCTAATCTAATCTGCTCCGTGTTTCGAATCTATGTTCTACGGGTCTGTTTCCCTACTGTTATTTATGTTTTGTTGAATTTTACTCCTTATTTCTACCTGCTCCATATTATAGTGTTTGAATATCATTGGGTGTCTTTCATAGCTTTACTGGTGCTTTTCTCTATAAAATCCGTAATTTATAGGGTTGCCCTAGCTATTCTTAGGTATTCTGCATAGAAGATATATGACGGTATGTCGCTGCTTTCTTATGTGAAATGCGAATGCATCTCGTTTATCAAACAATTTATATATAAATCTTCCATTTTCAATCTTGATATCAAAATCGAGAAATGTTGCTCTTTCGCCTTGGTGTTCTATTTTGAGTTCGAGTTCATTCGGGTATATCTGTGTAAAGGATTTCCCGAATTCATCTGTATCGTTTAGACAGCATAAATCGTCTAAAGCGGATGCACGCGTTGAGATTGTATGATCTACCTATATTATTTTTAATTAGTGATGTCATAAATTTGTATTCATGTCTGTGTAGGTATAGGTTAGCCCAGAATGGAGCAGGATCGATACCCATGGGTATTCCTATTGTTTGTAACAGTAATTTGTTACCGATCCTGAAGTAACTTTCGCTTATTAGGTGACTGACACTACTTTTCAGTGTCGATTTATTGAAGCATAGTTTGTTGTCTATTGTTCTGCACCAGAATGCTTTCGAGTTTGTAACACTGATGTATTGGCTATGACCTCCTGCAAATGCAAGATCTATTATATTATTCAGTTCTATGATGAGGTCTTTGTATGGAATCTTCGTATAGAGAGTACTAAAGTCGTATGTAGTGATTGATTTTGCTTTTTTCCTAGCATTAATATTATCTAGTCTATTTTTGACTGGTAACGAGTTATTAGCTACCCAGAATAAGTTACGGTTACTTTTCCTATGGAATTATTGTATCTGATTATATATTAGTTTGAAGACTTTCGAAATTGCTTTACTTAGAGGTTTAGTACTGCATATTTTAGACCCTATAATATCTCTGGCACCGGTTGGTGTTTTGTGCATTTTTGGTATCCAATACATAATAGGTAGTGTTTTTAACTTATCGTCTACTCTAAATCCTAGTTTTTTTTACATAATTCGATGTTATTTAATATAATTTCATGTAGTAAATGTTGACTTTGCTATTTTGTATTTATTTGTCATGGTTAGTATGAAAGTAGCTATGGATTCTTTTATTTCTTTGACATAATTATCGTAATTTATACATTTAGGTTCTCTATAGTCGGGGGCCTTTTGTGAGGAGTTTTCTAAGTTTTGCGTTTTTGACTATCTCTAGATTGCCTGTAAGTATGTGTCCTAGGTCTTTGTCGCATATATGCGAGTTCTGGCATTCACAGTCTGGAATATTTATACGTGGAATCTTCCTAATTGTTTCTATTGGTGGTTTGTATAATTTAGTGTCAATTATGTCTAATATGTATTTATTCATATATATCACTGTGTTTCCCACTATGTGTATATGTATATATGCGCACCTACCCACTTCCTACACCCCCAGCACTATACACTTATATACAAGCTTCCACATTCATACATGTATACCTACATAAATATTTTGTTGTTCATTTCAAACTGCACACTGCTATTTGTGAATTATATGTCATAATCTTGGAATGTATGTATATAATAAATATCTCCTTAGTCATTAAATGTGTCGAAACGTTATAACTATGGATAACATTCTGTAGGTTTATTTATTACAGATAACGTGAACTATATATAGATAGAATTATGAATTTCAAGGAATAATTTTCTTACCTTATCTAATCATCTTTCTTGGAGTAATATAGTTTCTGCCTCGAAAATATGTGCCGAAAATGTCTAACTATGGATACATGTATCTGATTATATATTAGTTTGACAATTTTATAAATTGCTCTACTTAGAGGTTTAGTACTACATATTTTAGACCCTATAATATATCGAGCACCGGTTGGTGTTTTGTGCATTTTCTGTATGCAATACATAATTGGTAGTGTTTTTAACTCTACATTTAGTCTTTGTTTCTTTTACATAGTTCGATGTTATTACAGAAAATTTCTTCAGGATGCTTTGTTGATATTTTGTATGTTGATGATATATAATTCCTACTTCCAACTGTAGTCTTTGGATATAGTAACTCTTGCATATAAATGCTATATTATTAATTGCTTTGTCAATCGGAACTATAACAAACTTACTTTGAAGTTCTTTGAGATATTGGGTTGGTTTTTAGGGAGTGTTTACATTTTTTTTAGATGTTGTACTTTTTTACGTGTTGTTTCACCGATTTAATTATTTTATCTTTCCATTTTGCTATTTTGTATTTATTTGATATAATTAGTATGAAAGTATCTAGTGATTTTTCGATTTATTTTTCACATTTATCGTAATTTATACATTTTGGTTCTCCATAGTTTGGACCTTTCGTGAGGAGTTTTCTTAGTTTTGAGTTTTTAACTATCTCTAGATTACCGGTTAGTATATGTCCTAGGTCTTTGTCACATAAATGTGAGGTCTGAGATTCGCAATCTGGAATATTTATTGTATCTTCATTATTTATAGTTATCTCTTCTACTGTTTTTTTTTATAGTTGAAAATTGTGTTACGTTTGAAAATTTTGTTACGGTCCTAATCTGTATGTTATGGATGGCGTATGTTCTTCTATTCTTCTATTCTTCTATTAGGAAGGTGTATGTTCTTCTATTAGGAAGACTTTGTATTATTTCCTGATTTTTAAAGGTTTTCTGTACGTTAATATATTTATATATGAAAAGAAAAAACACATACATTACCTGGAATCTTCTTAATTTTTTCAATTTTTTAATTTTTTGTCATCTTATGTATCAACTCTGATTTTAACATTATTGTGTACGCTATATCTTTTAGTATCTTCTTTTTAGCCTGATTAAAGGGTATTCTTATGTGATTGAATGGTCCTGGAAGACAATTGTAACTATGCATTCTATGTTATCGCAAGAGGTTTTCTTTTTAGTCTTACTATTTAATCCATATGGGTATATTACGCGCATGGTTTTAATAATTTCATCCCCCCGTTGTTGTCGTTTTTTACGTGTTGTCTCGTCTAATTTTAAAATCTTTAAGGAAATGGATACAATAAATTAGGTACTAATTTATTGTATCCATTTCCTTAAAGTTTTTCCATAATCTGGATTGAAAAAGATGAATCGGTGCACATTTCTTTAAAATGTTCTATTATATGTAGACATCGTTTATTACTAGTACGGTGTATGTTTATGCGTTTATGTAGGGGGATCACCATTTCACCCACATATTGTAGATTACACTTTTTACATGATAACAGGTAGATCACATTTTGTGACACATGATACATTCTCTTCAGAATGGTTTACGACTGGATAGATCTTATTAATCCCATTAGCTTTATAGTTTGTAGTTGTGATTAGTATATTACCCGTATGACACAGTGTTGCGCCACAAGGGGCAACTGTAAAATCTTGATCCCATTTTCCAAATCGGAAGAATGAGCCCATAATTCTATATTCCTATTGACAACGGCTTCAGTCTGTCGTGACCTACTCGGCCCCCTCGGGAAAGGGGTCACTATATCTGGGGGCTTCCCAGATTTAGCTTGCAATCTTATGTTCATTTCCGTGATTTTAATACATTTGTTTTATGTAAAATAGTTTAGATAACTTTGATACCAAGAAAGTGTTCAAATAAGAGGAATGGATCCTAGCCATTCATACTTGGACACTCAATATATAGTCTGTAGAAACTTTGTTTTGTTTTATTTTATTTTATTTTATTTTATTTAAAAATCTTTCCATGTTGATTTTACTACTATTTATTTAAAGAGATTTTCAACTCTACTTTGTAAATTACATTTTATATAGGGGATCATCAGCTGTTTTCCCATGGACCTGTTTCGGGGATATTACAAAAGAGTACAGGTGTTTGATACCATGGGTTCCCCAGCTGTGTTGATCGTTACAAACTGTCGTGTAGATTTATAGTATTATCCAAATTTATTTAGTATATGGATGTTGTTTTATTTTAATTTTATTTTATTTTGTTATTTAGATTGAGGGTATTATAATAACTTTATAACTATGGGTTACATTCTACAGGTCTATTACAACTAAAATGAACTATATATAGATAACTTTTGAATTTCATGGAACAATCTTCTTACCTCATGTGATCTTTCTTGGGGTACATGTTTTTGTTAAATATGTGCCGAAAATCTCTAACTATGGATTATATTCTACAGGTCTATTTATTAAAATAATGTATAAAAAAACCCTGGAGACAATATAGCAGTCATTACCAGCAGTACCAGACCGGTAACAGTCGGCAGCACAAGTTGCAAGTTACCAAAATTAAGACTATAGCGTTCGTTACGCCCCACCCCCCCGAGACAGAATTGAGTTGCCATGCTTCTGTCACCGTTATTAATTGACGAAAGACCAACCAAGGGTTTTTAGTTGCGAGAAAAGGAATTGTTTTCGCAAATCACCGTTATACACGCCGACGTCAATAGGTTTTTTGTTTCCTCTTTTCGCCTCTTTTCGCCTGTCCGTTTTCAAAAATTGAATTGGGTTCCTTTGAATTTGGATCCACCCCCGCCCCGTTCGGAAATATTTATTCGGCAACAAAATTATTTCTGATAGTGAAATAAAATCCATTTAAAATATAATTGGAACTTTGCGAAAAAGCATCCATATTTGAAAAGATTCGTTGCAAAAAAAACATTTCCATATTGAAAGAATTCTTTGCGAATTTTTAATCTTTAATGATAAATTTATTTTGGCTACTTTCTTCTTCTTCACACTTGTATTTTTCATTTACACTTCCACATAGTAAAAGAAAGATTGTTCTGTGTGAACGAGAGAACATGAATTTATTCCAACTGATGAACATGAAAATACTAGTGATGAACGGAGATCGATTTAAGGCTGGACACATTTTGAAGGAACATGTGCTTGTGAAGATTTTGGGATAAGTTAAATGCAACTGAAAAGCTGTTTTGGCGGACATTTCCTTCAAATGTATAATTAGAACATTACTTGCCTATTTTTCTGATATTTGTGGATTTGAATATTTCTTCATAGCGAATATAAAACGTTACTGCGATACAAGACAAAAAAGAATATTCTTGGTTTTTTGTATAGCTTTAAAATATAAAATATTTGGCAGTTCAAGAAAAAGGACATTTAAATTCTGGAGATCTGTATTGTCAGTAGTTCATGTATTTACGTTTGACGTTATCTCACATTTCGAAAAATATTTTAAAAAGTCGTGTTGGGTCTTAGTATTAAATCCAACATGGCGGAAGGCCAGGAGGAATTCATCAAGGCAGTCGGTACTCTTTACAGGCCCCCTCTAACGTGGTTCATACGACAGCGATGGAGTCCAGAGTTTTCACGGCAGCGGTGAAGACCTGGTGAATCTACCGCAGACCCCCCCCCCAATGCTGTCCCCAGAAAAGCCAGAAATTGCCAAAACGCCCATCTGAGTTCCAGATCGTAAAGTCTGAGGAACCGTCATTAACCCCGAGGTTAGGAGAACCTTCAGTAATCCTCAAAAGTAGTTGAATATTCTAAGAAGTCTTCTCATATAAATCTCAAAGGAAATCAGAGGCAAGGAGAAAGACTTCTCAAACTGTTCTTAAACCTGAAGTAGAGGAAATGTATGCTCCTCCAGCATCTATGAAGAACAGTGGATCTGATATTAGAAAGAAAGCGTGTATCCGTAATATTAGTCAAAGACTCAATTCTAGAACAAAAGGGGTTCAGTCTTTTGACAAAAATGAAGCTTCACTTTCCAAAACAAGTACAGCAGTATCAATGGTGAATGCTGGTACACTTCGACCATCATCTCCTCGACAAACCAACTCACGTACTCGCCGGATGAGTACCCCCACGTTGGATGTGACGCTCGAAAGTCAGATTCTGTTGAATTGTTGAAACTTACAGCAAACAAGGAAAGATCGCTTAGCTTACAAAAGCAGAAAGAAGCTACGAGAACTTCTATCAATGCTACTGGAAAAGTGGTTACGATTAAAAACTTGGTGCTACTTGAAACAGCTGCAAATCAATCTGAGGATAATCTCAATAATGCTCTATGGAATCATGACAGTAATTCACAACTCTCCAAGCTACGTGGAATTAAAACTGCTCGGAAGCGTGAACTAATGAAACACATAAAAATGCCAGAACTCACTGAACTCGTTGTAAATCCTTCTGAGGGTAGTGAAACCTTGAAAAGCTTAGGAGTGGTAAATTTAACAGGAGTTGCATTTACACAACCCTCGCCTCCTACAAGACAATATGGTTCTATCAAGCATACCAGTTAGTTCAAAGACTAGCCGGTGTAATTTGACCTTTTTTTATAGATCATAGAAGTCCCGGAAGTCAGGAAACCAATCACTGGGCACGAATGGGGGGTAATACAAAATAATATGTATGGACCTGAACACTCCGTAGTTGGTAGATTCTTGAGCTGGCTATAGGGTTCTAACCGTCACATTGAAGGAGAATCCGCGATAGTACGGCTGCCTGTACGACTTTGAGCACAAATCCATGACACTTTGACGTAAGCTGAGCTGGCCGTAGAGTGAAAAGAAGAGGGAAAGAAAACAAAAAGAGAGAGAGAGAGAGAGAAGGGAGAGGGAAAGAAAGAAAGGGGAGGAGAGGCTAACAACTGGAACAACAGTGCTAGTATAGGGAATAGAAGTTTAGGTATGAGTGTAAATATGAGTATATACTTACCTTTAACAGCCTGCCTAACTATCCTAACTTAATTTATTTATTAGAAACCATCAACCAAAACTGTCAACATTGATCTGATATAAAGATATATGTATGTATCACGCGTACAGGCCGGGGCTGCGAATGTCTAGAAAAAAACGATTTCTTTTGTTTTTTATCCCCTCCCCATAATAGGTTTTTAGAGGTCGGTTCAATTTGCAATGTAAGTACATGCTAAATTGATCCCTTACATTGTGTCCGGTTTGAAAATTCCCCATCGGTGGCCTTTTTGTTTGTTGGGTACTGGTTAGCGTTGTTTAATGAACTTGATGTCACTAACTACATTTTTTTAAGTGAGTAGTGCGACTATTACTCGAGTAGTATAATAGTAGTTCACAGTTCAGTGACATGCGAGAAACTAAAAGTGATAACTACTTTCCCCATTTAGTAGTCAGCAAGTGTGTCGACCACTCCTGTCAGCTAATCTTCTCTGACTGACTCGTTCTAAAAGTGACCTTTATTTAAGCCTCGTGTCGATCTATCTAGCTTGTACCTTTTGTCTCTACTTCCGCTAATTATAAGTATTTTAACCGCGATAACTTGTTTTTCAAAACACTTGTTTTTTTGTTATCAAAGTGTCATTCCTGCGTCCATGCTGCATGAGGTCTGAAATCCTTACTGTGTTTTTTGCTGTCATGGCGCCAACCTTTTATGTTGTGGCTGAAATCGCAGCAGGGGTTCTTTACGTAAAATTCCAGACGACTAAAACATGACGCCTACATCTCGTGGTTAGTTGACCTATGACCTGAAGTGGCCTGGGACGGATATTTCCCTTTTTCTGACCGTGAGAAGATTTTAACAATGCCATCCATTTTATTAAAACATACTCAGCCTTGTAACAGCCTACTTGTTCCTTAATGGCTCCATGTCATGAAATACGAAACTAAGGACGCTTCTAGTTTTAGCTGACATCAAGGCTAGCTGCTGCTGGTCGTGGCTACTATAAATGCCAGGCGCTAAAGGGCTCTACTTTTTCGGCGACCCTCTCGTCGATACGTCCGTGTATTACCTTACACAAAACCTTTCTTTCAGCTTACTTCTTCGTACCAGTTTCTCACTATCCCCTTTCGGCGACCACTTTCTTCTTCTAGCTAGCGATCTCTTTGTCAGTTACCTTAATTCCTTATCGGAAATTATACTTATCGGAAATTTATATTTAAATAACCAATCTAATTAAGACAAACTTAATTTAATGGTCACGCATCGGCCATAACGTAACACAATGTATGTAAGTATTCTTTCAGCATATTGCGAGTGCTGGCATTGTTCGCTGAAATGAACACAGTGAATTACAGAGAAACATCGATTATCCGAATATCAATTATCTGAATGTTCAAGGTTCCATAATTGTGTTCAGTGTGTCTTCATTTTTATGATCGGATCAGTTATACAAACAATCAGTTATCCGAACAAAATACTCCCACCCGTCACGTTCGGATAATCGAGGTTTCCCTGTATAGCGAGTTGGCTTATGCTAGAGTTGAATCTAAGTGCAGTGTATGCTTAACATTCAAGTGTCCATGTATGTGCAATATATGTGCAATATGTGTAGTTGATTAGGATGGTCCCGAGTGTCATACATTCTGGTAGGCGGTCGAATGAAAACTAATTGAATTGGGATTTCCCTCCTTTTTTATCGACTTTTACCGGATCCAAAGGAGTTGCTGTGAAATGGATTACAGTCACCTCTCACGATTGGCTCAGAAATCGATTACAACTCCCTCTCCTGATTGGTTCAGAACGGATTACAGTCCCCTCTCCTGGTTCAGATATGGATTACAGTCACTGCTTCTGATTGGTTCAGAAATGGATTACAGTCGCCACTCATGATTGGTTCAGAAATGGATTAAAGTCACCCCTCGTGATTGGTTCAGAAATGGATTACAGTCACCTCATTATGTGTGTCTCATGATTGGTTCAGAAACGGATTACAGTCACCTCTCGTGATATATTTAGAAATGGATTACAGTCCCCTCTCCTGGTTGGTTCAGAAATGGATACCAGTCACTTCTTCTGATTGGTTCAGAAATGGATAACAGTCACCGCTCAGAAGGATTCCTGCTTCTGATTGGTTCAGAAATGGATTACAGTCGCTACTCATGATTGGTTCAGAAATGGATTAAAGTCACCCCTCGTGATTGGTTCAGAAATGGATTACAGTCACCTCTCCTGGTTGGTTCAGAAACGGATTACAGTCACCTCTCGTGATTTGTTCAGAAATGGATTAACGTCAACTCTCATGATTGGTTCAGAAATGGATTACAGTCACCTCATTGTCTGTGTCTCAGGATTGGTTCAGAAACGGATTACAGTCACCTCTCGTGATTAGTTTAGAAATGGCTTACAGTCACCTGTCCTGTTCGGTTCAGAAATGGATTACATTCACCTGTCGTGCTTGGTTCAGAAATGGATTACAATCACCTCATTGTCTGTGTCTCATGATTGGTTCAGAAGCGGATTACAGTCACCTTTCGTGATTGGTTCAGAAATGGATTACAGTCTCCTCTCCTGATTGGCTTAGAAATGGATTACAATCACATCGCACGATTGGTTCAGAAATGGATTACAGTCAACTATCATGATTGGTTCAGAAATGGATTACAGTCACCTCATTGTCTGTGTCTCAGGATTGGTTCAGAAACGGATTACAGTCACCTCTCGTGATTGGTTTAGAAATGGATTACAGTCCCCTCTCGTGCTCGGTTCAGAAATGGATTACAGTCACCTCATTATGTGTGTCTCATGATTGGTTCAGAAATGGATTACATTCACCTGTCGTGCTTGGTTCAGAAATGGATTCCAGTCACCTCTGGTGTTGGTTTCCTAGTTTACGCCTCCGGCAACCAAAACTATCAACATAGCCATCATAGATTTCTTCAGATTTTACGTGATTCTGGCTAGCTGCCTATCTTTCTATATGTCACGCGTACGGGCCGCGCCAATGGAGCTTCAGGGCTTTTTAAAAATGTGAGTTTATGCTAAATTGATCCCTTAGTGTGTGTCTGTGAAACGAAATGCATCCAGTTCGTATTACCGGTAGCCGTTAATTGAAAATAGGTGGGAGCTGTGTTAAACTGCGTACGTGACTGGACAGATCGTATTACAAACTGGACAGTTCGTATTACCGGTAGCCGTTAAAAGGGGCCCAGATTTGAAAATAGGAGAGAGTTGAGATCTGAAGTGGTTAGCAACAGGTCGCACAAAGAGTGGCTCCACTGCCCGTCAGGGGTGATGGAGGAGAGAGCCGGTTAAAAGCAGTAGAGCAGTTTTAGATTTGAATCCGGGGAGGCAGGTCAGAGACGAAGTAGGACGCTCTTTCACCCGGGCGGGTGAAAGGAAGAGGAGGAACCCTTGATTTTCTGAGTAGTAACTCAGAAAAGTGACCAACTCATTTAGAAAACTAAATGAAACAGAATTCCGCACCTCGAAGATACCCGCGAACCGGCCCAGAAAAGAATCTATATCGACAAAAATAAAACCACAGGTTTCCAATTGAAGTGGGAGAGCCTTTTCTCCGAAATTAATTTTCCTCCACAGAATGTTCAGCTCCCGTCAACAGACCCGGACCGAGAGTCGTCATCATCATCATCATCTATTTCTCTCTCTGTGTGAAGAAGTACGTCCGGCATTATATAATATCTGGTAGCGTTCACGCTTGTTCTTTGAAGTGATCCCGGCCCAACAAAAAGCGAGAAAAATAAGTGTAGCTGAAGCCAGACGCACATGGTTTGAGGGTAAAATTTCAAAGGAACCAGGTGTCCGGGTGTAAGACTTGGGATGAGGAGTTACCAGGCGCCACCGTGCGCTCCCGATGATAGGGAATCGGTCTTCACAGACAGACGAGGCCATGTCCCCACTAATGAGACTATATATGGACATTTTTCATCCGTAGAAAGGCGACCCCAAATTTGATGGCGCCGAAGCCGGGGTCAGAATAACTTGACCTTGTGACTCCAGGGTTAATCCGAAACACGTGTTAAGCACACACACATTTCTTGGCCCAATTAAGGCTTTGCCGGGATCTTCCAGCCAGTCCCGCAGAAATCGTCTAGGGCGCACGGTCTCTCCTCATCCGATCACGACATCAGAATCCATCTACACCGGCAAAAAAAGTAACGATAACAGAAAAGAGTGTTTACCTTTGTCTCAAGCCTTTGTGCTCTGGTTCAATTTGTCTCGAACTAGATTGCCACTCCAAACAAGCTTCATGAACTCATTTCTCCAGTAGATATCGAGTGATTGTGCGTTCAAATACTGCGCGTGTTATCTACGGTGTTTTTACCGTCTATATGTGTTTCGCCTAATACACGGCCTTATTGTATTTACAGTTTTCTACGTTCAAACGTGGACGTTGTGTGTGTTATTTACGATGTTTCTACCGTCTATATGTGTTTGTGTATTTGCCTAATTCATGGCCTTATTATTGTATTTACGGTTTTCTACGTTCAAACGGAAACGTTGTGTGTGTCGGTTTACGATGTTAACCGTTTTATATGTATTGTGTGTTTGCCTAATTCATGGCCTTATTATTGTGTTTGCGGTTTTCTATGTTCAAACGTAAATCTTGTGTGTGTCGGTTTACAATGTTAACCGTTTTATATGTATTGTGTATTTTGCATAATTCATGGCCTTATTGTTGTATTTGCAGTTTTCACGGTGTACTGAATGTTGTGCTGAACGTTGTACTGTACGTAAAGTTAACAGTTGTACTGTACGTAAAGTTAACGTTGTAATAAAGATCGTTCATGTACACCAGTATGAAGCGTCAAACCCTTTCCTTCGTTACGAGTACGAGCCGTAAGTAATTCATTGATCACCCCTTTTTCCAATTTTTCTAATTGATCACCCCCCAACACGGCATGTGGCCAAAATACGTTGGTCAC
Source organism: Architeuthis dux (assembly GCA_006491835.1). Lineage (NCBI taxonomy): Eukaryota > Metazoa > Mollusca > Cephalopoda > Oegopsida > Architeuthidae > Architeuthis > Architeuthis dux. Next base: position 61,777 of record VCCN01001785.1, read on the forward strand.
GCAATGGTTGCTATTGAGTGACTATTTACTTTTTATCCTGGTCTGTTTTCCTCCCTACTCGCACTCCTGTGTTTCCATACTTGGCGACCGCACAACAACCAGAGAGAAGCACATGTTTAAGTCAGAAGTGTGATCTAAAAATAAACCAATAGGACAACACGGGCAAACTAATGTGACAATATATAATCCTCCTGTATATTGTACGCATATATATTAATCATATATATTATGTATGGGAATACATACTTGCGTATCATATTCTGGTTTCAGAAGAATATTTATATCTATGTTTTTTTAGCTCTATTTCACGCACACACGCTTACATATAGCTTGAATTTATTTTCTATTGTTTTGAGAAGGGTCATTAACATTCAAATAGTTCTTTGGACGATTAAACTCCTTTTTGTTGTTTGTGTTGTTAACACGACGTTTCGGCCGATCCATTCTTCGGCCTTCTTCAGGTGTAATATCCGAATGTGATGGGGTAAACAGAATTTTTAATTTCAAAGGAGGTAACGCTTATAACGTAGGATTCTGGTGTTTTTTTTATCCTTGCCATGTCAGCTTTCGAGTTTTTGAGTAGCGGAAGCCACATCGGGTTGAACTCTGCACTTGTCTGACTAATGCATTCAGTCGACATGTTGACATGTGCTTCCTCTTTGATTTTTCTCTGTTTCCAACAGCGTTCTCTGTTAAGAGAAGAAAGTGGTCGGCTTTCTCTCTCCAGATGTGGTCAGCCATTCCAGATTTTTCTATCTCGCCCTTGATTTTGGCCTTTTCTGTGTTCCTCAAGTCTGACTTTTAGGGGGCGGCCTGTTTCCCCAGTGTAGATTTTTCCACATTTACAGGGGATGACGTAAACACAGTTGTTTGTAAGTTTCGGACGCAAATCGGGATCCCCCTGCTTAGTAATTTTCGGTGTGTGTGCGAGAGGCCGAACACAACCTTAACGTTGTGGCGAAGGCATATTCTCTGTATTCTTTCTGCTATTCCTTTCAAGTAGGGTATGTGTATCTCGCGGAGGGGGCGTTGGAACCTTTGTGTTGTCCTTGGCTGCTCCCCTTCCACTACTTTCCATTTTTATTTCCATTTGTTTTGTGTTTCTCGGCTTAAACAAATATAGAATACACCAATTCTGCCCATTTTCGTTCTATTTCTTTATTTTTGAGTTCAACAATGTAACAATACAAAGAATATTAAGTCTTTCACTTCATTAACACATTTTATAGACCCCAAACACCAATAAATTAGCATAAATTACAAGAAAATTGTCAAAATTGGTATCTTAGAACCTGAATGTTCCATTTAATTGTTCATTTTTTAGTCTCTCGACCTCATAAATGTAGAGATCGCGTGGTTAACCAGCCTCACAGCACTATTTTTTGGTAAAATTGTATTATTTAAAGCCCTGCTCCTTAAATTAGCAAAACTAATCAGTAAATTGCACATTTCTAGGGTTTGCCCAAGTTGGATTCATTGCGATTTTTTAATGAGCTTATCCCATGATTTTTAGCAATTTAAGCAAACAATGGAGTTGTTACTGAAAATGTCCGGGTCCCATGTCAAAAGTTACTGGCCTACCGGGGCAAACTCTATAATAGCGTTTACCACTGCACCAAACCACATTTGTGTCTATGAGGGAATGGATGCCAGTAAATGTCAGCGTGTACACACACACACACGCACGCGCGTCGCGCGTGCGCGCATATAACTTCTTAAAAGCACGCTCGTTTTTAGGCGCAGGCACCTGTGTGTTTGGGCCCGCGTTGGCACGTATTTAAGTGTTTACATGTGTTTGTACGGATATTTACATGAGTGCTTGCGTTCATCTGCTTGTGTGTTTGTTCTCGTGTATTGTATTCTCGTTCACATGTGAGCATAGCAATCTTGTCTAATTCACAAAGCAGACATTGCGACTAAGATGGTGGTTTTGTTTTGCAAGGACATCAGAAATTCAATTTCTATTAAAAGTGATAAAAAAGATGAAGAAGGAAACAGAAACATTCTCAAGTTTGCATACTGATGCGGAAGGATTAAGTCGCTGTCGATTCCCTGGCTCATTTTAAACTTGCATCAAACTCTCTTCGCAGCGCGCTATGCTTTATTTTGCATAACAGACGCCGAGCTTCCGTCACACCCGCCCTCCTCTTTTCGTCTCGACTCTTTTCGTGACGCTTGTTTTTGATAACGAGTTTTTGTGAGAAGTCATACATAAAATGGAGACGGGTTGAATTTAAATTTTATCCCAAACAAATCCCAATGGCCTGGGCTTTATTTTACACAATTCCTTTGAGAATTGAGAATGAGGGAGGGAAGGGATGGAATAGTGTAGTGGAGATATTCTGAAATTCTGAGTATGGTTGGACACAAGGAAGGTGAAAGCCGAGTTTCTTCTTTTAAGAAAATGTATCTTGCTAACAGAAGTCATATGAAAAGGAATTGATTTTTATTTTTTAATAACACATTCAAGCATTATCAATGTCGGTAATATTGATGTGTATGTTCATTTCTGCATATATAGTTGGTATTGTGTGCATTTTGTACATTTATATGTATTAGTGTGTAGCTATATCGTCCATATGTGTTTATATATCGTCTTCAGCTTGCATAAACGTGTGGGCGTATGTACAGTTTTACGTATTTTTATGTGTGTGTATATTCGTTCATTTATGTATGTGTGCATCTGTAGTTTGGCTAGAGTTTGGGGAGAACTACATTGTAGTGGATGGTACTTGGGTAGGAAGGAAAATATGGATTCATCCGTATTAAACGTCACTTGTCACGTGATGTCGATCCAACAATATGGCTCAGATTACAATCGGAATATCTGAATGTTAATTGGTGCTCTACATTACCTATATTTTAACGAAGTTGGGCGATGGTTAGGATAATAGATGATAACATCAACACCACTGAAACAACAAAAACAATAGACAACAACTTCCTGTACTCAGAACCTGTCTGGGTTGTAACAACCCCAGTTTGCGATGAGCAAATTTGTTATGTCTAGCAGTTACTGACCTGTAACGTCACTCATCACACAGACAACGCAATTTATTTCAACTTCTGTTCTGTGGGAAATTTGATTTTATACTTCATCCAAAATATTTAGACCACCCCTCTTTGCCTATATTCTTACACTCGTCCACCCTTTTTCAAACAAAAATATGACAATATGTTATCGACCTCCTTATAGCTGGGTAGTACTCTTTCGAATTAATGAGTTAACCCTTAAAACTGAGTCTCAAACATGTTTCTTTAATGCTTAAACAAAACTCAAAAAGTACAATACATTTTCCGTCAACTTAAAGGACCCTTCTTTTCTTTTTTACAGGACGCATTTATATATAGGATTAATACAAAAGATATTTTCTTTTAGCCTTAGACACGTTTTCTCTCATTTTAACGAAAGCCATATGCTGTTCTTTGAAGGTGATCTGGCGTTGGTCAGACCCGTAGTACAATCGTCTCGGTTTTAATATATTATATATAGTTAATACTACGTCCTTATTATCAACTAATTTAAACGGTGTAAATTTAGTGGTATCATTTTCATTGAACCTAATTGCCGCTAAAGTTTGATTTAAATGTATATCGCAAGAATGTTCATTATCAGATACTGTTTTAAAAACTTCATGGTAATTTTTCTCTTTATAAATCGGCAATCTTCTCTTGTTGATACATTTCTAAAAAAGATTCCATTCAAATATATATGCAGACAGTCAAACCTCTGACAACGACCTGTCAATTATCCCAGAAGCATTTCAAAACACCTTAGACCGGGTGCCAGCAGGTCCTATCGTGCACCCCCCCCCATGATTCTACAT
>VCCN01001785.1:75585-85719 GCA_006491835.1 Architeuthis dux
ACTTTGGACTGTGTACTTGAAGTTTTCTCGTAAAATGCAGAACACTTAGCTTCGCGTTTTGGGCTATAACTCTTTAAGCTCAATAGATACAAATTGACAAGCTGAGGAAGTTCCCTTTCCAACCACAAATTGTAAAATCCTGAAATACCTATAAATTAATTACTTTTCCTCATGTCTGAAAACCATGTTTAGCCCTTAAAAGACTCAGATATGTCAACTGGGAGACGCGATATAGTGTGCTGGCGGCCATTTTGTTTTATGCAAATGAGGTATTTCTTCACAACCATTTCCTTGGGAACATCTTTTTTTCTGAAAGAGGACATCCTAAGGAAAATGTTGGTAACCTAAATGTAGAATCACGGTAGCCCCTGCTGGCCCCGTACTATAAACCCCATGAAAATTGTTGTGAAATAGGTACAGTTGTGTGTACGTGTGTCAGTCTCCCACTAAAGAGTGGGTACCGTGAGAAACAAATGTGTCTGGTAATAGGTGGGTCGGCAGTTGCTGGCTTGACCGGATATACAAAGGGTCTCGAGAGAAAGAAAGGGTGAGGTCGACTACACTGACCAATGAGCGAAGAGTATTTTAAGAGTTCTTTCAAAGTGGCTGTTAACACAGTCGGGTTTGGACAGCGGGGGTCCATGACAATAACCCCCACCGGACAATAACCACACCTCTACCGGACAATAACCCCATCTCTACTGGAAAATCACCTCACAGTAAAAGATATAACAGAATCTATTTATAGTTTTTAATAGCTAACATTATGAAATGTTATCTGATAAAGAATAAACTAAAACAGAAGTCAGCCACATTTAAATTTAAAAACATCTAAAAACATCTAGAATCTAGGGAAGTTTAGCGTCCTAAATAATCGCGCTTGTTGTGAAGACATTACAAACACAAATGAAGAATTACAGTCTATATTAAATCTATAAAAATCTATACACGAGCACAGATAATACGACACAAATAAGGAATTTAATAATATAATGTTTGCTCACCTTAGTTGAGGTCATTTCTGAATTTAAATGTTTCTAATTTTATTTTAAGGAATACAAAGAAAAGAAAGAAAAGAATTCATGAAAGAAATAAGAGAATTCATGAAAGAAAAACAATGGGGAACAGATATATTATAATATTGTTTGTTAAATTGTTTCTTTTTATTTCACACTCGATTCTAATCGGGACCACCTTGGCTAAGTTATGCCAAAAGTCTAGAATAACACCTTTTTGTAAAAAAACGGTTTCATTCATTAATTAAAAATAAAATAAATAAGAGAATTCATGAAAGAAATAAGGGAATTCATGAAAGAAATAAAAGAATTCGTGATGGGCCAAAACTTTAAACAAATTCTGTTTTATTTTCTACCATGTGGAGTTTTTGTCCGGTATGGGGTGGGGGGTTTTGTCCGGTATGGGGTGTTGTTTTTATACAGTGGGGTTATTGTCCGATGTGGTTATTGTCCTGGGGTTATTGTCCGTATCCCGGACAGTGAATATGGACAGCCTACCCCCGAGAGAGAATGGGGTGGAAAAGGAAGAGAAAAGAAAAGGAAGGCCCTAATTTACTTAGATAGAACTACTACTACTACTACTACTACTACTACTACTACTACTACTACTACTACTACTACTACTTAACGATGGACTTTAGACCACTTCAAGAGATTTCAGTTCAATGAAACAAAATTCAATACTTTCTTTAATCTGTAAACTTGTTCCCGCTTCGCTGATGTTTTAAAGATTTCAACAGAAATAAAGAGAACACATTTTTCGTGAAACTGTTGGACATTGTCTTATATTTCTCTATAAAACTGAGCGAGTATTTTTCTGCATGGATCCACTTTTCCTTCTACAGATTCTTTTATCAACATTGAAATGCATTTTCTATCTCCCTCTTCTCTCCCGTAATTTTCATTATATACTCTACTCGTCATCACGGCGAGATCAAGACGTTGTTGGAAGAAATGAAGTTATGCATTTAGAGACATGCATGTCGCATGTCTCAAACATAGTGGCATGTGCAGCGGCTATGGTACAAAATCGATCATATGCATAACAAAGATACTATTAGAAAGAGAGAAAATGGAGAATCGAAATGCATTTAAACTCACAATAAAAAGCAATAGAAAACGAAACAACCAGGTATATTACAAACATAAATTAATTAAGAAAAAAGCAATGAACCCATATAAACAATCAAAATAAATAGATCCTTAATGATTAGTAAAAAGGAAACGAAAGGAAATTAAATATTAAACTTAATAGAGGAATAAACTCGAAATTAATCTTAATCAAATTAAAAATACATTAGACCTCACTCCTAAAAATTAAAAACAATAAGAAGGAAAATACCAAATAAACGTAAAATAAATAAGGTAACCTAAAAATATAAAAGAAAACAAAATGACTGCCATTAAAAAAACAACAATTATGTTGTTGTTTTTTTAATGGCAGTCATTTCGTTATTGTTTGGGTTGAATGTTACATATTCCTCGTTCAATCTCATTTTACTTATATTATTTGTTTTGTCACTAAATTACAATTCTTTTCTATTCTGCATACTTGCATGCTATCCTAATATTTGCAAATAATAAACAATTGATTAAAAGCGCAGTAAAATATAATCAGTCCAATAAATGAAATCAACAAAAATATTACAGATGAAGTAAAAAAAAAAGTAAATCAAGAAATAAAATAATACACGCAAATTATGAGAGTCTTATCAGTTGGAGGCCCTTTGGGAGAAAAGCGTACGATTAGACTACGAAGTTATCGGCCTTGGGAGAAAGGAAGTGTCATAGATTGAGTCTCCCTCAATCTATGACACTTCCTTTCTCCCAAGGTTTTTTCAATTGAGTCGTTAGCATTGATATACGTAATATTGTGAACCCTGCCAACATATCGTTTATATCAAATGAACAAACGGAAATGTCCCTGAGGTTTTGCGAATAGAGACAGACAACTGGGTTGGAAATAACACAGGCAAAATCATGAAAAAACAACTAACTTTGATTTCTTTCTATTGCTCTCTGGTGGATGCAATTTTGTAATTTATAATTTACGCACACACGCATACACACATGCACGCACATACGCACACCTCACCCATTAGATCCCAAGTTTATAATTGAACTTTTTTCTAAATTATATTTTGTTTAAAATCTAAGATGCCAAATAATTAAACATTGAAACGAATATATACGAATATTTTGTAATTAAGTAATTACAAAATCTGGTTCCAAAGGTTGAAAGTAAGATATCAGGGGTATCGTTGACTTTACAAGTAAAAACTGATGGTTGATGAATGAGTTGTATGATTATTTTATTCCGATTCGAGGAAGATATTCTTTTACCATTGAAGAGAAGTTGACTGAGAGATTTTTAGCATTTGACGTCACATTATTACGTTAGCTGTTGGGGTAAAGATTTAGATTTTCCTTTCTTGTATGAATATGCAATAACAATGGTTAAGCAACTCAACTTTGTGGAGGAATCTTTCCGTCTTCAGCCGTATCCTTCAACCACTGAACATGCATATTGATAGTAGAAATAAAGATAAGTCTCTTACTTAGAGATGTCCATACTCAATCTCAACTTCAACATCCTACAAGAACTAAAACATCTATGAATAGAATAAAGAAAGGTTACTGGAGTCTGAAAGTGTCAGTGCCACGCTGTGATCAGACATTATGCTCACCATTTTGATGGCGGTGCTAGCAATATCTTACTGGGCCCAGACGTGGACGTCATCGTCACAACGTGCAACGTTCAAATTCAAGCAGAGAGAGTCTTGGTTATAGGAGAGAGGGGGAGAGGCGGCGATAATCCCTGGGTGTTTGGTTAAACATGGGTCAGATGCTGGTTATCTTTGTGCTAAATGGCTGGGCTTATATCTATCAGCCTTTGAATGGGTGGTAGGTGTATGTGTGATTTATAGGATGAAGAAAGAGGAAGGAACACAGAAACATAAAACACACATACGCTCCAAAATCTAATCAATTCTCATGTAGCCTATTTCCCACTTTTTCTCAATATTCCATTGAAATTCATTGAGAACCTTTGGAGATATCGTGTGGACATACAGATAACTTTTGAATATATTCTGTGGTATGGACAGATGGCTATATTGTAGGGGGTAATTGTGTATTGGTCCGCTCAAAAATGTAATCACTTCTGTAATAACCTATTGCCCGCCACAAAGCTTCATTGGAAGTCATTGAGAACCTTTGGAGATATCGTGTTGAAAGATAGAGACATTTTGGAGACATTTTATGGTTGCGGACATTTAGCTAGGACGTAGGGGAGATCCGCTCCGAAATTTTCTGACTTTTTTAGCATATTGCCCCCCCCCCCCTCCACAAGATTTAATTGAAATTCATTTGGAACTTTTGGAGATATCGCGTGGACAGACAGACGGAAAGAACAGTATCAACATTTCAGATAGGGACGTTTTATTTAGTCCTGGCGCTGTAATATAGTTCTGTAGGAGTTTTTGAGTTGAATGATGAAACCAATTGGACATGCTGGAGCGGGGGTTCTTAACCTGGGGTATGGGAAGCAAATTCTGGGGTATGGGACGCGATGGGAGACAATTGAAAGATCATTATTAAAATGAAATATGCATACATACTGTTAATATTGAATCTAAGTTAGAGTTATCGTACTTGCACTGACCAGCTGTTGTAAACACGAGAGCTTGTTTTTAGCCGGTAATAGAAATTTGACGAATGTAGTTAAGAAGAATAAAGAGTTTGTAGTAAGTAATCTTCTGTTGTTTGTCGAAGTTGATAATTCTGTCTATTATTTAACACATACATCTCATCCGTATTACTATACTACTGTTTTCCCCCATGTTTGCTTGGCAAAAAACAATAAGAATAATTTTTACCTTTTTTCATCAAAGGAATATTTCTTTCTTCTCCCCCGTTGCTCTTCCAAGAGATTTCTATTTTTACTCCTATAACACCAACATGTCTCCCTTCTCATTTATCAGTTCAGTTTTCGCTTGACAATAGGAACATAGAAACATCAAAACAAAATATTCGTTTTGTCTTAGAGACCGGGATGGAATTGAAAGACCGCAATGTATGAGTTGTGATTTGGTAATGAGCAATGGAAATTAGAAGCCATTAGGATCCAAGCACAGAAAAGATGCCGGCATCTCAATTGATGCTTTCAAATTAAAAAGAATTCTTTACGATAAAAAAGGCACTCTCTCTGGATATGGGTTTGATCCGCCTGGGAAACCCCTTCTGGAAGCTTCCTACAGACTTTCGTATAGGATTGCTAGAGAAAAGGAGACACACACGTGTTGAAGATGATGCAGAGAAAGAACTGAGAGAAGTGCCCTTTTCCAATGACACAGTTTGCCAGAGAATCTAAGAAATGAGTCACGTTTCAGCGAGATTAAGAACAGTTCAGCAAGAATCCGCCTGCAGCTCAACTGACGTATCAAATCACAGTCAACAGATTATATTTGTACGATATGTTCATGGAAAGAAGATCAAGGAAGAGTTTTTATTATGTGATCGACTTGAAACTACAACCAACGCAAAAGATGTGTTTCAGTTGATCCAATCTTTTTTCGATCGCCATGAGTTGGGTCTGTTTGTACAGATGTAGCCCCAGTCATGATTGGTAAAAGATCTGGATGTGTTGCTCTAGTCAGGGAGAGAGAGCACCGCATGTTCTGACCACACACTGTGTACTACATCACCAAGCATTGGCATCTAAAACATTTCCGAAATAAACTGAAAGAAATGATGGGAATAACTGTGCAGGCAGTTAACTTTATTCGTCGTCGAGCACTGAATCATCAGCTGTTTCAAAAATTATGTGATGAGATTGGCACAGAACGTTCTGTTTTATTATACCACACGTTGATTGAGTCGTGGCCGGCTGTTTGAACGTGTAGTCGAGCTTCCGGGTGAAATTTGCGAATTTCTTACGCATCACCTGTCGCCTCTAGATGAAGATTTTATTGTTTGTCTTGGGTATGTGGCTTATATTTCCATGTCCTGAACGATCTGAACTTGTCGATGCAGGGAAGGGACTTAGACATAATTCAAGCCAAGGGAAAGGTTGTTACCTGTTTGGAGAGCGGAAACCTTGTAAACTTTCCAACTCTTGATGATATCTTTATTAACAATGACAACATTGCCTGTTAATATACTCAATGAGACAAAATAACTTGGGTAGACATTCCAGATAAGTTGCGAAAGGTTTTTAGGGACATTTTTCATAATATCACAACAAAAAAATATCTAGATTTAGATATAAATATCTAAGTTGGCAACGCTCCCCAATTAAACTCCCTAAAACGTTATGGTTTGTTATGATTAAAATAATAAAATTTAATTGTATAATTAATTATAATATTCATCACATTATTCATTGTGTTATTCTAGGACAAAAAAAATCAGTCATTTGAAAATGTTCATGTAGCATAAATTTAACCTGAAATTTTTTCTTTATGAATTAATTAAATTTAAATTTCATTTCACTTATTGTCTACATATATGTAAACAAACACAGCCATTTCGGTTCTGGTTGCCATGGTTACAGGCATGTAGAAAACAGATTTTTAAATATTCCGAAAAATTTAAATTCAAAACAAAGACATTTTCCTTTTTTTTCTCACAAACAACAGGAATATTTTTTTTCAAGATATTAGAATTAAAAAACACATATTATTACTTTGTTTTCAATAAAGAAATATGTACGTCTCTCGCCAAAATAGTAATTGAAGCAACTCACCTCTCTTCCAAGTTATGGTTCTTAGACGGTGATCGTGACTACGGTGATTCAATATTATGATATGAATATATTGAATATTCATGTCCACATATATATGTCTCGCTACAATTCACCGTCCATCTGTTAGATACATTTACATACGAAATGTAAATTAATATTTGTTTTTTATAATATATATGATCCATGATATAGTGATGCACCGTTCATTTGATAGAGGTGGGCATACAAACATACATAACGCAAATAAGCAATAACATTGTTTATTAAGTTAGATAGATAGATAGATAGATAGTATAAGATCTAATTGTGTTTTAAAAATTGTAAAATTGATTATCTTCAAAATTAATAATTAAATTGTTTATTGTGAATAAAATTGTCGGCTCTCGTATTATTTTTAATTGTTTTGCAACTTGTTCTTTGATCGACTCTTGTCGGCCTTACCTAATTTGTGTAAAAACAGGATCAAAACACATCGACGAAAAATGCGGAAAATTTGTCAGCCAATATTTTTTTTAATCAGCAGCAGTTGAAGGTACGGACGTAGTAGAGAGCAAGTCATGTGACAATCTCTTCTTTTTTTAACCAATCGAAACCCACAGAAGGATTATTTTGGCTGGATCCTATTTGAAAGGCGTAAAATTTATAAATACTGTCGCAGATTTTGTTACCATACGAACATGTCGCTGTCGTAAGCGACAGCCGTTTACAACTCACACTTAAAAAATTACATTTCGTGCGCATATATACACAGAGACACAATAAAACCCTTGATTTTACCTTCAAAACAATTTTCTTAAAAAACTTTCAATTTCAAGTGATTTCATTCATGAAGTAAAAGTGTATCTACTCCATCAAGTGAGTGAAAGAAATCTTCTCAAATATTATCTGGCGAAATATCAGACACATAGATGGAAAAGTTTATGCAACTTTTGTAATTCTTTTAATGGAATATTTTTGTTTTATTTTGAACTATTTTAAATCTTGTTGCAGCACTAGCGGACACACAATTTATCCTAGAACCTTGCTAAATCGGTGAATTTTTGTAGGTTTAAAAAATGTTTTTTCGTTTTTTTTTAGACTTTATAAAAGTCTTGTGTCAGCATTACCGGGCACATCGTCTGACCTTGCAAGTTCCCAGACATCTTCTAAAAACGGTATATATGTTGTTCCCTATGCCGACAGTATGAAGTATTCAGTGAATGAATGATTTATATCCGACAGAATATGATAATTATAAAGACATTCTTTTATTAGGAACATATATGTGCTCGCACCGATTTGACTTGGTTGCGAAACGAGCGGTCTAAATCGTGAAAATAAATAAAGAAACAGGCGTCGTGCGGGGATCGAACCCACGTCCACCTTGGAAGCAGCCTTACCACTTAGCAAACGGCACTCTCAAGGAAGGCAAGTGTCCTGAAACGCACATATAATAAAAAAGAGTATAGAATCCCTCTGCTTTTCTGCGTCTCAGTTGTGTCTTTCTACTACATTTTCCTTCGTTGTATAGTTATTTGATAGTTATTTCAACGATGTCTGCGAACATCATCATAACTTTACAGGTTATGGGCCCAGGGCAAATAAGCTACACTTCGATGGAAATGAAGAAAGATTTGAACTGTGGGAGGTAACATTTTTGTCTTATCTACACCTACAAAGATTGTTATCCGTTGTCGAGTCGAGTTCGGGCGGCGACGATGGTTAGGGGGCAAATGTACAAGTTTTTGAATTACTGGTCCAGTTCGCATGACACAGGTTTGTCATTGATAATCAGAGACGCAAAGAACGATAGGCATCGAGCTCTTAACAGACCGTTACATTGTAAACAGTATGTCGATAATCATTGCGTTATACTCTGAACTGACATCTTTGAAAATTGTGCCAAATGAAAGTGTAACAGATTATGTGATGAGAGCAGAGACGGCTGTAACAACAAGTTTGAAAACTGCTGGGGAAATAATATGCGACAGCTCATTACTCGCAATAGTCAAAAAGGTCTACAGTAATAACCCAAAGAAATGAAGACATAAAATTCAGTGATTTTAAATCCTCATCAAGGAGCTACGAAATTATAAAATGTTCGAAAAAGAGGAAAATACTGAAATATAGTTCCTCGAATCTGTTAAAATAGTTAAGAAGAGAGGGAAAAAGATAATCCTTGCCACGAGCGTCGCTCATTTTTTAAATTGGCGGGCTTGCAGCAAAACCAAGAAAGAGCGAAAGGAAAAGTTTGAAATTCATCTTGTGAACAAGGATATTTTGAATTGGAAAAGCAATTCAAGGAAGTTTTTATAAAATTAGAAACATCATAAAATAAAGTAAAAGCTGTTCTCGGGCAAGATTTCGTTACTAAACATTCAAAAGAAAATAAAAAAGAGAAAAAAGTGGGAAAAGACGTAATAGATGGATACATAAAACAAACTAGATGCTTCCAAAAGAAAAGATAAAAAAGAGAGAAGAACAAGAAATGTATCGAACTCTCTGACGTTTAAACCTAGCAGCGAAAAAGAAACCAGATGGTTAAATTTAAAGCTATACATTTTCTCGGAAAGCGAAAGGATAAAGTGAAAATTAAAAACAAAAATTGAAAAGGAAACTTATTGGGAAAATTAAGAATTGCTTCCCTTTATCTATCTTGTTAAAGAAATATTATATTCAACTGAATATGAACATAAACAAGCACTAACATTGCCGTGGAAAGGAAAATAGAAGAAAGTGGACATTATTTCATATGCAAAGACAGCATATCTTAATGTTAAAATTGATTGTAACTTTATACAGGTGCATCTAAAAAAATTAGAATATCATGGAAAAGCTCATTTTTTTCCGTAAATTAATTAAAAAAGCGAAACTTTCATATATTCTAGATATATTCTAGATTCATAAAATGAAATATTTCAAGCCTTTTTTGCTTTAAATATTTATGGTTACGGCTTACAGCTCATGAAAATCAAAAATCCACAATGTCAAAATATTAGAATATTTCAAAAGATCAATAAAAAAAAAGGATTTATAATGCAGAAATGTCGAACTTATGAAAGGTATGTTCATTTAAGCACTTGGTCGGGGATGCTTTTGCACGAATTACTGCATCAGCGCGGCGTGGCATGGTGGCGATCAGCTGCTGAGGTGTTATGGAAGTCCAGATTTCTCCGCTCGTCTGTATTGTTGTGTCTGGTGTCTCTCATCTTCCTCTTGACAATACCCCATATCTTCTCTCTGGGGTTCAGTTCAGGCGTGTTTGCTGGACAATCAAGCACAGTAATACCATGGTCAGCAAACCAGTTACTAGTAGTTTTGGCACCGTGGAAAGGGAAATCAGCATCTCCATGAGGCTTGTCAGCAGACGGAAGCATGCTCTAAAATCTCCTG
>VCCN01001785.1:109476-128659 GCA_006491835.1 Architeuthis dux
GAAGAAGAAGAAGAAGAAGAAGAAGAAGAAGAAATAGAAATACATACACGCGCCGAAGCTTTATTTTCGGCAAACGACATGGCCCAGCGAATTCCAATCAAGTCTTGAAAATCACATTTCAACCATTTCTTCAATAATTTCCAACTACCCCACTCTCTCTCGTTCTAACACACACACGTACACCTCCCACACACACTCCCCCACACTCGCACACATACACACTCACACACGTTCTTGCACACGGTTACATGCATTTTTATTCTAACTTCCACTTTCAGTTTCCCGCCATCTTGTAGAGCTCTGAAAGAATATTGAAAATATCAGAAGTTGAAACGCTGCCCGCAGCTGTGTATTGTGCGCACAGAAGTTGTTAGAAGACAGAGGATGTCAATCTTATACCGAAGACCGCAGCTGGGCATCTATCATCGTATCTGACGTGCGCGGGAGGGAGATTGGGGGTGAACTGATTGCTTTTGCCGACACTTTCTTACACAGGCTCTGGTCTCCAAGGGAGAGAACTCCTCTTGGGAAAGTGACCAAGAGTATCTAACTAATTGCCCGATGTCAATCGTCGTGTGTGAACTGTCTGACTGCTTCTTGTTTGCCCTGCTACTACTTATTAGTGTCAAGACCTTTCTTTCGTAAGCACCAACACTACTCTTCTGTTCACCATCCCCGCGGTCGAGTCATGGGGCCAAATACCTCTGGCTAATTATGATGAAAATTGGGTGTATTTCTTTTTAGCTTTTGATTTGTCTCGCTCTATTTATAAAATCCTTTATCACTGATATTTCTTTTCATGTCTTTCTCTTTCTCTACATTTTTCTATCCTCTCCCTCTATCGTTTGTATTTTGTCTATCCTCTCCCTCTATCTTTTGTACTTTTACTATCCTGTCCCTCTATCTTTTGTACTTTTACTTTGCTCGTGTCTCGCTTATTCATTCGCATTTTCTTTCTTTACCACTTCATCTTTTCTGTCATTCTTTTCGTCTCTCAACTTTCTCATTGGTGTAACTTGATACATTTCTCCTTCTTTTACGAATCAAATACTTAGAAGAAACATTTTTCAAACTTTCACTATTGCACGACACAAAGAAAGAAACGCAAACGCGCGCATGTGTCAGTTAGCTTAGAAATATTTCGGAGAACCATCATTATCACTGCTCCCTAATAATTTATCAAGCACATTACTTTGGGAACATTAAATCAACTGACAGTCTCGGTGCAAAGTTTGTATTAATAAAGTTTTAAATAAAAAATATAATTCAAAACTTTGAATAATTTAGGTATTTATAGTGGGGGCTGAATTGTAACAAAATAGGGTTCACGCTCTGCGTGCTATATCTTTTTGGAATGTTTAGACCATAAAGAAAAAGAAAAACTATGTTCACAATTCTTTATCGCCATTTTGTGTATTTTAAAAAACTAAAAATAATGACGTCAGAAATATATGGTAACATGTAACGCTTCAAGTTTGACTGTTATCCTATGCTAATTTTGGTCACAGATCACAGATCACAAATATAATCCCCAAAAATGTTTTTAATAATAATTGATCTGATTTGGGAAATTTTTACTACATCATTTTCAATGTCTGTATATGGTCAACATAAGCGAAATTCCCTATGAAGTCGGAATTTGGCATAAGAAGAAATTAATACGACAAATAGTTTGGGGAGGGGGTAAATTTGTGTGAAATTGTCTAATTGAAAACGACTCATTATTAACCAAGTATGCGTTGAAACTTGAACAGGAGCATTCCCTAATCAGCGATATCTGAAAAATTACCTTTTACATATGTGAAAAATGTTTTGTGTGCATGTAGCCTTGTTTTCATGATCACTACCATGCTAAATAGTAACACATAATCATTTGAAAGTATGTATACTATCCTTTTCCCCTAAAATGACCAATTCTGTATCTCTATTTGTTTTTGGGATCTTGTTCTTATACTATGGCAAAAACTATGTGTATGTTAAATTGTGTAATAACTAGCCATATTATAGTGTAATAACTATCTCACCGGGCTTCTCATCTTTATAAATAATTATTATTCCTTTCTGTTTGAATGATGCATCTCTACTCAGCTATTGAAGTTGCCCGTACATTTATTGCAAATATCTCACACTAGTTTCTTTAGACTTACTAAATGCATACGCATTCTAAGTGAGAGATGATGTGTTGAAAGAGTTCGTCTTTAGAATGGTGAACTGCATGTCGTTTTCTGTGCATTAAAACAATTGGTAAAGTAATTGACGGGAAGTGGTTTAGATCTTAGCTTCGTCCAAGCAGGTTTATATGATACTCCCACAGTTGAGCAGGTCAAAGGTAGCAAATACCTGTATCGTTCTTTTGAAGCATATACTTGTCATTGTACAAGTTGTACTTACAGAAATCTATAGAGAAAAGGTATTTGGCAGAAAGAGAACTTCGTGAAAGTGTTATCCATGCAATTGTATCATTAGAAGATTATAGTTCACAAAACAAGGCGTCTAAGGGACAATCATCAAGACGTGGTTTCTTGTATGGACTCAATAGATTTCTCAAGTATTCGGCAGTCATTTGATGATTCTCTTAAAAGCTAAGCCAAGTTTCTTCGGAATTACAAGAGATTGTTCGAATTAGTGCTTCTTTTTACCAGAGCTACTCGTCAACAGCTATGGGAATTTCATCTTTCAGCAAGTACTGTTTTTGCATACGACATGCAAAACTATGTTCTGCTAACACCAGTATATTTATCCCAAATATAATGTTTGAAAGATAAAGACAGTGCCATCTTGGACTTCTTCAAAAACGGTAATTTCTTTGACAACAAGACCATCGTTCTATCCTCACCAATTGGTGCTGACCACGCCATCGAGCATTAAAATACATCCATTAAGGTCCTTAGAAGTATTAAGGAATTGGTCTTGGAAAGAAAGTACTTTTTAGTTGCTCCTGTAATGAATAACATAATTGAGGAAATTTATTCATGATTTAACATAGAGGACATTAACACAAAACAGAGATGACCACCACGAGTTGACTGGCAGCAAAAATAAAAGAATTACTGAAAATGCCGAGAAACTGGATAGTGTCTTTGAATCTCATAGTACACATTTCGATGGTTCCGAATGTCTAAACAACACCATGACAAAGAAAGTATTAGATCCGAAACTAGCAGACCAGTTTCTTTCCCATGACACCGAGGGCCAAACGTTATTGAACACTTACATAAATGAACAATTAGATGGTGACAAATCGATTTGGGATACATTAAAGAAAAGGAATCTTCCAACTTTCAAAGGTAATGTCCATAACAGTTAAAATAAAGGACCACATTGAGAATGTTAGAGTAGAAGATTAATATCCAGGTTTTTAGTTGCATGCCGGATTTACCACAGCATAGATTTACTAAATTATCTGGGAGATTACGAGTTTTCTGCTATCCCACGGTCCTTATTTACTTCTGATAGTAAACTCTATTCGACTAGGGACAAATCAGCGGTAGTTCACAACATTAAACTCAATTGTTCTTCAGATGGTAATGCTGACATGCCCCAAGAAAGTTGCGTGATTATATTATATTTGATTTAACACTTTTGACACAAAGAAGCTACCGCACATAAATAAACGCATATATTTTGCTGACGCCTATCGTATCTCCAATTAAATCTAAGTCACAACACAGATAACATTTAATTCACCATTGAACAAATATAGCGTTTTTATTTATCATCTCCAAATAAGTTTAATTCAAGAAACCAGCATGGACATTCAGGCAGTCGGCTTTTCACGGTCATCTGAATCGGTTTTGGCAGCCAAAACCGGGCACGGCCGTTGCTCACACAAACACGGATACAAGTTCTTCATCCACGCCTCACCGACATTAACAACAAGGCAAAATCTTTCCAGCAGCAGACCAAGTAAAGTATTTAACTCTACATACATTTCGAGACGGAATTTTGTTCAAAACACATATACATTCTCAAAGAGACTTTCACCTATCTTACCATTCACACACAACAACTTTTACACACGAAGAGACAATATCATATTTTACACTAATTCTGACTTTTCTCTCTTCTTTAACAAATCATACAACATACAAATTATATGAACATTACCTTTACCAACTTAGTTAAATAAACCCTCGTTTTGTTGATATAACAAATGATTCCATGTCATATGGCGTTGATGTGTTCATTGTTTGATCCTTACTACTTATTTCATTCATGAAGTAACAAGGCCTTCACGCAAGTTGTGTTTTATATAAATTGTAGACGCACTAACTTTAAACAATATCCACTACACGCCTTTGTTCAACAAATATTACCTAAATCTGAGAGAATTAATGAAGTTCGTATCGTATTAGATCAATACATTGAGACTTCCCTTAAATCACGCACACGAGATTCACAGACAAAGAGTGTGCAAGTTCGGTATAAGGTCAACGATGACACCAGTATTGCACGCCTACAAACTTTACATCGTCTGTTCAGACACCGATGTCTTTCTAGTATTACTCCATAATTATTTGTCTGAATTAAGACAAATGTTGGTATTGCATATTTCTTTAGCCTTACACAAATTATACCTGATTGCAACTTGTTAGATTTCTAGCAGGTGTCTTTATTTTTGTGTGCATCCTCAACTAAGTAGCATGTTCAAACATTTTTGACCATATTTGGAGTTTGTAAATAATGTCATCATAAATAATGACATAAATAATTTATAAATGATTTATCCATTTTTAAGAATTAAGTTGTGTTCCACCATCAAAGCATTCTGTTACGAATTTTCAGCTTTTTCAGTTGACGTGTTAGTTTTTTTCTCCATATTTGGGCATATTTATCTATGGCATCATACGTAGTGGGCCAAACTTAGAGAAAATGTTGGTATTTAAAAATGTTGTTTACTACTTCACTGTTTTGATATAATAAATAATAGACTTGGCTACACATTTTTAGCTTTGTAGCTTATATGTTTGTTTTAACCATATGCAGGCAGAGGGATTTGTGACGGTATTTTGGTCTAGTTTGTAAAATACACAAAAATCATTAACAAAATTGTATTATTTTTTCTGATTCCTTGCGGCCTAAGCATCACAGAAACACGCCCTTCTACTAAAAAAATTGAGCTGGATTGTAATAGAATAAGGAAATGATCAGTGGTAACGTTTAGAAAAGAATTGTCCAAGATCTTGTTAAATACAAAATAAAGAAACTAAGAAAGGTGCTGGGGATTTGAGGCGACATGGTGTCACTCAATTCCCAGCAACAATCATCAGGTAGTGGGATATCAAGTCTTACAAAACTGCGAAAATATATGTATTCAAGTGCTGAACATTGAACCCACTAACAACAGACAGCAAGATTACCTAGCTGATCATTGCTACACAGCGTGCGTTCTGAATTGTTATTTTTTTCTGATTAATCCCAGTGAAAAAAGTCACGAATATATTTGAATTTCTATGTTTTTGTTAAAAAGAAATGTTGAATTCGTTTCACTGGAAGGGTCTCTGAGTTTCAAATGGTGGGCAGGTTGAGGTATTTTTATCAGTAAAATTCTTACATCTAAGTTGGAAAGTCTACCAAGAAACACACTGTTCATTATATAAGTAGATAATAATGCGATTGGTGCACTGGGCAGGGCACACCCCGAGATCTTTTCAGGGAAGAATTGTAAAAGAATCTCAAAATTATAAAGGTTTCCGCCGGAAAACTTATTTTGATTTGATTATCTCTATCATGTAACATGTTGTTTTCTTTAATATAAAACGTTTAACAAACAATCGGATCGCCCATAACCCACTAAACCAAACTCTTCATGCCTCCTCCTACTTTCATACAACATTTCATTGAAATATCTTTAAAAATAAAGGAGTTATTCAATTTTAAATTACAGAAGTTACCCAGTACTGCTGAAGATAAAATATTTAAGATAAACGCTTGGAGCCTTAAGAATTCTCGGTGTGAGTTTGAGAAAAAACATGACCATTAATAGGCATATGTCCTAGAGAACAAAACACACAATCCTCTGGAACTACGAGATTCAAACGGATCACCCAATCCAGGCCAGACGACCAGATCTACATATAGTGAACAAGAAAAAAAGAACGTGTCAGATAGTGGGTTTCGCTGTTCCGGCACATCACACGGTGAAGCCAAAAGAAAGTGAAAATCTAGATAAGTATCTAGAATTTGCCAGAAAACTGAAGCTGAATGACATCAAGAGACTGGACATCAAGACAAGGAAAATGCTTACCAAGGAGAAGATGTATCACCCGAAAGCAGATATCGACAGGCTCTACCTACCAAGAGCGGCAGGTGGACGCGGCCTAGCCCAACTTGAACTTACGTTCAAGACCACCACTATCGGGTTAGATGCATACCTGTCAAAAACAGATGATCCTCCCCTCTAAATAGTAAAACACCAGACCCACTCCATAAAAAGAGGCTACAATTAGGAAAAGAAAAACAGGGAGAATTTAAAAGACAAATAGAAACCGTCGCAGTCGAACAATCAAGGACATGGCTACGCAAAAGACACCTGAAGAGATAAACATAATTCCTCATCATAGCACTCCAGAATAAGTTCTTCAGGCCAAACTCTGCCAAAGCGAAACTAGACAGAATCCCGCCTCTATGGAAGAAAAGTCGAACCGATAAACCACATATTCAGCGAATGTAGTAAACTGGAACAGAAGGAGTACAAGAATATGCACGACAGAGTGGCGACACTTATATACTGAGAAGTGTGCATGCGAATGGCTTCGGTCATATAGACAAAGGGTACCAGCACAAACTGTCTTGGGAAGTAGAAGTCATAAAGCACTCTGGAACTTTGACATCAAAACCGATCTTCCCATCCAAGCAAGAAGACCAGATCTGACAGAAGTGGATAAGGAAAAGAGAACCTGTTAGATCGTAGACGTGGCTGTACCTACGGATCACAGAGTCAATGTGAAAGAGTGCGAACAGGTGGAAAAGTACCAGAACCTGGCCCGGGAGCTGAGATAGGTGTGGAACGTGAGGGTTAGTGTAGTGCCAATAATAGTAGGTACCAAATCAAGTCAAGGAGGAGTTGGAGATAAGAGGAAGGGTTGAGACTATAAAAACCACAGCGCTGCTGGGGTCTGCGAGAATTCTGAGGATGGAGTCCTGGAGATCTGAGACTAGCGACCTCCCCAGTCTTCAGCATAGGCCAGACATCTAGAATGAACATCAGGGGAAGCTCAGGACCGTACACACCTAGGGGTGAACGAAGGAGATGTCATACAGCACTCAACCATGAAGGAGAAGATCCGGAAAGAGTACTTCAGGAGAATGCGTATGATACTCAAAAGCGAGCTTAATGCGGCCAATAGGCTCACAGTTATAAACACCCTAGCGATACATGTAGTAACATACACCTTCAACATCATCAACTGGAAGCTGGATGACATCAAGAGACTGGACATCAAGACAAGGAAAATGCTTACCAAGGAGAAGATGTATCACCCGAAAGCAGATATCGACAGGCTCTACCTACCAAGAGCGGCAGGTGGACGCGGCCTAGCCCAACTTGAACTTACGTTCAAGACCACCACTATCGGGTTAGATGCATACCTGTCAAAAACAGATGATCCTCCCCTCTAAATAGTAAAACACCAGACCCACTCCATAAAAAGAGGCTACACTCTTCAAGAAACAACTTGACATTCCCGAAACCCCACCAATAGAAAAAGAGGCGATCACCATCTACGCAAAACGAATAAAGCAGAAGGCAATACAACATAGCCAACACACTAAACTTCTCTAGTTACCACATACAAACAAACAAACAAACAAAAAAGTGGCAGGATGACTCATTGCAACAGAACAATACATTTTCACGGACCGTGAAACGAAGCTGAAATTATATCCTATTTTCTTTTCTTTTTTTTAGTTTGCTGAAACAAACTCAGTGTGGTGTCAAAAACAAAACACCCGTTGCCAGAAAGGTTAAAATGGAAATATCAAATCTATTAATGCAACTAAGAGAAACTTCTTTCCGCATCGGCCGTCGCGCGGTTTACCAAGGGTTGCGTCTCCCAAGGAGAAACCAGCCTGGAGACGAAAAATATGCAACTGGTACTGATCCTACAAATACCGAGAATGGACACCAACAACGGGTGACTCCACATGATGGTCCACCTCAGTCACCACCTGCTAATAGCCACAAGAAAGAAAAAGAAGTAAAATGGACTAGAGAGGATTACAAGGAAGTTATGCGAGCATACTACTATGCTGTACACAAACCATCAAAGTACAGTGTCACTAATGGGACATACAGAACATGGAGAAAAGATTTCCCGAACATCAGAAAAAATATAGATGCTAACAAACTAGCAAATGTAAAAAGAAACATTATCAAAGAAAAATGGTTGACTGAGGCAGAGCTCGTTGAGCTCGAAAAAAGTGTTAAAACTGAAATACTGATTCAGCGAATACTAGAATTAAAACTCTGTACAAGTAAGAGTGCAAGGCGATATGCTGAATCGTGATGAAACTGAAACATGAAAATAGACATTACCAGGAACAACAAAACCAGTTAAGAAATGAAGAAAATGACCCAGATAAGGAAGAAGTTGAAGAAATGAAAGCAAACATCATTAGGGAATTAGCAAAAACACAACACACTAAAATGGAAGAGAGGGAAAGATTGGACAAAATCAGACATGATAAAAAAAACTAAACACATTATTAGAATAGCAGATAAAGCAATCAACGAAAGCGTAAAGAGTATTGACCTGAATTTGAATACCCTAAATGAAGTAATATACTCTGCTGCAGTTGTCATAACGTCACTGCAAAAACCTAGGAAAACAAACGCTAACCCAAGAAATAGACACCACTATGGCAAAGAAGGATAGAGGAAGAGATAGAAGCTCTACGAGCAGAACTCTCGATCTTAGACGAATTATCGAGGGGAATTAAAGTAAAAAGCAGGAGAGTAAAAAGAATAAAATGTAAATACTATATAAATGAGGAAATGATATACCTATTGTAAAAGAGGTCCTAAAACAGCGCATCCAGCTAAAAGCACAAAGAAAGAGAAGATACGAGAAAAGGAGTACATTTTTCAAACAAAATAACACCTTAAGACTAACAAGAAAATGTTCTACAGGGAAATTGGGAAATCAACGAAGCCTGTAGAAAATATACCATCAAGTGAAGAAGTCAGGGGGTTCTGGAATAAAATATGGGGAAATGAAAAGGATTATGACAGGGACGCAGAATGAATTAAAAACACCGAACACAAATACAGCGAGATGGAGGAGCAGGAATGGGACAACATAGACGTTGCGGAAGTACAACAAGCCCTCAGAAAATCACAAAAATGGAAATCCTCAGGAATAGATAAGGTACCTAACTTCCATCTGTGCACAAACCATTAGCAGATCTGTTCTCTAATGCCATCAATAACCCACAACAAAACCCAGAATGGCTAACACAAGGTATTACGTATCTACTCCCAAAGAATGATGACACTGCCAACCCCCAAATTACCGACCAATCACATATCTATCCACGACCTGTAGATACTAACATCGATCTTAACTGAAAAAACGTATCAATTCCTTGAAACTAATAACATACTCCCTGAAGAGCAAAAAGGATGCAGAAGAGGCTCTTACGGATGCAAAGACCAGTTGTTGATCAACAAAATGATACTGGAGAACTGCCGTTCAAAAAATAAGAACCAAAGCACTGCATGGATAGACTACAAAAAAGCTTTCGATAGTGTACCGCATGATTGGATTATAAAGTCACTGAACTGAAAATCGCTCCCTCTGTTATTAACTTTCTAGAAGTTAGCATGAAGAAATGGAATACTACCCTAATCCTCAAACACCTTAATGGTGAAATTAGATGCGATAACCTGCAAATCAACAGTGGAATATTCCAAGGAGACTCACCCCTATTGTTCTGCATAGCATTAATACCCTTCTCAAACGAGCTAAATAGCATAGGGCATGGATATCACATACTAGGTAGGTCTATCAATCACAGTTCTACATGGATGATCTGAAACTGTTTGCCAAAAATAATAATGAACTAGAAGGTATGTTAGCAACAGTAAGAAAACTTAGTGACGATATCACCATGGAATTTGGCCTAGACAAATGTGCTAAGGCAACCTTTAAAAGAGGGAAGCTAGTAAAAAGAAAGGCTATAGAACTAGATAAGAAAACCGTGATCCGCGAACTGGAACAGGAAGAAGCATACAAGTATCTAGGAATAAACGAAGGACAAGGGATCCAACATGCAGCAATGAAGGAGAACATTAGAAAGGAGTGTATTAGACGAGTAAGGGCAATAAACAAAACTGAGCTAAATGCAAACAATAAGTTTGAAGCTTTCAACACCTACCTGTTGTTACCTACTCGTTTAATGTCATAGACAGAAACCTCGAAGAGGTACAAAGAATAGATAGGAAAATAAGAAAGCTCCTAACCATGTATAGAATGCATCACCGCAAAGCAGATGTAGATCGCTTGTACCTGCCTAGGGCAGAAGGGGGTAGAGGATTGGTCCAACTAGAACTAGCATACAAGACCACAACCATAGGGCTCGAAAGATATCTAATGCTAACAAATGCTAGTCTACCAGCAAGGTGAAATAGGTAGCGGATCACCAACAAAGGATGCAAAAAACCTCAAACAAAAGGCAAAAACTAAAGGTCTAACCAAGCTGAAAACCAAATGGCAGGAAAAGCTCTTACATGGACGATACCCACTGCGAGCACAGGACCCTGATGTTGACAAAAATCTGACTCCAGTAGTTGCGGAGCTCTAGGCTGAAACCAGAAACAGAAGGGTTTATCCTAGCCGCTCAAGACCAAAGCATGCTAACAAGATCCTACCAGGCACACATTCTAAGGAACAGGGCAGATCCAAAATGTCGTTTCTGTACACACGCCCAGGATACTATTGATCACCTAATATCTGGCTGTTCTACCCTAGCCCCAAACGAATTTAAGAATAGGCATGACAGGGTGGGGCAATACCTTCACTGGAAAATATGCCAACCCCACGCAGAAAAATGGTATGAGCACAAACCACCACCTGTGCTAGAAGGTGAAGGTGTTACATTGCTATGGGACTTCACCATACACACCGACCGCACTATACAAGCCAATAGACCAGATATAGTGATAAAAGACTTCAAAGACCATAAATGCTAGCTTATAGACATGATAAAAACATCTCAGCAAAGGAATTTGAAAAACTCACAAAATATAAAGATCTGGAAATCGAAACGGCAAGAATGTGGCACTTAGACACAACCACTATCCGAGTAGTAGTAGGAGCACTGGGAATGATTAAGAAACAGACTGATACCCACCTAAAAAAATCCCAGGAAATCCATCTTTGGCTGAGATACAAAAGATCGAGAGTGCCTGTTCACATACTTAGAAACACTCTCTCATTTCAATACCCTCCACCCCAAGCCAACTTATGTGTCCCTATGTGAAACTCTTTCTGGGTTTTTTTCACATGAACTCTGTGTTTGTTAAGATTGTCTCCCCACCACCCTTTTTTTCTTCTCTACCCGTTCTCCTTTTATAGTGTTTCAATGATATTCGCGTGTCTGTGCCCAGTTGGTGGAAGGCAAACGAATGAAAACCTTCATTTGCCTCAGGTGAAATAATTGGTATATGATTGTATGAAACCGCAAATCAGGAAATAACAACAACAACGACAACAACAACAACAACAACAACAATTTAAAAAAGTAATCATTGATTTTTGTACTCGCAATGATTCCTTTGTCAATGGTTCTGCGTAAGACTGACATTGGATATCACCTTGAGAAAAACGGCCCTGAGATAAACGTCTTATTATTTATAGATGACCTGAAGCTTTTTTGCTAAAGTTGAATCACAATTAGACTCGTCTTTTTGCGATGATATTGGAATGCAATTTGGGATTCCAACGTGCGCTGTACTAGTTATTAAGAGAGGCAACACCAGACTTGTACTGGAATACGGTTTCCTGATGGAGAAGATTCTGAACAAGTGGGTATAAGTATTTAGGAATATTGGAGTTGGATTCTATTCTGGATGACCAAGTGAAGCAACATGTTAAAATGGATATTTAAAAAGGCTTGAAATGTTGCTGAAAACGTGGGTGGTGGCGGTGGTGCGATATAGCGCAGCAATTTTGAACTGGACTAAGTGTGAAGTGGAGGATATCGATAGAAGAACACGGAAGTTAATGGTACAGTACGGAGCTTTACACAAACGAGCAAATGTAAACCAAGAAAGGTGGGTGGCAGAGGTCTCATTAGTGTTGAAGATTGTGTGG
The DNA here is from genome assembly GCA_006491835.1 of Architeuthis dux. Lineage (NCBI taxonomy): Eukaryota > Metazoa > Mollusca > Cephalopoda > Oegopsida > Architeuthidae > Architeuthis > Architeuthis dux. The sequence goes on from VCCN01001785.1 coordinate 121,791, forward strand.
CCAGTGGGTGCAGATCACTTGATTTGTACTTGGCAGGTAGCGAAGAAGAACTTCTTCAGTATATAGCATCACAAATTAATCTTACGATAGAACATTGGGGAAAAGAAAGAGTAACGGAACAGAATTCTTGCGGAAAAGATAGCATTGCTTGTCATAGCACGGTCAATTGGAGAGGGACACTAAGGGTTTGAAGACTGGCGAGTCGTGGAATTGGTTGACACGGGGTGATCTTAAAAGGGAGACGGAGAGTCTACTAATTAGAGCCAAGGATCAATCTCTAAACACCAATGAAATCAATAGGTGTATCTACCACCAAGTAGAATAAAATACATGTAGACTGTGCGGTGAAAAAGTGGAGAATGTGACACATATTGCGAGTGCCTGTAAAAAGCTGGCACAAAAATATTATAAAAGACGACACGATAGAGTGTGTTTGCACTTGTAAAAAGTATGGGTTGCCAACTGAGGGAAAGTGATACCGCCACAAACCAGAAAAGGTGTGCGAGAAAGTGCTGGATTGTCGATGTTGCCATTCCTGAAAAGGAGTTCGAAAAATTAGGTAAGCTGTCCAACCATTTGTTCCGCAAATGGATTAGCCTCAGCCTCAGGTAAACGGAAGCGGTCGATGCCGTTGTTGGCAGAGCATGGGATTCGACGGGGTTGCCCTTTGCCAGCCGTACTCTATGCCTTCCTATGCAGACTGAAAGATGAGTCGGCGACACCGACCCTACGCGGAATAGTCCTCCCTGGTGAGGCTCGGGCCAGGCTGACCCCGGACGTCGGTGACGTAACCATTGTTGTGTCACTTAAAAGTGATATAGAAGTGGTGCACAAAGCGCTTAAAAGGTACGATAAGGGGACAGGAGCCAAAGTTAACCAGGACAGGTTTTCGGGCTTGCGGTTAGGTGTCTGTAGGAATGTTGCGCTTCCGGGACACTCTGACTGGACAGACGAACATATCTGCATCTTCAAGGTGTGGTTTGATTTCAGTTGATGAAAGATTGGTCGGGAGTGAATGTATGGCTTCGAAGGAAATTATTCTCGAAGGGTGTGCCAAACATACATCATCCCTCTGATCCTTTGTCGATTGGCTGTACTTCCCCTCCCTGCGAACCGAATGTTGGCCCTCGAGAGGTTGCCATTCTCCCACTTGTGGAAGAGGGGCAAGCCAGTGGTTCGCCTAGAGGTCTGTATCCAACGGACGTGCAATGTGGGTCTGGGAATTCCACACTTGGCTGGAACCTGTGCGAGAGCAGAACATTAGGGTGGCCTTCCCTAAGCTCCGTCTGACTGCTCCTCACAAACCCAATATTGAATGCAACCGCAAACGCGGGGGGGGGGGCAGTTCCTAAAAGAGTGTCGTCAGGCGCTACGCAAGATTGCTAGGTCCAGTGACCTTTAACAGACTAGAAGGAAACTTTATCAGGAATTAGTGGAGGGAACCGGTTCGGATCCGCTCTGCGGGAGGCTCGGCTTGTCGGAAGAGGAGCTCCGCTCTTTGTGGTCTTGGGCGCCAGGCTTCACTTCAACAACTCTGAGTTTTCTCTCACGTGGTGACTTGTTCGGAATGCACTACTTTTCAATGACATGTGTTTAAAATTTGGCATCGCAGACATGTCTGATTGCAAACGATATGACAGCGGTATAGAAGAAACTGTACCAAAGTCAGCCCGCTATGGGATCATGTCGACGAGCTAACGGCTCGAATAGCACTCAACCAAAGCATACCCATATATGCCGCGTACGTGTAACAATGTGTCGCCCTCGTGGTCTGGGATAAAACGGATGGTGTTTCTCATGCTGCTAGCCGTGGCCAGAACCGTGGTGTGGAACACGTGGTTGGGAGGTATATATGAGAATGAGTCGTTTTCTCATCAGGATCTGATTTATTACTTCAAGCATCAACTTAGTGAAAATCAGATGTGATAGTAAGTAAGTATTGCATAGATTTCAACAAAAGGTGGGTTAAAGAAACAAGCTTGGTATACTTGAAATGAGACAGATCCGAGTAGCTTTTCTAGCCGTTATATGTCGCAAAGGGGGCAAATGCCTCCTGGAATCCATCCCTGGTTAAGCTAGACCAAATGTCCTCTTAACTAGATGAGTGAATATTGAACCCAACCTCTTGATTTCCCATTAAGTTTCACAGTCCATCTCCCCCTGAGGCACAATACAAACACACTTCCTCATACCCCACTCTTTAGAGAAGACACTATTTGTTTCTAGAGTGGAAACCCCACCACCGGAAAACTTCTACCCCTAACGTGGTAAGGGAAACTTCCATACTAACCCCTCATTTACTTCAAATGAGGCTTTTTACCTCACCCCACCATTACGTCACATGTAAATACATCATAATAGTGTACATAAGCCACAAAGAATGACGCAGTATTATGGTAAATGCGAAATATGAAAAGGAAGATTGAATTCTTTTGGTGAAAGAGACAATATAGTACGCGAATGAAACTAGTTAAGAGTAATATAGAATAATGAAGGCCTGCACCTTTTCCCCCAATCTCCTGTGGCCTTGTGCCAAATACTTGAGTATAAATAAAAGCTTTAAATACATATCCGAATACTTACTATTTAAAACAGTTAATATCCATTTAATTTAATTATTAATCACTAAACCCACCCTCAACCTGACATGGACTATGTTCTTGTATGTCCATCGATTTTTCTGAAAAAAACAGAATCAACTGGCGAAAGTACAAATCACACAACATGCAATTTAAAGGAAATATCGTTTTCTGCCTCTCTTAGCAGCAAAAATATCTTAGCCAACAGACATGTTCGCATACTTTCGTTTAATATTTAGTAACGCCACGCTGTTTAGTCACGTTTGACCCATTGTCTCCTCAGGTATGCCTTCATTCGTCAGAGGCAGTTGTAGGAGCGCTCTGTTGAACACGATGTAGCAGGAATAGTTGCCAGGATACCAGCGATTGTGTTGAATACTCCTTGTAAAGAGTTTCATCAACACCAGTTGCAGTTGCCTGTGAATCTGATGGATGCGTATGGTCCGTTAAAAACTTTGCGTAGATTGCCTTTTCCGCCTTTAGAAGATCTAGATCAACACCATAATGTGATGTAACAAGTTGATGGTGCTCATCGCGATTGAATATAATATAGCCAAGTGCGCAAAGTAAGTCTTGGCCATTACCTTCACATCGTGATTCCATTTCCACAATAACCTTATCCAAACTGGAATAATAGGTGGATATGCGATGGCAATCTTTGGCAGTTTGACTAACTGGCACTTCTGTTGCGGATTCACCAACCAAGGTTTGCAATCGACGAGACACCTCTTTTCTCCGTGAAACTCTTGCTTTCTTGAATGAGAATCGTGTGCCTTGGATGATTTCTTTGATAGTTTGGCCTAACTTTTCAGTGCATTTCCAAACGTTTTCTTCATTTCTGCATGGTTGGTGTAGCTGTTCTTCTAGCTGTTATAACATCTACTGTCTTTCTCTGGACGTATTTGCTGGGGCTGTTTGTTTTTGAGAGTATTACTTTCAGCACAGCCAATCCAATTAGGAATTCAAAATCGGATATGGCATTCTATAATGCACTGCTATTCGTATATGTTTTGGGGTCTTGATCATGGCTTTTACTGCTTCATATCTACAAGACCACCGTGTTACACTTTGAGATTTAAGTGTCTGTGAGAGTTCTTTGTCGACCATGATGCTTTCATAGAGTGCGTGCCGTTTGGGACTGGTCTCTAGAAAGTTGTAGAGGCTTTGAATAGTTCCTAAAGCATTGCGGAGTGGTTTGTATCTTGGATAGTAAGATTTAAGAGGTGTCCATAGAAATGGATATAGATGGTTAGAAGCGAAGAACACTCCTTCATTGGAAGTTACTTCTTATGAAATTAATTCATTAAAACGCAAATATGACAATAAGTTAGCATGGAAAAGTGACTTCCTTTGGATGGGTCGTTTAAATCTGAAACATTAGTTAAGTTTGTTATATTATCATTTAAACATTCGGAAAAACGTGTACCAACCTACCCCGCCAGTGGGGTTAGTTGGTACAATCTGATGGGACATGTTAACATTTTAAACCAGACAAAAGTATTAACATCAATAGAAAATGTATTTGAGTAAAAGTAAGATTGTAGGAATATAATGACCACCTGGTAGGACAAGTGGAATCGTATGTGAGTGGACCCCAATGATGCATTATAATAAGGTGGAATATTGAAAAAAGTAATCCCTCTTGTTTTTAAACACACTCAACATGTGCCCATATTTGACAAGATTTGCAATTCTCACCAGACCTTGAATTGGAATAAGGTTAAAAGTCGGCATTGATGCTACTATCATGCATTGTTCTGAAGCCAATGCATTGCCATTACAAATCTTCATTGGGTTGGAAAAACCCAGGAATTATCATCGCAAACTCAAGATAGACCCAAATGTTATTCGGCCAGAACGTCGAATTCCATTTAATCGACGACGATGTGTTATCGACAAACTCCAAGAGCTAGTAGATCTAGATGTCATCGAACGAGTTACAGAACCCGCTCAGTGGGTTTATCCGCTAGTAACTGTGGAGAAAAGGCCCGAAGATAAGGAGAAACGTGAAAATGTTAGACTATGGATTGACATGCGAGGAGCCAACGAAACCATCATTCGTGAACGCCATCCTGTACCCACTATTGAGGAAACCATTCAAGAAATGGCCGGAGGAAAATATTTCTCAAAAACCGACCTCAACATGGCGTATCACCAAATAGAACTCCATCCTGATTCTAGATAGATCATCATCTTAGCCACACCAAGAGGCTCATGTTTGGAGTAAACATGGCCTCAGAGAAGTTCCAACATAACTGCATCACTTTGGAACCTCACAAAGCAAGATGTTGCGTGGAGATGGGAAGAAGATTGATTGATTGATTGTTTTGTTTAACGGCACATCGACCCACCGGTCATTTAGTGCCGAATTCAGTAAGGGGAGGGGGGGATCCCATGTCCCCGTGACTAGAGACTTGAAGGGCGGGAAGAATCCCAAATCCCTGTCACTAGGAAGAAGAGGAACAACAAGACTTTGACCAACTCAAAAAGCACGAATTGAATATCCAGTCATGGCATACTACAATGTTGACTTTCCGACCAGAATCACGTGTGATGCCTCACCCATTGATCTAGGTGCAATTCTGGAATACCGGACGGTATTTGGTGCCAGTATATTACGCTAGTAGAAAGCTCACACCCATCGATTCTCAGTTTGAACGAGAAGCTTTTGCAGTATTCTGGGCATGCAAAAAGTTCATTGGATGTGGCTTTCATATCCTAACTGATTACAACGCGCTGGTGAAAGTAGTATCGTCTACCTCAAAGCCCGGCTCTCAGCAACAGTGGAGAGATGGCTGTTGTACCTACAGCAGCTCATCTATCAATTCATCCACATGCCCAGAAAAATCAATAAAGCAGATCCTTTGAGACGTCAATTGGTGAATCCAACAAAGCTGAGGAAAAGGAAACCAAAGACTACATTTACAGTATCGTTAAAGAGTATGTACCTCATGCGTTAACTCCCCGCAAGGTGGAAGAAGCTTCAAAAGATGATCCTACAATATCCAAACTTCGACAAGCCACATCACTGGACCTGCTTCAGGGGTACTGTGTTCCAAGCGGTCAAGGATGAAATCTGGACAGCCAGACAGATCGTCATGCGTGGCAGTAGGATCATAATTCCGGAAGCACTTCAAAGTTTGGTGGCCCGAAATGGATAACATGGCCTAGAAAAGAATGAAAAGGTACTACCCGTGTCAGGTGGTCGGCAAAGATGCCCCACCAGCAGAGTTAGAGAATATTCCGCTGCTTGAATAACCCTGGACCTATATCGATGTTGAGCATCTCCGAAGGGAACTACCTACTTGGCGTCGTCGACTACTACTCCAGGTCGCCTGAAGTTGTTCACATGAGAACCACACATTCCCAAAATATAACCAACACCCTGGAAAGGATGTTCAAGATTCACGGATATCCCAAGTATATGAGAAGTGACAACGGACAGCCGTTTGCGTCCAGACAATTCTAGGAATACCTTACGTCTCATGGTATCACCCAGGTTAGAGGCATACCGGAGAAGTCGAGAACAGAACAATCTTGAAGACAATCGTCAAAGTAGAAGAGAAAGATTGGAAGGCAGAATTAAGATTTCTTCTATTCCAATACCGCAACACAATAACCGGAGTATCCCCAGCAAGACTGCTCATGAATTGCGAACTCTGAGATAATCAGCCGAGTTTCAGTACAAAGTTTGGAGTTGACTTTGTTTCCTACCGTAACAAGAGCAGTCCTCACTAAAATTAGGGGTGTAAACCGATATGTAAAATTCACATTTCCCTAACGTGATTTGAACTCAGGACCAACATATTGACAGGAGGCAATACTTATTGATTGAGCTAAATTGACAAGTCTTAGATATTAAGGAAAATTTATCATACAGATAGGGACGGGCTTATTTCATTCTAATAAATAAATACATATGTGTGTATATGTATTGTGAAAAAAAGTAGTTTCATTACTTACCAACGGGAAGGCAAAATCTCTGGCCTTCAGACGGATGTCGGGGTATTTTTTAAACTTTCTTATAGATCGTAGAAGTCCCGGAAGTAACCGGAAGTCTAGAAACCAATCACTGCGCATGAATGGGGGGTAATTCAAAATGATCCGTTAATCCCCACGCCCCGTAGACAGAAATGAGTTGGCTAAAGTTGTTCGAGTTGTTGAAGTTACCGACGTCGAACTACCAAGAATTTCGACCATTAGCGTTCATTACGCACCCCCGGAGACAGGAGACATCGTTGCCATGCGAAATTCCCTTCACTGTTTTACTATGATTGACATCAAATTCAT
>VCCN01001792.1:122364-134092 GCA_006491835.1 Architeuthis dux
TATGTGTCCAGACTTTAGGGACACCCTGTATAAAACGTGTCAGTTCGACTCAGTTGGTAAGAGCGACGCCTACCGATCACTTGGTCGTGATTTCAAATCACATTTTGGAAATGTTAATTTCATATATCGGTTTGGTTTAACTTGACGCGATAGACAAACAGGTGAATGAATTAGGTGAGGATTGTTCTTGTTACGGCGGTTGGGGATAAAGTCATCTACAACTTGAACTGAAGTTTGACAATAAGTATGTCAGCCGGAAAACGCCGAATGATAAATCGTATGTTTGAAATATATTAACTTGCACCATATATGAGATGTTAAAGGAAATCCAGGATGGCGGCCTAAATCATTGCGATAAGTAACAACCAAAATTAGGATGAATTAAATACTAATCAAAGATTGATAATGGTGGAAAATGCTTCATCTAAGGAATTCAGACAACAATAAAGACTAATAATACTAGGTGTAAAGAAGCAACTGAAATTAAGATGAAAGAAATACTAGTTAAAATTGATAATGGTTGACAATGATTTCTTTATCTAATAATAATAATGACTAGCATTCCAAGGGAAATTATGAATCACCGCCACCTATATATGCTTCATTTTACTTTGTAAATTAAACAGTGGTGGTGGGCAGTGATCTTTTCAAAAGACAAGTGAGAATGCTGCTGGACACAAACTAAGGGATCTATTTGGCATAAACTTACATTGTAAATTGAACCCCCTCTAAAATCCTATTAGGGGGGGATTTTCAAAAAACAAAAAAAGGTATTCATTGAGGGTAGTGTGTGTGTGCAAAGATTCAAGTTTCTACTATGAACGGTTAGGCCTGAGCGAAGTCCGGATACATAGATAGATACATAGATGCATACAAATGTCAGAACACGAATAACTTAAACCCAGCAACAGTATTTAAACCAGTGTTGTGTGTGCTTCGCTGTTCCGAAAGACCACGGAGTGAACCTAAAAGAAAGTGAAAACTTGTATAAGTACCTTGATCTTGTTATAGAACTGGAAGAATTATGGAACACGAAGTGACAGTAGTGCCACTGTTCCCAACAGGGGAACTGGCTCCGTGCTCACAGGCCCAGCTGCTGTCTACCTCTCTCTGTTTCCAGCTCTGGACACCTTGCAGTTTGTGGTTTTCGTCGATATCCTGTTTATAAGTTTCAACACCTGTGGGGGTCAAATCTGTGACCGCCTCCCACGGTTGCCTAAATATTCAACAGCTGTCACTTAATCTCTAGTGAAAGCTATCAGTCAATACTGGAGTGCAAACTCAACACATACAAATAATAAAATACATTGCTATTATTCCCCGGTTAAAATGATTTCGTGTTGTATCAAACTTAAAGAAAATATTTCTTTAGTATTAAACTAAAACAAGGCAATAAATCCTCCGCGTTTTCCCTATGTTACTCCACGTCAGGCTGCACTTAAAAATAGAAGAACAAATACTAGTGTTGTATTTCTCCTGCATCATAAAAAAGAGTTTTAATTTTTCTTTTTCTTTTTCAAATGGCTATTTTATTCCCGGAAGTTTTGCTGTAAATAATGCCTCTTTTGGGTAGTCTGTTAAAGAAACTATTAATACTAACAGATATCTGAGCAAACACTTTTCGGGTTTTAAAAAAATGGCTGATTTATTGAAATGAAATTTGTAAGTTAAGTGCTTGAGCAGACGTCGTAAATATTTGCTATTTTCGGAGCTGACTAAAAATCTTTTTTATCCGCTGATGCGGATTAAGAAGAGAAACAAATGGTGAATGTTTGTGTCGGTTTGGCAAACGGAGACGACTCATAAATAGAAAATAAAGACAAACCAACTGGACATTTTTTAAAAATTAATAATAACACGAAAAAATGCTTTGCTAATTTAACGCGTTTCGCGCTAGATTTAGCGCTTTTCTTGTTTTGGCAGTGCTAAATTAGAGCGTTTTCGCCTAAAACATTTTGGACTTTTTGGGCCATTTTCCGGCCGTTTCTAGAGTCTTGTCGGTTGTATTGTGCCATTTTTGGCAATTTAAAGAAATTAGCGCTTTTTTAGCGCCTTTTAGCGCTTTTTAGCTCTTTTTAGCTCTTTTTAGCGCTTTTTTAGCAGTCATACTAACGCGAAAATATTTTTTTTTGAATTGGCAACACTGGTTTTAAGCTTGATTGACTTTTAAAATATTTCCATACGTTTTTCTTAGAAAATAACCTTTTCATAACAAAATCCATACAAAAATGATTACTAAAAATGTTATTTGGGCTAAATATGCTAACTTAACTATCACGTTACTCCGGTTTTCGGGGTTTTTGAAACTGTAAAGATTGTCTGCTAGCACTTCCGGAGGGGTAAAAAATGAATGAAAAATCGATAAAAGTTTTTAAAAATGTATACTTCAGTATAGACTGGCTGTCCTATACTTACAAACTATGCAACATTTCAGTCGAAAGAAGGGAAAAAAGCGTGATTTTTCCTATGTAATTTTAATACGATCTGAAGCCGGATGTAGGCTGATAACATCCGACTTTGACACACGTTTTTGTTTTTGTATCTATGAAGATAGATAGATAGATAGATAGATAGATAGATAGATAGATAGATGTGAAAAGAATTGAATAGATACTCATAAGCAGACTGAAACTAAGCAGATATGGACTGGCTTAGATAGATAGATAGATAGATAGATAGATAGATAGATAGATAGATAGATAGATATTTTTTGTTTAACGGCACATCGACCCTTGGTAGGTCATTTAGTGCCGGATTCAGGAGGGGGAACCCATGTCCCCCGTGACTAGAGACTTGATAGATAGATAGATAGATAGATAGATAGATAGATAGATAGATAGATAGATAGATACATAGATAGATAATAACAGATAGATAGATAATAACAGATAGATAGATAATAACAGATAGATAGATAGATAGATAGATAGATAGATAGATAGATAGATAGATACATACATACATAGATAGATAATAACAGATAGATAGATAGATAGATAGATAGATAGATAGATAGATAGATAGATAGAGACATTATAAAATATGTTTAAAGAGCAATAAAACTACTAAATTACATATTCGTTATACATGTGTGTAACATCAGACATAAAATACTACTAATTTATTGTTTTAATTATACGAAAATGTTTCGGCCTCCAACATTAAACATTTCATTCATCATCAAAAGGTTTTATAGTTCTCTTCTCAATTCAGATATTTTTAGCCTTGCATCATTTTTAACCCTTTTAGATCCCTCGCCTTTTTGACCATATAGCAAAAAACACTACCGTCAACCAAAATTGTCAACATAGGTTTCTTCGGTTTTTATGCTAGTCCGGCTGGCCTTTTTAGGCTGATATATCTCCCGTGTAGTGTTTTTGGCTACGTTATCGAGTCTGATATATTGGGCTGGCAGTGCTCTGACTGTTAAGCAAACCACTTTCACGTCGCCATTTTATTTCCTGTTCGTTCTTCATCTTTGTCATCATCTTCAGTGTTTTTTATTTACCGCTATCAACGAAACTGGAAGAGGTATATGTATTCACTCGTATCTGTCGGTCCGTCTGTTTGTCTACACCAGTGGTTCCCAACCGAGGGTGGAGTGATTCCCCCGGGGGGGGGGTAGTCCAAGGGGGGAATAATGCTATTAGGTAAAAATAAAAGTCCAGTTTAAAGATAGGGTTTTCTGCACTTCTATCTATCAAGTCGAAGGATCGAAATAAGCTCCAAGTTGAGAATGATTTAAGATGTTATCTCCCACAAATCGAAGAACTAGTAGCAAAGCAACAAGAACAGAGATCACATTGATGTGTATATCAGTTACAATAGCAGAATTCTTATTCTTTTGGTAATAAATTGGAATTTCAAATGATGCGTTCTAATTATTTTCACTTGTTTTCTTTGGGTAACAAATACACAACAGCAGCTGTATAATTATACAATTAAACTAATTCTTAGTATAAAGCTGTCTAATTATACGTAAAATAAAGTTATTATTTGAAATTATTCTTTGTTGCAACTTAATAAATGGAAGGGGGGGGGGAATACTGGTAATCAAAAAGTGGGAAATAACTCGAAAAGGTCTACACTGTTACATAGTGCCCAATGCAGACATGCAGATGAAAAAAGAAGGAAGTCTCAATTAGAAAATAAAGACTTAGTTTTTATTTCTTTAAAACGTGTTCATTGTTTCCCCGTCAGTCGTTAAAAATATCAGTGAGAGAAAAACTGAACCTTACAGAGAGGATGTTATGAAGTACATTTTATATGCATTTTATCGCCAGCTGACGTCTGTGGGGAGACAGTTAAATATTCGTGCGTGTAGAAAACTATCTATCATCAAAGAAAAACAAAACTCCATTTATTGTCAAATAAAGAACAATTCCGTTTATTCAGTTTCCATACGTGAAAATATAATAGTAGTACTATTCTTATTTCTCCGTTTTTATTTTTGTTAGATGAAGTATTATAAATCATTATTATTTACATTTTATGACTACTTTTTACCTTCATCTTAAATTGTATTCGTTGTTTTTCATCGCAACTTTTGCTCAGGCTGATTACCCTCCGGCAGTGAGCAAATAGCGTTGATCGGAAAATAAAGAATAATATTCTTAGTTGATTCTTAATCTTTAATCCTCTCTCCTATCCAGACGAAAGATTAACGAACTTAATCTCCTTAAAGTCTCCCTACCACATAATGTCATAAAAGTTCGAAATGAATTTCAATGAAATTTTGTGGAATGTTCTGTCATGTGCTACATTTGGGGCAGGGTCCATTGTTTTTGATTTAGAGTTATCTTTATTATTCTGCTGGAAAAGAGTTTTAAAACGAACAATTAATAAAAGGGCTAGATCTACGAGGGAAGTAACTCAATATGTGCACATTTAAAATGTTCTCCCTTGTTTTTTTAATTTTCTATTTTCATTCGGATTTTATTCACAGCGTTGGCAGCGGTATGCGCTCTCTGAGTGCTTTTAATTGTTGTGTGTTTGTTCGTTCTTCAACTATTTCCTCCTCTTATGTTATCATCCTTGTTGTTTTCTTATTCCCCAGTAGCGAACGATTGCAAATCCTCATTCCTAAGTCCACGCCGTTCCTTTCATCTGAAATTTGCCTGAAGCAGCGACACCTGGTGCCTATTTCAAGAAATATCTGAGCTAATCCCGTCCGCCCGGAACATGATCAATACCGCTTCCTTGCTCACCTGTTTAGATTTGCATTGTCCAACCTATGATTTGTGGTCTTGGCTGATTAACCTTTAGGCTGAGTAGGCTTAACTCTGGGGGCCGGGAAGAGGAGGCCGAGAGCAAAAACAATAGTATAATTGAGTGTACAAGAAAAATCGTTAATCTTTGCTTTGACGTATATAAATCTATGCCGGAGTTTCACCAACATAGAGAGGCGCCAAAAGTCATACAGTGGCTCTAAAAAGTATTTTATATAATTTATTTTAAAAAAAAGGTATAATTAAACATAGTAATCAGAAATAAACGCAATAATGAAATCAAACGCATATCTTTATATCAGTTTGTGCACCATGAACTCGTCAAAGTACGATGGGAACAGTGCACTTGACGTGCCAAACTGACGAGATCATGGTGCGTAAACTGATAAAGACGTGTTTAATTTCATTATTAAATTAATTTCTGAAGAATTTGTTTTTAATTATACTTTTTAATAGAGTAAATTATACTTTTTAGGGACTTTGTATGACTTTTGGAGCCTCGAAATGCTAATTAAACAACCGCCATAGGTTTATGTATGTCAAAGAATGTTTTAATTAGGTGTACAAAAAATGTTTTAATTAGGTGTACGCGTGAGTATTTTGGATTACATTTTAGTAATTTTGTATATATTTTTCTCATACCTGGAATATTACAAATACTATTTTGTTTTATAAAACTAGGCTTCAATCATATAAACATTTAGAAGAAATGCTTTTAAGAATTCGTGCTGCAGCATATAATATATTATACATAATAAAACTGTATAATTTATTTACCGTGACTCACATTATTCTATATAACGAGGGCGGGGTTCAAGTTCAGGTGTGCTTTACTGAAGTTCAGCCTAGGGACCCGGGTAGAAGTTCATCCATCCATGCATCATATTCGTTGTTTTCTTATTATCTCAGTCAACGAAGTATTACCCCGGGCCTTCCCACCCGTCCACCCGTCCTTCCGTCTGTCTGTCTGTCCACGCGATATCTCCAAAAGTTCTCAATGAATTTCAATGGGAGTTTGTGGAAGGGTTGGCCATGGGGTAAGGAAGAAGTGATTACATTTTGGGGGCGGATCCAGGAAAAACTTTTTATTCGATTGATGGATACTTTTTTAGTTTATTTCATACATTTATGTATTCACTCATGTTTGTTCACCCAATATCTCCAAAAGTTCTCAATAAATTTCAATGGCATTTTGTGAAAGGATGGGCCATAAGCTAAGGAAGAGGTGATTTTATTTTGGAGCGGATCCAGGAATATTTTTCGATTGAGTTAGTGTATGGCGTTGGCAGAGGTATGCGCTCTCTGAGTGCTTTCTAGTTTCGGGTGTAGCGAACGAATTCACATCCTCATTTTTAGATCGTGTATCCTTTCATCTGAAATTTGCCTAAAGCAGCGACACCTGGTGTCTATATCAAGAAATATCTGATCTAATCTCGTCCTCCCGGAACATTATCATTACCGCTTGCTTGCTCACCTCTTTAGGGAACAGAGTCCAACCTATAATTTGTCTTGTGGTATTAAATTCCTAACCAATCACAAATTTAAATGCTTACAAGAAGAAGGAATATTTTTCTACATTTACCTCTGCCAACGAAGTCTCCGCGCAAGTCTATCCAGCGCTGACAACTGAACGTCGACTTCTCGGCGCATGACAGCTAGCCGCAAGGATAACTCGACGCACGATAACTCGGCGCATCTCAGCGCAATAACCAACAAAAACAAACTGTGGATTTAAAACAGTTTATTGAACTAAAGATGTAAATTAATTCACTAACATAATTCAACACAAAAAATAATTTAAATTTTTGTATCTCAATAAATTATTTTAACTCCATAATTTGTTTCTGTTGGTTATGAGTTATCCTTGCGCCTAGCAGTCGTGCGCCGAGAAGTCGGCGTTCAGTTGTCTTCAGTAGTCTTTCGCCGAGAAGCCGGTGAATCATATTAACTTTTCTTTCTGTCTGTTTGTCCACATAATATCTCCAAAAACTTACAATGACATTTTCTGGAAGGGTTGGTCATGGGGTGAGGAAGAAGTGATTAAATCTTAGGGCGGATCCAGGAATTTTAATCCCGGTTGAGAGATATTGTTCGTACAACATCTCCAAAGTTCTCAATGAATCTCTCAAACAGTGGTAACCTGTTCTTTCACCAAAGCCGCAAGACATTATTTTTTAAAAATAACGTTTCACCAAAGTAGCAAGACTCCATTAAAAAACAATAACCTTTCACCAAAGTCGCAAGACTCTATTAAAAAATAATAACCTTTCACCAAAGTCGCAAGAACCTCCGACTCGGAATTTTAAACTGATTTGGGTATTAAATGACCCATCAAGGGTTGATATGCCACTAAACTAATCAATCAATCAATTCATTGCTCCTGTTCTTAATTCAGAGTAACAGCAATGGCCCGTAGAACAGGGCCCCAAGATTTTAGGTGCCCCCCACCCAAATATGTCTTAACAAATATTTTAATTGTTTTGTTTTTTTTGCAGGTAAAAAAGTAAAATGTCTCGACTAAAAGTTTTTTCAGGATTTATTATGTTATGTAGAGATAGATTATTGATTCATAAAGGACTTTACGTTAAATTAAACATAATTTCATAAATATTTCATTTTTGTTTTGATTTGTTTGAAAATAATAACTAAATACAATAACAGAAGGGCCCCCCCCCCCAAGAAATGTTAAGCTCTGGGCCACATCAATGTTAATTCGGCTCTGCTTACGAGAAGAAGGAATATTTTTCCTTAATTAAATATTGCATTATTTCTTTTATGTTTGCTGTCGGAATCTTCATTGCTCCAAGCGTTGTTCATGTTTTAATTCGGAGTAACAATGAATTTGAACGAAAACCAATTGTATCAATACATGAACTTACAATTGTAGGTGACCAAAATGCTACGAAACTAGACTGTAACCAGTTATTCAATACTGAAGCTTATTTGAAGAGTTTAACGCCGGATTCAGATATGAAGAGCTTAACGTCGGATTCTGATGACGAAGTAAATGAGCCTTTGAATATCGACGGTCATTTGAAGAGTGTAATGCCGGATTCTGATGATGAAGAAAACGAGTCATTCAATGCTGAAGCTTATTCGAAGGTTATAACACCGGATTCTGATGACGAGGTGAACGAGCAAGGTAACGGTATGCACACAAAACAGAAAGAGAGAAACAACAATCTCGGATAGATGCAGTTTGCTTGAACTACAGCACCGGCCAACACTCTTTTCGGTCAAGTTTTTCAAACTCGATCTGATGTGTTGTCTATTCTTTTGCAGCCAAAAACCATTTCCACTTGTTGTTATTAAAGTAAATATCACTTTGTAGATTTTGCAGTAGTAAGTGTCGTTGCATGAAAATTGATAGTATTTGTTATAAAGCACTGCTTTTCGTAGTCGGTGGTAACGAAATAGCAATGCCTCTTATGACAAAATCCCATTCGTTGTACAGGATGTCCCAAAAGTCACCTAGATATTTAAAAATCAAATGTCATGGTAATTTATTAAATTCTTTAAAGCATAGAAAACCTTACACAATGAAGATAAAGTTGCTTTAATTACGAAACTGACGCTGCTAGATGTTCTCCATTTTCAGCTTCGTAGAGACGTGCTCTTTCGACATCATAACAGTAGTCAATAACTCTGGCTGCAGACCTTGAATTTCTGCACAGATGTTGTCCTTGAGCTGCTGACTACTCTGGTGCTTATTGATGTATACACGCTCTTTTAGGTGACCCCATAGAAAATAAACGGGAAGCGTCTAATCAGGAGAACGTGATGGTCAAGAAATTTCTGGATTTCGTGAAATTAACCCATTACATTTTAATTAACAATCCACGATTTTGGTTCTTTGTTCAGCTGTGAATTCTTCCATTGCTAATTTACAAATGTACACCAATATTCCGAAAAGAAAAAAAATTAAATTATAAAAAAATCCAAACTTTTATTCGATTTTAGGTGACTTTTGGGACACTCTGTAGAACTTGTTAATATTTATCATGTAAACATGCATCCTAAATTCTAAAAGAATGCGGTCTACTTTATACTTTAACACCTTCACCACCCATCGTGTGTAGACCAAGAATAAAACAATAGGGATTCCCCAAAGACTAAATAGCATTGCTGGAAAGCAGGTATTAGTCATAACTGTGTGTGAAGGACGAAATGAAGATAATGCGTGAATTTCAAAAAGGGGAAGTTAAATAACGCCGTTTGGCGCATATCTATCTTTTTGTATGCCTCTGGAAATATGATATTCCTTCCATAGAGGCGAAAATAACAGTCTCGTAAAACGTATTATCGGAATTGTTCGACGTTATTTAACGCCGCATGCCAAATACACCCACAAGCTTTAACTGCAATCTGCATGAAAACTAAATAAACATGTAAATATATTCTTATTCGAATTTATTAGATTACTATCAATTTCGACAATAATGTATTTAATCTTATTCTTATTCCTTGTGTACACCTAGTAGTATTAGCAATAGTAGCCTTACGTTGTCTGAATTTCTTAAATGAATCATTGTCACTATACTCTTTATAATCTAGCGGTTGTGTATACCCTGATGTCTACTTATGAAGATACAGATCCTCTTGTGTTTTCCTGTGACCAGGGCTGGCTCAAGATACTGGCAACACGGGCAGTGGCCCAATGACCCTAATGCTAAGAGGTGCCTGTCATGTGTCTGACACAGTAGGGCTTTCCAAATACAAATCGAAAAATGGGGAAGATTAATGAATTAAACAAGATGAAAACAGGCACAAATATGAAAATTCCCGGTTCTGAAGTCAGATTTTTCGGAATATCTGACAGTTAAATACTTTCTGTCGTGGCCGTCAGAACTGTTTTCTTTAACCTGAATATTTTTAATAAACTTTTTATCTATTTTTGTCGCTGTAAAATATAAATCATAAATAAGTGAATAAGATACTACTATAATATAATAAAAAATATAATTTTAAAAATATATAATTTTACTCGTGAAACACGTTTTAAAATATTACCACAAATCACCGAATTATTGGATTTTAATAAAATCTTCGACACTCATTTAATAAAACTTGTCGTCTTTTATTAAATGGGTGCCGAAAATATTATTAAAATTCAATAATTAGGTGATGTGTGGTAATATTTTAAAACCTGTTTCACCCGTAAAACTTTTATTCAAGTTGTAGCACTGGGAAAAAATAATGTATGAGGTTATTTTTTATACATTTTGTGAACTCTAATTTAAACAAATATAAACATAAAAAATAATGTCTAATTTATTAAATTATTAATAAAATATAATTTGAAACAATTTCTACAGCTACAGTAGCTTGTTCAGAAGACCTCCAATATGAGGCAGTCGTCATCATTTTGTGTGTTATAAAATACATCTAAAAAATAATTTGTCGTTAAATCTAACTAGCAAAGTTATAAATACGATAAACGTTGTGGAAATGCCTATAAAAAGGCAAATCAATGTTACTAAGCAAAAGAAATCTGTGAAGCTGATGTAATTTCAAATGATGACAAAAATTGCCCTAAATGCCCAATGTGACATATATGTCTCATTACAGATCTTGGACACTAATAGTCTGATTTAAAAAGAAACTTCATCAATGTGTTCCATGTGGTCCATTTGGTCTGTTTTATATCCTACATAATTTTCCTCCAAGTATAAATAGGTCCGGGTTCTTATGGCTTAAAGGGCGTCGATGTTCAGCTTGCCATGAGTACCAAGAACCTCAGGACCGACCCTTGAATGTAACAGCATTTTTTGTCACGGCTTTTAACTCATATCTTTCCTTTGTTTTTTTCCAGGTACATTTTCCACCACCGAACTGATCAAACTGAATCTTCAAAACTCACCGCAAGGCGCAAAGGGCATTTCAACCACACTAACGGAAACAGAGGCTGATAAAGATAGTATGGCGTCTTTATAGAAAGTCTAAACAAGATGGACGAACGTTCACGAAGTAAGAAAGTCGAGGAGATGATGAATCAAAAAAGCGAAACGTAAAGAAAAGGACATATAGAACGATTTATCCAAGAGACAACAACAGTAAAACCGGACAAAGAAGAATGACAAGAGGAAGGAATCATTCGAAAAGAATTTTGGGGACTGAGTTTGCCAAACTGGGTGATAATAATGGCGAATTCGTATTGCTTATTGTTCAAGGACGAACAAGAATGAAAAAAGGAAGGCATCATTTTAAAAAGAATTGTGGTATTGAGTTTGCCAAACTGGGTGAGAATAAGGGTGGATTCTTAATGTTTATTGTTCAAGGTATCTAGTGGTCGATAATGTGTTGAACAACCTGTTTGAGATTCCGAATCGGGCAAACATTCGGGTGGAGTAAGGACCCGTTTATCTAAATTGGTGGCAAGAAGTAAAGCAGTAAATATCAAATAAGTAATATACATAAACACACACGATGTGTCATTAACATCGTCCCAAAAAGAAAGTGGGTTAATAGGTTTCGGCGAATTTCTCGAGACACACTTAACA
>VCCN01001792.1:319684-331402 GCA_006491835.1 Architeuthis dux
GATAGATAGATATGAACAGACTGAGATAGATAGATGTGAACATAGATATATAGATATGAATAGACAAATGAAAAGAAAGACAGAAAGAAAAGAAAAAAAAGAAAGAAAGACTGAAATAGATTTGACATGGTTTAATTTGTAGTTTGAATTAAATTATTTTCATTCCATCCACCCCAAAAATGGTATGAATTTATTCACCTCCTCCCGAGGGCAAAATGTGACACAAGGCCAAGTTGAAAGTGGGGTGCGACATGCGTACATGTGGGTAGAGACACACATTGTCTAGTTCCCTCGGCACTTCCCTGTGGAAAGCCTCGGGCATCAGACAAGGAAGCTGGCCCTAACCCTTTTAGGGAAATGTGGCGGTGCAGCCTCAATTGCAGTGTACCAAGTAGCCCCGCTTAAAATGTACCAACCAGCCCCAAACACATGGTTTTCATTACGTTCTATTCCAAGAAAATGGTTCTGACAGAAGCTGCTTGAGATGTGGTATATATACCGTTTATTGCCAATTCTCATAAACATAGACTACGGTATCATCAACCGGACAATACAGCATGAACTAGGCACACGTCTGTCAAAGTGAAACAGTTACTTACCAGGGTGAAAAAACGTTTTTCATGCAAAACTTGTCGTGCTTACAACACATATGACTCATACTTAGTAGAACAATGGCCGAAATCTTTCTGCTCAAAATGAGGCTAACAGTGGCGCTATCAAATGGTGAAAACAAAAATTAAAGTAAGTGATTCAATCTGCCCCTGTGCCCAACTAGCCCCGGTCTCCCCTATACCTCTCCAACTTCGTTAGCAGAAGTAATAACGGGACCTAGACAGGATAATCATACCACCCGACCATTCGTGGCCAAGGGGGTGAGGGTGGCAGAGCCGACAGTGTTGGTTCTGTGCAAAAGATAGTCGGAGAACTAGCCGACTAAAATGTTTTGAAACAAACCAGCCAAATGTGAAACTATTTCCAGAAGATAAACTGATGCTTTTCCTGATTGGCTCTAAATTAAATGCAACTACATACCTACTTACCTAACTACATGCCTATCTACCTACTCAGTGGAGGGTCGTTGAGGCACAACATGATTTCATCATGGGTGTGTCAAGAGTGAGGTTTCCTAATGGAGCTCATCCCTCTTCAGGATGTTTCCCGTCTCCTAGACTGGTTGCCAACCATGGCTACAGATTCCAGTCTGCCCTACTATTTACCCATAGATGGATTCATGCCTTTCCAAAGGGCATTAGTGCAAAGTGAACACAGACTGTCTCAGCCGGAGTTTGAACTCGTCTCTCGAATTCCATTATCAGCGCCACTCCGCACCTCCAAATTAAAATACCTAAAAATAAAAGCGTTAAACAATCGATATTATTAAGGATCAAACCTGAATGAACTTGTTTTCGGTTGGGGACGCAGAACCATTAATTCCTCCTCGTTCTGTAGTTGACAATCTCGTGCCATCTGTAATAAAAAATAGAGCATAATAATATTCTTAAATATAGTTGTATATTAATCATTTAAATTATAATGACAATTTGGAAGACCTTGTTGGTATAAATGAGATTTATTAGTTTATTTTGACGTTTCGCCAGTCCATTCGGGCTTCTTCAAAAAAATTGATGGAGATACAAGAAATTGTCTGTTATATATAATCCATGTCTGGTTAAATTAAGTGGACACTAAAAGGCCATAAAGATAGAAGGTGAGATTCTAGAAGAAGTCGATGAATACATCTACCTAGGTCAGGTAATAAAGCTAGAGAAAGACCATGACTGCGAAATAAAACGACGCATAACGATAGGCTGGAAAGCATTTGGTATGAATAGAGACATTCTGAAAAGCACCTTGCCAATGTGCCTAAAGCGTAAAGTATACAACGGCTGCATAATACCAGCCATGACGTATGGATGCGAAACATGGAAATTAACCAAACGAGCTGAAAACCAACTTAGAATAGCACAGAGATCCATGGAAAGGGCAATGTTAGGGATAACTATAAGAGATAGAAAAAGATCAATATGGATCAGAGAGAGGACTAGAATGAAGGATATTATCCAAATAATTAAGCAGCAAAAATGGAGATGAGCTGGCCACCTAGCATGAAGAGATGACAATAGATGGGGGGAAAGACTAACTGATTGGTGTCCATGTAACAGTAAAAGAAATAGGAAAAGACCAGACATAAAATGGAGGATCGAGATAGAAAAGTTTGCCGGTAAGACTTGACAGAGATTAACACAAGATAGGTTGTCATGGAAGGAGATGGGAAAGGCCTTTGTCCAGCAGTGGACTTATAATTGATGATGATGATGATGATGATGATGATGATGATGAAGATGAAGAAGAAGAATTGTTTTAAATAGTAGACATTTGGATGATATATCTTGAAAGCTGAGTGTTTATTTTTAAAGGGAAAAACTTATAATCCCCATCAATACACTGGTCATATTAATTAATTAATCATCTCGGTTATAATATGTAGTAGAGCTATCTTAAGATATATCCGCTTATGATAGAGGTATCATGATATCATGATCCGCTTATAGCAGAGCTATCTTGACACCTAGGTGTAACAAGCATAGTGCAAAGCTAGCAAGATTTACAAGCCATTATAACTTAATGGATTAAATGGTATCAGTATTTAAACTAAACTAAATAAATAGATGTTCCGCCAAAGGGTTGGAAATCTTCTTTTAATCCATGCAAATCCATCGTTTATACATTACAATATATGTTGGTTCATCTAGAGCAGTGGTTCCCAACTTTTTCGAGTCATTCCCCACTTTTGTCAATAAGATTACTAGTACCCCCCCTTCCATTTATTAAATTGCAACAAAGAATAATTTCAAATAATAGCTTTATTTTATGTATTAGACATCAGAATTAGTTTAATTTTATAATTGTACAGCTGTTGCTGTGTATTTGTTACTCAAAGAAAGCAAACGAAAATAATTAGAATACATCATTTGAAATTACAATTTATTACAAAAATAAAATAAGAATTCTGCTATCGTAACTGATATACATATCAATATGTACATATCACTGTGACCTCTGTTGTTTTTTTAC
Organism: Architeuthis dux; assembly: GCA_006491835.1. Lineage (NCBI taxonomy): Eukaryota > Metazoa > Mollusca > Cephalopoda > Oegopsida > Architeuthidae > Architeuthis > Architeuthis dux. The sequence goes on from VCCN01001792.1 coordinate 322,760, forward strand.
TAGTTCTTCGATTTGTGGGTCTATTAGTGAGAAAGAGCACATCTTAAATCATTCTCAACGTGGAGCTTATTTCGAGCCTTCGACTTGATAGATAGAAGTGCAGAAAACCCTATCTCTAGACTGGACTTTATTTTACCTAATATCCTTATTTCCCCTACTGGACTATACAAATCACACCCCTGGGTGTAATTCTCCCCGGTTGGGAACCACTGATCTAAAGACTATAAAAAAGGTAAAGTAAATAGTGTTCTTACGCTGGCTACGGCTATAGTCGTCCCTACCCGGGCTCCACATATCATCGGTTTCTCTGTCTCGGCTAGATTTCAAAGTTCTTCGAAGCTTGCGATATGTCAAATAGAGAAACGCCCGAAGTGGTGTCACTCACTTCATACGCTATCTTAGAAGAGATGGATTCGTGCCTTTCCAAAGGGCATTAGAGCGAAGTGAACGCAGATTTCAATCGGAGTTCGAACTCGGCTCGTCGATTCCATTTTCCGTGCTACTAACCGCTTGGCCACCGGCACTTCCAGAGACGACTGCGGTTACTGTGATAATGCAGCTGTCAACATTGGTTTCTTCAGTTTTAAAGTTGGTCTGGCTGGCTATGTATGTATGTATGTGTGTATGTGTGTGTGTGTGTGTGTGTATGTTTGTATGTATGTATGTATCAAGCGTACAGGCCAGCACCAATGGAGCTAGAGGGCTGCCAATTTAAAGATTTACTCGTTATTATGTCTAGAAAAAACATCTTTTTTTTTAAAATTCCCCGCTAAATAGGATTTTAGTAGGGAGGGTTCAATTTGCAATGAATGTTTATGCTAAATTGGTCCCTTACTTTGTGTCCGGCAGCATTCACGCTTGTTTTTTGAAAATTCAGACTTTCTTTTAGTGATCACTGCCCAACAAAAGTCGAGGGAAGTAACTTATTCATCAATCACCCCGTTTACCATTTTTGTTTTTAATTGATCACACCCAACACTGCACGCTGCCAAAAGACGTTGGTCACGTGACGGTTTCTATTGAGTGACTAACCATACCTGTAATACTTATCTTTTCACATGTGTGTTTTGCTATTACCAGACTTTACCATACATTAACTGAATACATCAGATGAATACCAATGTTGCTGCTTACAGTGCAAAGTACAAAATGGATGCTCGATAATCATTCGTGTCTTGGGGAAAATCCGTAAAAGTGGATTGCCTGTGTTTACAATACGGAGAGAATCTATGATTGAATTACTAAGCTAATCCATTAAGCGATCCACCTTTCATGAGATCCCTGAAAACTAAATAAACCGATGATCCTCCAAAGGGTTGGAAATTTTCTTTTAACCCATGCAAATCCATCGTTTATACATTATAATCCGATAAGTCACTCTGGTAAAGTACCGGATTCTTGTTTATTTACATACACCCCGACCACTTTTTAAAAGCATTGTCTCCTAAACCAAACATAGCAGGACGAACGCGACCAAATACATATACAGTATCGCCCATAAATGAGTACACACCACCACAATTTTATAGACATTTTTATAGACATTTAATTTTCTTCTAAACCAAATATAGCAGGATTTTATTATTTCTAGTGGAAAATTACACAATCAAAACGGATATTATCAGGTTTTATTTATGACCAAACTCTACAGCATTGAAACTGTTGCCAAAAATATTTCTTCGTCGTAGGGGTGTACTCATCATTGGACGGCAACATATTCATATTTTCGGCAACAGAATTTCAATGCTGTAGAGTTTGGTCATGAATAATACCTGATAATATCTGTTTTGTGTGTGTAATGTTTCACTAGAAATAATAAAATCCTGTTATGTTTGGTTTAGAAGACCATTTAGTGGTTTGGTCGCGTCAGTCTTTCTTTCCGTCTTTCCCTCTGACCACACGATATCTCCGAAAGTACTCAATGAGATTTTTCGGAGGGGTGGACAATAGGCTACGGAAGAAGAAATCTTTGGGCGGATCCATGCACAATTACCTCCCCTGACGATGGCGTTGTACGAGGTATGCGCTCTCTGGACTATTTCGAGTTCTCTTATGAAAGACAGGTGTCTTTCCCACATAAATATCGAAATGTTCAAAACAAAATATACGGAATTATTGATTCGTTTCATCTTTTACCTCTGCCATCGAAGTTGGAAGAGGCATAGGTATTCACTCGTGTCTGTCTGTCCACACAATATCTCCGAAAGTTCTCAATGACATTTTGTGGTAGGCTGATCCATGATCCATGGGATAATAAAGAATTGATTAAATTTGGGGGCAGATCCAGGAATCTTTTCAGTTACCTTCCTTGTATCGTAGCTATATGTGAACTGATTTTCATTCAGTTTTTAGTGACAATAGCGTTTGCTGAGGTATGCGCTCTCTAAGTGATTTCTAGTTTGGCGATCTGTCCCTTTCGCTCAAATACAATGACGTTTGTCCAAAGATCTCCAAACTGTCGATACACCGTTCCCAGCTTTTTTATTTCTATCGGTTCTGGAATGCATTATGAAATATTGTCTGGTGGCGCATTTTCTTCTATCTCTTCTATCGTCTGAAATCTATGACTTTTCTGGGCGGATTTCGGATTTGCGGGAAAATAAGACATCAGGGTCCAAATCCCGAGAGTAAGGCAGCCGAGGGCCGATTCATCTGTCAGCAGACGCGGCACAACCTTTGCGGAAACACGATGCATCAGTTTTCCTTGACATGAACCTTTACAGATACAGGCCTCTACGGAAACATCACGGACATTCATATTTATTATGGGATCCGCTAAGGTCTGTTTAATTGCTGCATGCAATTTATCAAGCCGTAGTGGATATCATAATAAATATAAATTGTATATGCTCTGTTTTATTGATTTATTCACTAAAATATTGAGCACTATGTACTTTCAACATGTTTTTTTTTAAACACAAAATACACACACACATATATATATATATATATATATATATATATATATATGAATTTATATATGCATATAGATATACACGTGTGTGTGTGTGTGTATTTATGTACACACCTCCACTATTTGTGTATGACGTCGTCAGACATTAATTTTGAGTACAAAAAGAAAGAGTTAATAAAGAACGAAAAGATAACAATAAAAACAACAGACACAATTGTGATATAAAAACCACAAACCAACTAATTATGATTGATGGGTTGGAAAATTAGTATCATTGAATTAAGAAATCCATCAAAAATATGTGAAAAAATAGAAAAGTCTATAATTTGGAATTGTGTAGCTAGTAATTAGTTGCTTTTCACGTATGCATCAGTCAGTTTACTCTGTTTATTTGTGAAAACTTTCTCTGCATTAGCAGACGATTTCCTTGAATTACCTTCCGTAATTTTCGTTTGTTTGTTTTGATGCAGTCGTTTGCCCATGGCAAGGACGGTTCCAGGATTTTGAGACGGGCTCCATTTTTTTTCACTCAATTTGTCTAATTAGACAATGAATATCATTTTCTTTTTGTTTTTAATGTTAAATTATGGTTACTTTGGAATTGGGATTATCCGGGTTTTTATTTATAAATTTGTTTATCTAGATATTTGAAATAATCTTTTAAATTGTACTTTGACCAAGTGTAGTGGTACGGATCCCCTGGACACCCCCTACCTCAATCCGCGCCTATATGCCTCATGTAGTTCTGCATTTGGCGCTATAATTCTTCTGTATCCACTACAGTAGCGTAATGAAGACAATGATTTATATAGATTAATGATCCATAAAAAAGACTTTAGGTTAAATTTAATTTATATTTCATTTTTATTTGTTTGGAAATAATAGCTAGAAAGACCCCAAGAAATGATATGCACGGGGCCTCATCAATGGCCCTGATCAGACTCAACTTTGTTTAAAATGTTGTGATAATCATCATCATCATCATCATCATCATCATCATCAGTTGTTATAAGTCCACTGCTGGACAAAGGCCTTTCCCATCTCCTTCCATGAAGACCTATCTTGTGCTAACATCTGCCACGTCTTACCGGCACACATTTCTATCTCGTCCCTCCATCTTGTGTATAGTCTTTTCGTACTGCGTTTACTGTCCCGTTAATTGCTTGGTCTGTCTTTCCATATCTCATAAAGATGACTGGCGATGGGTCCGGGAAACAAGAAAATGTAATTTTCTTACTTTTTCCCTCAGTTAAGTTTCTTTTCACTTTTTCTGTACAGGTGTATGGAATTGTGAAAATCCTACTTCTATATGTGTTTTACAAAAGTTAAATAGCTCTAGCTGCCTTTAGTCAGATTTGAAATCCTAACACTAGGTTGGTCTTGTTATTTCTTTCTATTCTCTAAGTTCTCCATCTGGTTTACAAGTTCGTTTCTATATGTCGCTTAATATATTTAGTATATTTTAGTTTGTTACATTCAAATCAAAAGCGAGAACGAAGCTGATGTAAATGGGTTAGGGTACTCTTTCGCTGAAGTCCATCTAGTGCGATACTTATAAGTTTTTCCTGTTGCCAACACTTATTATCTAGCTGCAATCAGTTGTTGATAAAAGATGAAAGGCTTTTTTCCTGGATAGAGGGGAACAATGACAGTCGACGAACTAATTACCACAGTTGCATAACTTCCACGATAAGACGTTACAAAAGTCTTATTCTGAATGTCTCCCAAAAACAAATGCAAAATATATGAGACGGGAGAGAAGCCAAAACAAAATGCAGTCTTCTCCAAAGCCTTTTATCTTCTTTTCAAATTAGGCACTTCTCTAATTATGACCATATTTAAAAACCAGCAAACCAGCTATATACACATGCATATATACAAACACACACACACACATATATATATATATATATATATAATGTACGAGCTGTTTATGTAAGGTGGAATATAATCAGTAGTATTTATTAAGCAAATACGTCTAAGTTTCCATTCACTCTAATGATTACGTAAATACAGGGAACAAAGCAAATTATGTTATCATGGTCGGAAAAGTAATCAGGGTTGTACTCGTATTTTAGCACCGACTGCCTTTGAACCCGGTATTCGTAAACAATATTTCAGCTTTTCTATTTGCTTCCCATTGCTTCACAACCCACACACCCGCCACTTCCATGCTTAGCCATTCTCTGCACTAACAAACTAATAAATAAATATTTCTGGCAGCAGAGAAAAATACTGACGATTCAATAGGCTTGAAACAATATGAAATTCACTAATGGCGCACAAAGAAAAAGAATTAATAAGAGAATTCATGAAAGAAAAATAGAAGTTGAAACTCAGTCTTGACTCTAAGACGTATTCGAATGTAATCCAAGGTTGGAGATTCCACGAACAAAACAGGTCTCTACCAGAAGACAGTTAGTGAACATCTCTCCTTCCTCATGCGAACCCCTTTCTCCCTTTCCACACATACTCAACTGCAGAGGTCTAGAGGCCCCCAGCTGAATTAGAATCTTCTCTTCGGGATACTACAGAAGTAAATATATAAATTATATTGTTATTGATTTGAATAAATTAAATTGTTGAATTGTTTTTATTTGGGAGAAGTTTTTAACATCGAGTAAGCGAGTATGTGAAACTTCACAATGTATGGACCGCCATTTGCAATCTGGCCTTCCCTGCATTGTGCCCAAGATAATCTAATAATTAGTTTTAATATTTTATCTTAATACAATAAAAATGATAACGTTTAACATTGAAAACGGGATTTTCAGACGGCATTAAATGAAATCCATAACAACTTTTGTTTTTGTCGATAATTTGATTAACAAACAAAATATCAGTTCTTCTCACGTAAATCATCATCAACCATTGTAAGTCCACTGCTGGACTAAGGCCTTTCCCATCTCCTTCCATGACGATCTTGATTGTGCTAACCTCTGCCATGTCTTACCGGCAAACTTTTCTATCTCATCCCTCCATCTTGTGTCTGGTCTTTTCCTACTGTGTTTACTATCCCATAGGCACCAATCGGTTAGTCTTTTGCTCCATCTATTATCGTCTCTTCTTGCCAGGTGACCAGCCCATCTCCACTTTTGTTGCTTGATTATTTGTATAATATCCTTCACTCTAGTTCTCCCTCTGATCCTGTTGATCTTTTTCTATCTCTTAGGGTTATCCCTGGCATTGCTCTTTCCATGGCACTCTGTGCGTTTCTAATTTGTTTCTCTGTTCGTTTTGTTAATTTCCATGTTTCGCATCCGTAAGTCATAGCTGGTATTTGGCATCAATTGTATACTTTGCGCTTTAAGCACATTAGCAAAGTGCTCTTCAAAATGTCTCTATTCATGCCGAATGCTTTCCAACCTATCGTTATGCGTCGTTTTATTTTGCTTTCCTGGTCTTTCTCTAACTTTATTACCTGTCCTAAAGAGATGTATTCGTCTTCCCGTTTTCAATTTTAAACGTTATTTTGATTGTATTTTATTGATTTACAACAAGTATATTTTCCCGGGTGACTTTCATGTTGTTTAATATCTGTAATACTTTTAAATAGGTTTTAATGACGGCTGAATAGCGTCTTGAAACCATATGCTGTCCACCAATCAATCTTGCCAGGCCAGGCAGACAGGGTGGGACTATGCTAATACGAACATTGATAGCTGAACTTAATGCCTATTTAATTGTGATTTAATGATGTATACCGACATTATCTCAAACAAAACGTGTCTTCGAAGTGAAGATTTCTTGGTTTTAGATATTGAAAACCTTAGGGTGTAGTTTTTGTAATTACTTAGATTTTTTCCTCTCTCACTCGCTTCGGCGTTACCGTAAGGATTCTCCGGGGCGTGGTATCGCTTCTGCATAGTTCTGAAAAGCATTGCCCAGGATTCGTCCCGTGACCCTAGTCCAGCGAGCTCAGGATTCGTCCTGAGATCAAAGTTCAGCTTGCCCAGGATTCGTCCTGTTGTTATGATTTGCGTATCCGGCCACCTGTGGCGGAAATGTAAGTGACCTCGATCACCTTAGTAGATGGGTATATTCCATCAATGTTGTAAACATGAAATGGTGACTGGTCATTGACACCGTGAGACACCACATATGCATTGGGGAGATCTATAAAGCAGACCCCAAAAAATCATCCCGGCCTGGGAAGCGGACAGAAATCTCGACACTCAAAGAAGACAGACATCAGCGGAGCCGAAAGGCACGAAACCGCTGTCCCTGGGGGGGGGAGACAACCTGGCGGTTCTCCTTGTCCTCTCTCTTCCACTCTTCACTATCCGGTCGACAAAGATGTATGTTATGTAATAAAAAATATGTCCAGATATTTTTACAAGCAAGTCTTGAGTTTCCTTAATAGTGAAGCCCAGGACTTATGTATAGTGGGGTACTATACAACACTGTGACTATGTCGAGCCTGCCCTGACATCCTCGTGACATTAGTAGCGGGCCTAGGGAGGTTTTTAGAACTGCCTGCACGTACGTGTCCGTGACCCCACTAAAAACGACCATGTGTCAAATTTGCCCTCGTGGGCAGGCAGATAAACAAAACTCATATATTAATATGTGAAAAGGATAGAATTGGTCTTGTATGTGAGTGTATGTTCGCACGCGCGTGTGTGTATGAGTTACGTGTGCGTGCGTGCGTGCGTGTGTGCGTGCGTGTGTGCGTGCGTGTGATTGTCTGATATTAGACACTGGACACACAGAATCGCACTGTCGACAGCAGCTCAAAAAACAGACTCTGCCAAAAGAATTTAAATCATTGTCATACTGATACCATCCGTGAATCTAACTATGCTGTGCCTCCCTTAATGCCAAACTATTTGGAAGATCGTGTATCACTAATGCTCAAAACAACATTTGCAACCTGGCCTTTATTTGAATTCAATCACCAAATACCAGCGACTGGTGTTCATGGTGGTTATGTTAGTCGTTACAAATGGAAATGGTAGTTGTATGCCGTCAGATGATAATGGCAGTGTTGAATTCGAAGACTTTGGACAAGTGGCATGCATAAAAACATGGAGTCAATCAACAAGACCTGCCGAAACTTTGAAAACATCATTATTTGCTTGCATCGACGACTTTCTTTGTCGAAATAACAATGGTTACTTTGTTACAACAATGCAAGTCCTCTAGCTCACTGAATAACAAATGGAACTTGTTCTCGTTTTTTAAATTCTTTACATTTTTATGTATGCACAAATCCAAATGTTATCTGGGCTTGAATTACTAACTTTAAAAGGCCAAAAACAATTGGACTATTTTCTATTCTATTCTTTCCGTCTTTCTTTCTTTCTTTCTCTCACCCATTATATACATACGAGGGCAGTCCATAAAGAAAGCGAACTATTATGTTGTGTAACAGTGACTTTGAATTTTCGTATAAAATAAAATCACGTTTGTTAGTATTTGAGCTACACGTGCTAGAATGAACGTGGGTGTAGTGCGTCTGGGTTTTTTTCTTTCCAAGTCAACGAATGAGGATCACATTGAGAAACTGCTTTCTGTGATCCGTGGAAATCGTTGTCTGACTATTACCGATTCGTACCTCATCTAAAATTCCACGGACTTGGAAAGAAAAAACGCCAAACGCACTACATACACGTTCGTTCTAGCATGTGTAGCTCAAATACTAACCAACTGATTTTATACGAAATTCCAAAGTCACTGTTACACATCATAACAGTAGCGAGCACGCTAAAACGTCCCATTGGTGCGCT
>VCCN01001792.1:442827-467383 GCA_006491835.1 Architeuthis dux
TAAAAGCCCTGACTCACAGAAAGAACTGAGTTGCCATCAATCCTAATAGCAATGGTAATTACTTTGTCATACTCCAGTCCAAGTCTGGAGTTAACTTTGTTTTTCTACCCTAACAACAGACAGGGACAAGCAGCCAGACAGGCAGACCGCCTAGGGCTGAGAAGACATAAGACCAAGTTCCCCTGTTGGGAACGGTCTCTCGGGCACAACTTACCTCTCTCCTACTCTTCATTCTCCGGCCGACAAAATGTATCTTAAGAAATAAAAACATGTTCACATATTTTTACAAAACTTTCCAGTCTTCCTTTTGATTGTCCAAGTTCACGATTTTCCTCCCGAGAACGAAGGACTATACCACACTTTTTGACATATCGTAATGGTAATGTCACCTGAGATTAAGCAGTCATTTCAAGGAAAGAACGCCGTCGATGGCGTCAAAGATCTGTGACAAGTCTGGTATTGACAAACCGTAACATCTATCACCAAATTGATAGGAATTCACAGCTTCACTTCCGAACAAACATTACTTTAGATACGTATTTCGATTTGTTTTTCTTCCTGGAACATTTAGACGGCGTGAGCTTGGATTTGTCGCTTTCATATCTTAAAAACAAATCTAAAATAAACACACTATCCCAAAACTTATTTTAAATCCGAAAGTATTTTTTAAAGAAGTGCCAAATGTTATAATCTAAAGAGTGTTTTTTCTTTTACTTACATTGTTTTGATATCTTCCAGTTTCGTGACGTCTAAGGCCTCCAATTGATTTTCTGCTGTGATATCGTGACAGACTAATGTAGTTGGTGATGTGTATTTGCATACGTCGGAATAAACCGTTGTTGGCCATGCTATTTCGACTAGAATTACGGTCACAAGCCACTTCCCCAATTCACTGCAGTCACCTTTGGAAAGAAAACAAAATATGAGATAAACAGGCGAATATTTTGAAGCAAACTATAATTATACCAAGATATGACAGATTTAGATTTGTTTTCTTTTTTTTCTTTTTCGCAAGGTTATATTTTGATTCCGATAGTTTTGTGGTTTGCATGACCTGTTTGCTGTCCAGGATTAATGGGACCCTTGGAAAGAAAACAAAATATGATATAACAGTCGGATATTCTGAAGCAAATATCAATTATACCACGGTATGGATTATTTAAGTTTGTTTTTCTTTTCTTTTCGTTATGCTTTGATTCCCATAGTTTTGTCTCTTGCATGATCGATTTGCCGTCTAGCAAGAGTTAATGGCAAAAAATAAACAAAATGACATTCTACTTGAAGAGAGCAACACACGGAACACAAAAACACGATCTCATGTCGCGAACAAAGTACCCGTATTAAAATAAACTAACAGAATGTTAGAATATAGTAAACAAGATAATGAAAACTCATTATAACAAATGTGATGTATCTCATCAGACCTATTTCTCTCTAGCTTGTTAACCATTACATTCGGGTGGAGTTCAGGAAAGGATTCTTTCAGAGAGAAAAATAACGATGGCACGGAACAAGCCACATAATACAACTAAGCAGGTGCGAGTAGCCGAGCGGTTGACAGCAAGGAGAATGGGATCGGCGTGCAGAGTTCAAACTCCGGCTGAGACAGCTTGTGTTCACTTCTCACTAATGCCCTTGGGAAAGACCTATGTCCAATAACTGACTTTAAAAGGGTTTTTCTAAAGCTGTTTAAAACAACTAAATTGTTCCCACACCCTCATTGCCAGAGGGAGACTAGTTAAACAATACTTCATCCAATAATAATAAAGATTGATTTATAAAAAAGACTACTAGGTCTAATATGTAAAACAACATAAATATGGCGCAGAGTCGGTTGTAGGTGGTGAGTTTATAAAAATGTAAATCAGCATCTGCTAATCCATGAAGTCTTCGTGGTCGATTGGTAAAAGCAGATAGGCGTAAACTAGTCTCCCTCTGGCAATGTGTGTGTGAGTTCGATTCTCATCGAAAGCTTACTCTTTATTTCCGATTGAGCTGTTATTCGTTGCCATAGAAACGGTGGTCCGAATTAATAAGTTGTATAAAAACAACTAAAATTAGGATGAAGGTAAAAACTAGTCAAATTTAATAAAAAAGTGGTATGTTACAATAGTTCATTCAATAATAATAAAGATTAAACTAAATTGTTTTTAGGGTAAATTATGTCCAGCGTCTCTGGTTATCTCCCTTTCAAAGTTTGGACGTCACGAGTTTACAAACCTATTCCGAACAATTACCCTAAAAACTACACAGATGACAATTTTCCCTAACACACAACACCCGATTCGGTTCCTTCCTTCCTCATTTTTGTCTATGGCTAATTTCCAATCCAACTATTCATAAGGATACGTGTTCGTGTTAGCTTAACTCAACTATCTTTTTTGTGCAATTGTTTCTTAGTTGTTTATGCATATTTTCTCACAATAGCTTGGTCTGGCACAAGACCAAACGGCAGTAAAGCAAAATAGGAAGATTGTGAGGCGTCAATTTTCCAAATTGGGAGAAATAGCCAGCTTTGAAAATCAACATTCGAAATCCTGGCTTTTAACAGGTCTCGAACACAGACCAATGGCGCCGATGGAAAAAATGCTACTCTCTCAGCTACGAGGTAGGCCTTCTCTTACTGTTGATGATATTTACTAAGTTTTGCTTAGTATGGCACAAGGCTAAATGAAGGGAAATTGGAAAAGGAAGACTGTGTTGCGCCAATATTTTAAGTGACCTGCTTGCCTTTTGCTTGGTCTCCAATACTTGCCACTAAATCGCTCACCGAGTTCTGTCTACATGTACACATAGAGCACCCAAATATTTGAATAATACTTATCGAATGGAAGAAAACCCTATTATTAAACTAAAACACTTCAATTGGACAAGATAAATGTCCCAAAATTAATAAATAATTCCCAAAATGCATATTTCCCTGGAACATCAAAACAAAAATATGAATGCCAATATAGATACCGCTCTGTACACCACGAGCGTCACACATTCAATAACTCCATCTCTAAAAAATGGTGTTTCTTCATTGATAACATGTTATTCAAATAAACGCAACGTAAACAAAGAACAAAGAAATTCGTGTCTGAATAAATAGAGTTTGTTTAGAAGGAATCCATATTAAATGCCATCTATTCATTACACAAAAACTATCGTGCATATTTCTGTGTTCTTTGAAAGTTTGTGTGTGTATTGTTTATGACTGTGTGTTTTCCTTATCTGTTATTTTTTTGCTTTCGTCAACATATAACACATAAAGGAGAAATGAAAGAAAGACGGGTATATTTAAGTTAAAATAAATATTTAATAGCAAATAAGGGAGTAGTCGATGTATTCATGTACATGTATGCTAAATACAGAGTACAGTTTATGCATTATATCATGCATCATATTCTAAGCAAATAAAAGTGAGCGGGGAAAAAGATACAAGTATAGAATGTGCACAAGAATTGGAGAAAGGAATAGCTTCGAAGTAGGTCATATGAAATACTAGTGGTTACTCAATATTATTTACCAAATAAAAAATTGGTAAATATAGTTATAAATAATGTATTAAATGGTTAAGTGTTATAACTAGCAATTATTTCGTGAGAAAGCATTCAAGCATTAGTTACAAAAGTTTGCGAAGTAACCAATAACAAGTCAGAAAGTCAGACCATAGATGCGCTGTTTAAACACGAATTCAGTTAATGTTTTAAAAAATAAACACCGCGATATGAGATATGTTAAAAAAATACCGCGATATAAGATATATTAAAATTGTCTTATCTTCTTAAAAAACGAACCCAACCTTACGTCACAGTTTGATTTCCAGAATTGATTTTAAAAAAGAACAAACAAATATTCTTTCATTACGTCATTAAAAAGTTACGTTCGATATGTTGATATGTCAACTTATCAGTCAGTCAGGGACAACGATCGCTGCTGGAGAAGCGTAACGCATCTAATAAAAATGTCTAAGAGAACATTTAGTTTTACTCTAGAATGTGTGATGCAAATGCCTAAGGATTATTGGAGGAGTAGTTCAATTGAGTCAGAAAATGGCTACGAGTCATTGGAAAATAATTTTAACACCTGATTTGCAGGGGGTACACTCTGTCGTGGCTAGCCAAAAAGTGAGCGAAGTTTGTTTCATGTATATAACCAAAGCACCGACGTAGCCGTAAACAATTTCCTGTGTCACAAAACATTTGCCAACGGTTCTAAATTGTGTATTTTCTTATAGTTTTATTTTAATTCGTATAAGCTTATAAAAGAGCCTATTTTTATTATAACTGAGTGTGAAACATCTCTGTATTTAGTCTAACAACAGTGTAAGTCTCATTGTCCAACACGTAATGGAAAATGTATAAAATATTAGTCAAGTCATTACGGAACACAGTGAAACTTACACCAAAATTACATTGAGTCACTATACGTAGTGTAGAGCTGTGGGAATGGGGGGGGCGTTCCCTCACTATCTATATACTACTAAAATGCTCTATTTGAACAATTCACTGATAAGAAAAAATAGCCAGTATATGTCCAAATAATTATCCAATATAACCTCAAAACGTCACTGAAATGGGTTAAATTTCAAAAAACTTCTCGGGTGACGGGGTTTTCTTAAGTCACCCGCTCCTCCCCGGGAGTAGGGAGCCTGCGTTCCCTAATTTCTTTTTCAGCACTACACCACTGGTCACTACACGTGTCGAAGAAAAGAACGTTGGGCCTTTTAGATTGATTGATTGTTTTGTTTAACGGCACATCGACCCATGGTGGGTCATTTAGTGCCGGATTCAATAGGGGGGAGGAGGATCCCATGTCCCCGTGCCTAGAGACCTGAGGGAGGAGAATCCCAAATCCCTGTCACTGAGACAAATGACACGAGGACCGGGATAAGGTAGGGTGTGGGGATCCTATGTCCCCGTGACTAGAGACCTGACGGGGGAGAATCCCAAATCCCTGTCGCTGAGACAAATGCCACGAGGACCGGGATGGGTCCAAAAGCTCCTCAGGACGGATCCCGAGTGTGCTAATGAGGATCGCGACCAGCTGACCAAGATATCCTGTGCAACTTCTCCCAGGTATCCGAAGATACCCGAGCATGCCACCAGGACCCCCATATGGGCCGTGTTTCTCCGAACTTTGAGGCCATGGCGGTTTCGAACAACAGAGACTACACTTTGATCTTAGCCAAAAGGCCACGAAATGACCCGGGCCTTTTAGATGTCGGTCGTAAGTCCAAGCATCCTTACAAGAACACATAGCGCCAGAAGTGATTGCCCCATTTACCATAGAATTTTAATCTTGTTTCTGGAATCTGTGCTTCGTTCCACAAGTTCGAAAATCCTAATCTAGTGGATCAATAACGTGTTTGCCGAATCAATATCAATTATGTAACAACATAAACAACACCTAATAATACTTAATGTCTTCCTCTATCTGTCGTTCTTAATACAAGTAATCATTTACGACAGAAAATCTAATATTGGAAACTGTGTCGTTTGATTAAATGGTTCCTAAAAACTGTCTCCTAAACTCTAATCAGATAATGAGCCTTGTTAATGAAATTTGGAATGCCTGGTGTGAATGTAATAAGCGTGAGATTGTCTTCAGATTCTGGGGAATTCTGGTCTTGCTGGTAATTTAGATATTAATCATCGCTACCAAAGGTTTAGTTTATTCATGTGTTCACACATTTATATCTATCTATCTATCTATCTATCTATCTATCTATCTATGTATCCTTTCGTAGTAGAAACTTGAAATGTTGCACACACACTCCCCTTCAATGAGTATGGAAAATGCTTTTTTGTTTTTGAAAATTCCCCCCAAAGTAGGGTTTTTCCCCCCGTTTAATTTTATCTATCTAGGTAGCCGGACTTCGCCCAGCCTTAAGTGTTCATAGTAGAAACTTTAAATTGTGTACACACACCCCTCAATGAGTAAGGAAAATGCTTTTTTGTTGTTTTTTAAATTCCCCTCCAAAATAGGGTTTTAGTGGGATGTTCAATTTTCAATGTAAGCTTGTGCTAAATTGGTCACTACGTGTTCACACATTTATATCTATCTATGTATCTATCTATGTATCCGGACTTCGCCAAGCCCTAACCGTTCATAGTAGGAACTTGAAATGTTGCACACACACTCCCCTTCAATGAGTATGGAAAATGCTTCTTTTCTTTTGTTGAAAATTCCCCCCAAAGTAGGGTTTTAGAGGGGGGTTCAATTTTATCTATCTATGTAGCCGGACTTCGCCCAACCCTAAATGTTTATAATAAAAACTTGAAATTTTGTACACACACACACACCCCTCAATGAGTAAGGAAAATGCTTTTTTTGTTTTTTTGAAAATTCCCCTCCAAATTAGGGTTTTAGTGGGATGTTCAATTTTCAATGTAAACGTGTGCTAAATTGGTCAATAATTTTTGCCCGTTTTTTTTTTTTAATTCGGACATTTTTTAGTGGTCACAGCCCAACTTTTTAATTGATCACACCCAACACAGCATATATGGATGGCGTTGATTCATAATTTCCCTTGGAATGCTAGTCCTTTTAATATTTCATAGAATAAAGTTCAAACTCCGGCTGACACAATCTGCGTTCACTTTGCTATGCCCTATTCACTATGCCCTATTGGAATAGCATGAATACATCTTTTCTCTTCCCAACTATGGGTAAAATAGCAAAACCTGGAAAGCCCAATCCTTTGTCCAGCGCCGTGAGAACCTGGCAACTGGCACAGTAGGGAATGTGTTCCGTACAGTTAAAGGGGCTTTGGGGAAGCTTCGACCGGCCTAGCCAGTCGGAGGTTAGTAATAATAAATGCTTACGTGAAATAACCCCGCAACACCCACGATGGTACAAGCGGGTGGATGATTTACTATTTACTATTTTAACATCTTATAGAATGAAGAGGAATGCAATAAGTTTTTCAAAAAGTTGCCTTTGCCTCGATTAAGATTGCCATTAGTTTAATTTCAGGATGACATTTGTCTATTTCTTCTGTTCTTTGATCACATTGTGCATTTCTATCGTTTTATACAGTTTCTCGTTTCTTTTTATCTATCATAGTACTTACTTAATTTGTTATTATCTTACTTCATACTGTATCATACTTCGCCCAGCCCTAACCGTTCATAGTAGAAACTTGAAATTTTGCACACACTCTCCCCTCAATGAGTAGGGAAAATGTAGTTTTTGTTTTTGAAATCCCCTCCAATAGGTTTTTAGAGGGGGTTCCATATACAATGTAAGTTTATGCTAAATTGGTCACTAGTTTGTGTGTTTTTTGAAAATTCGGATCTTTTTTAGTGATTACAGCCCAACAAAAGGCGAGATGCGTAATTTATTCATTGATCACCCCTTTGTCCAACTTTTTAATTGATCACCCATAGCACATCATACATGGGTGGCGGTGGTTCATAATTTCCCTTGGAATGCTAGTTCAATATATTTCCCAAACAACATTACTTCTGATAACATCCACCGATCAAATACCTCACCATGGAGCAATGGTTAGCAAGCTATTCTTGCTGGCCATCACTACTGAAGTGAGTTCGATCCTCACTGGATCACCAAGCTCTTATATCCTTGTGTCATACTAAGTTAAGCTTAGAAATTAAGTTCACATAGATAACGTAGATAAAGGTAAAGCGTCCCGTCTCTTAAGAGCTCTTATGGAGCCCGGTGACGAAGTTCCGGTTTCTGTTGTATGCGTCAGTTCAGTGATCCTTGCAAGTTTCAAGTTTGGCCGAGACCAGGACTTTATTCCTACAAGTTTTTATGACCACCCCATAGCCAGGATGCAAGTCCACCAAAGGGATACCTCCACCCTAATCACACAGCTTAGAGTATACTCAATTAGCTGCTGAGTGCACAGGGAAATATGTCCTAATGAAGAGTTTTCCACACTCTTCGCAGGAATCGAACCCAGGACCTTCTGGGTGTGCTAACCGTTACACCATCCGAGCGGACCACATGCCGTAGAGCAATGTTCAAAAAGTTAGTCTCGCGGACAATTATTACTGTAGTGAGTTTGAAACCCACTATATGCCCAACGCCTGTGCCATTGTGCTATAGTAGGTTGAACTTAGTAAATAAGGGCGCTCACCGTGGAGTAATGGTTAGCAAGCTAGTCTCACGAACCATCATTCCTTTTTTCTTGATATTTACTAAGCTTAACTTAAGCTGGCACAAGGTTACAGTAATGGGACACCTAGTGAGAATCAAACTCACTACACAGGCAAATTGGTTATTCTTCCTTCTTTCTCACTTTTCATTTGCCTTTTCCTTTGTTTCCATCTTTCAACAATCTCTTATCTGCAGGACTTGCATTTCTTGTTACAATTGACCAAGAAACTTAAATCGGATTCTTTGCGCATGAATCCAGACGCTGGTTGTCATTTTGTTTTAATCTCATAACATCTAAACATTGGACCTCTGAACCAATCCGTAAGGTCCCGTCAATATTCATTCAATTATCTTATCGGAAAATTCTTGATTATGAACTGGCTATTATCGCGAACACGGTCAACCAGTGTACAAGCGTGAATTCTCGTTCTGTCTGTGTGTGTGTGTGTGTGTGTGAAAGAGAGAGAGAGAGAGAGAGAGAGAGAGAGAGAGAGAGAGAACGTACTGGTCAACGAACCGGCAACGAACTAAGGAAAGGGGAAAGAAAGAGGACCGAGAAAGAAAGGAAACAGAATTGATCAAGAACAAAGGGGGAGAGAAAACAAGCCATTGAATATTTGTGTCGATGTTCACGTATGGCCGTACAAGAATTCACCACCTTTCTGTAAATTCCAAAGTTCATTTCTACTAGGTCTGTCCAAAAGGTATTGAGCCATTTTGAATATCCCGGAAACCGGTTACGCGGCCTTGTTGTAATTTTGTAGCAATATGAGCCCGATAGATAGATAGATAGATAGATAGAATAAGTTTGAATGCGTATAGACGAAAATATTGCAGTCCCAGATCCAGTTTAGGCACACGGAGAATGCCTCTCATTTTTATTACATTATTTTAACTAAATTATATATCTTATATATCTTTCTATTTATCTATCCGTTTATCGGCCTGTCTATCTTATTTATCTTTCCAACTATCTATCTTTCTTTCTTTCTTTCTTTCTTTCTTTCTATCTATCTATCTATCTATCTATTTATTTATCTGTCTACCTATCTATTCTTCTGCATCTTCCTGGGGCACATATTGGTACAATTTAGCAACCAATCAGAGGAGACAATATTGCGCACACATGGATACTCTCCCGTGGGGTTGCTCAGCCGGCAGTGAGATGCCATTGAGTGACCTTGTGTACTGTGTGACCATAGCATTCGCAATGGTCGGACCTGTCCATTCTTCACGTCTCGTGCAGGGGTTTTAAGCAAAACATTGCCTCACCCAGGTTTGTCCACCCTCTTACAGTTTGGATTTAGATTCCTGCGATTTCAGACCATGGACGAGATTAAGGAGAATACGACGAGACAGATGATGGCGATCCCGAAAGAGGACTTTGCAGATTGTTTTGAAAAGTGGAAGGAATAAGGGGAGTACTTTGGAGGTGACTAAGATGTCATTGCCCTAGGTAGACTATTTTCTTCGTTAGTTGAATGTCTGGATACAGACCTTGTATATTCTGAATGGTCTGTTCTTTCCCTTTTATCTCCCATTTCCCTTTCAAATATTTCTTCCTTTTCTTCTTGCCTGGACATCCACCGGTCAGTCTGTCTCTTATAAGGAAAGGTCAGTTACTTTGTCATGGACATTGGAGAGCGGAACCATAATTCTGACTTCAAAGCGACGTCAGTGTTCAGTGATCCTGCAAGTTCGGAGAGAAAGGAGGGAGAGTGTGTTGTTATGCACCAACAGAGAAGAGCAACGATAAATGGCCCGAGAGGTGAAGCGCACCGTTGAAGAGTGGAAATAGGGCCGACACGCCCAAAACAGATCTACCTCCAAGAACCATTCACTTTCTCCTGAATTCGCTTTGTTCGTTCGCTCATATTCAAGATTCAAAATTAGCTTCCCTTGCAAATAATCGCAAACATGTTTACATGTGTGTGAGTACATGTCTGCATGTATGATTTATTTCACTTACACACACACTATATATATATATATATATATATATATATATATATATGTGAACTCACGTGGCAAGAGTTTGAATCGAACGACATTTCATTGAAAATGCAAAACACACACATACACATACACGCCATTGTGTGTGTATGTGCCATGTGTGCGTAAGTGTATGTATGTGCATATGTAGCCTGTGTGTACATGTGTGTATGTGAGTATGTGGTATGTGTGTATGTAGTATGTGTGTATGTGACAATGTGTGCATGTGCTATGTGTGTACATGTGCGTATGTATGTATTTGTGGTGTGTGGTTTGTATGAATATGTCTAACACATACACGCCATTGTGTGTGTATGTGTCATGTGTGCGTAAGTGTATCTGTGTGCATATGTAGCCTGTGTGTACATGTGTGTATGTGAGTATGCGGTATGTGTGTATGTAGTATGTATGTATGTGACAATGTGTGCATGTGCTATGTGTGTGCATGTGCGTATGTATGTGTTTGTGGTGTGTATTACGCAGTTCTATGTGTGTATTACGCATTTTGGGTGAAACGTCGTTCGATGTCGTCAGCTCATATATGTTTCTAAATGTGCGCGAGTGTGTGAGAGTGAATGCTTAATGTGTGCTTGACTGAGCACGAAACCGTATTGGGTCATTTCCAAGGGAATCGTAGCGATGCGTGCCAGCCACAAAATGTACCATTCAGACCCTGACCTTTACCACGCCTCGAACACCGACTGCTGGCTATGAAGGCACATTTGCTGCAGATGCTAAACAGGCATTGTTAGTCTTTAGTGTGTTCGCGCATGCGTGTCTAGGGATGCACGTGAGGACGCTTGTTAGCGTACGTTTTCTTTTCATCTCTGCCAACGAAGTAGGAAGAAGTATATGTGTCCACTCGTGTCTGTCTGTCCACACAATATCTCTAAGAGTTCTCAATGACATTTTGTGGAAGGGTGGGAGTGAGAGAGATTTTTTTCATTTTATTTTTCATGCATTTATGTATTCACTCATGTTCGTCTGCACACTATCTCCAGAGGTTTTCAATGAATTTCAACGACATTTCGTGGAAGGGTATGCGCTGAGGTAATAAAGAATTGGTTGAATTTCGAGGCAGTTTGAATTTTTTTGCAGTTACCTACCCTACATTGTAGCCATATATGAGCAGATTTTCATTCAGTTTTTTTTTACAATGTGCTGTAAGGAAGAAATTTGGGGATAGATTCAAGAATTTTTTACAGGTATTTTCCTGCGCCGTATGTCTGTCTGCACAGTATCTCCAAAAGTTCATTTCAATTAGATTTTCTGGAAGGGTGGGCCACAGAGTAAGAAAAAATTGGTTAAATTGTGGGACGGATCCAGGATTTTTTTCGATTGAGAGATATTTTTTTCTTTTTTATACAGTTATGTATTCACTCATGTTTGTCTACACAATATCTCTAAAAGTTCTCATTGAATTCCAATGACATTTTGTGGAAGGGTGGGCAATGGAGTAAGGAAGAATTGATTAAATTTGGGAACAGATTCGGGAATATTTTACAGTTATCTTCCTGCGCCGTAGCTATATGTCTGTCCGCACAATATCTCCAAAAGTTCATTTCAATTAGGTTTTCTGGAAGGGTGGGCCACAGAGTAAGAAATAATTGGTTAAATTATGGGGCGGATCCAGGAATCTTTTTCGATTGAGAGATATTTTTTTCATTTTATTTTTCATGCATTTATGTATACACTCATGTTTGTCTGCACAATACCTCCAGAGGTTTTCAATGAATTTCAATGACATTTTGTGGAATGGTATGCCGTGGGGTAATAAAGAATTGGTTGAATTTCAGGGCAGTTTGAATTTTTTATAGTTACCTCCCCTACATTGTAGCTATATATGAACTGATTTTCATTCAGTTCTTTTTACAATGGCGTTGGCAGAAGTGTCCGCTCTCTGAGAGCTTTCTAGTTGTATATGTGTTCTAGATTTACCTATTTGCTTGTGTGAGACTTTGTGTTTATGTGAATATCTCTGGGTATAAGACAAAGAGGAAGAGTTTACATCTCATTGCTGTCATTGGTGTCAAGCGATAACAGAATAACTAGTAACTTCTCAAGACTCTCATCAGCTTCGGTGTTGTGTGTGTGTGTGCGTCTGTCTGTGTGTTTGTGCATGTTTGTGTTAGTGCATCTGTGTGCTTGTATGTGTGTGTTTGTGTATATGTGTGCATTTATGTATGTGTTTGTGTATGGGTGTGTGTTTGTGCACGTTGTGTTTTTATGCGTGTGTTTGTGCATGTTCATGTATATGTATGCACTTGTGTTAGTGCATGTGTGTGCTTGTGTGTATATTTGTGTATATGTGGGTGTTTGTGTTTGTGTGTGTGTGTGTGTGTGTGTTTGTGTATATGTGTTTATTTGTGTATGTGTTTGTGTATGAGTGTGTGTTTATGTACGTTGTGTGTTTTTATGCGAGTGTTTGTGTATGTTTGTGTGTACGTATGCACTTGTTTTTGTGTATTTATGTGTGTGTTTGTATAGTGTGTATTTTTATATGTGTTTGTGTTCAGCAGTTAACAGTAAAATCACAAAATAAAACCTTTGAAGTATTTCAAAGCTTGAAATTCAACAAACATAAATTAATAATAAATTAATTCGATTATGAATACAACAAGCGCATCACAAAGGTTATGAATGCATAGATTTGTGTTGTCTGACGTCAAAAGTGAATTATTATCACTATTCGGTGAAATATTCGATCTAGTATGCTCATCTTTATTGTTTCGATCCTTATGTTTCGGCTGGTAGGCTCTCCAGCCTTTCTTAGGTGTACATTGCATCCAGTCAACATCGAAAAATGTTCCTGTTTTTTAAGATACAGAGGGAGCCGCCTTTTGCGATCACTGTAATGAAGTGGGTTAAATTAATTAAGTCTATTCTATCTGACTACATTGGTTACCTTTAAACTTAACCCTACCTCGTTAACAATTAATATTGAACTAATTATTTAGTTTGGAACAAAAAGTTTACGATATAAACAACAGTAGTAGTAAGAGCTATGGCTGATAGTAACAGTAGTAGCATTACTGTAATAGCAGTTTTGGGCTATGTGTGCTGTGCTGCTGATTATAATATGTAGAAAGATTAAGAGCTCAGGTGGATGCGAAAAAGATTCGTTCTTCTCTTCTTTCACAGTCTAGTTGTCGGCAAAGACGATCATAACATCGAATGCATAAAACAGTAAATAATGAGGAATGCAATATTTGGATAAAGAAGATGCAATTTGCATGCATAATAAAGATGCAGAAACCAATGGAACATAATAAGATATATGTATTAGTATTTGGTACATGCTAGATCGATACATTTAAGTTTTCATTAGTTTTTTTTCTAGATTTTCAGATGTCTAGCTCCATTGGTGCGGCCTGTACGCGTGATACATAGCCAGCCAGCCAGCCCATCTTAAAAACTGAAGAAACCTATATTGACAGTTTTGGCTGACGGTTTCTAATACACTGATTTATTCGAACTGGTGTCCTAATCTTGGTTGTTATAGTCACAACGTTTCGGCCATGTACCAACCTGATTGTACTATGGGACAACAGCCTAGTTGATATAAGCATTGGTTAAGTGTATGCAATTTACCTGATGGTCGTGAGTTCAGTCCCAGGGTCAGGCAGTGAACTCTATCTACAGAAGCGGCTTCACAAGGACGAATTAACTACAAAGAATTAACTAATACGAGATATCCCCTAGCATTGACAGCAGGGTGAGAACGATCTACCCCAGGAGTTTAATAAAAAGGTTCGGTTCAAAATTCCCAGAAAATTAACGAATACGGCAGGCACCTGAAGAAGACCGGAGGATACAATGGCCGAAACGTTGTGATTATAACATCCAAGATGTGGATATCAGTTCAAATTATTTGTCGTATAACAAGCCTGGCTGCCGCAGGGTCAAACTCCACTCCTACTTCTAATCCGACTGAAGATGATCACTGATGATTATTTTCTATTGTATCTATAATAAATAAACAATTGTAGAAATATATATTTCTTTGTATAAATGTATTTATTTATTAAAATTAAATAAGCCCTTGTGTATTTGTAACATAATCTTTTGTAGATTTGTAAGACTTGTCAGTTTGGATCAGTCGGTAAGAGAGCCGCTTACCGATCGATCACTTGGTCCTGATTCAAAATCACCGTAGGGGAATGTTCATGTTATACATGTATTTTATTTTTAGTATAAATGTATACATTTATTTTAGCTCAGTTGGTAACAAACCAGCCTGCCAATCAGTTGGTCGCAGTTTCAAATCTTGATTCGGGTATGTTAATTTTTACTCCCCTAAATTTGGTGAGGATTGTTTTTGTTCTTGTTCGTGCTCTCGTTACGGTAGAAAAACAAGGTCAGCTCCAGATTTGGACTGGAGTTTGACAATAATAATTCCTCATCTCAGATATTCAGATAGAATTAATACAGAGATTTTATATTGAAATCATAGTGTGACAAAATTAATACAACTCAAGATTATTCTCTCAAATCTGGAACAAACGATTCTATGACTTGATCCGACTGGAAATATCATTCATTTCATTCAGAAATAATTATTGTTAAAGAAAGTCAAGGAAGTAAATGTTAAAAATGTAAACCAGTGATTCCCAAAGTGGGTGCCACCACCAAATTGGGGGCGCTGGAAGACTGGGGGGGGGGGCGTTGAAAGATAAGGAGTGGTGAGCGGGGCAAAGGGAAAAGAATACAAATCGACACGTCCTAGGGATAAAATCGAATATCTGAAAAACTGATTTTACAGTAGAGCTGTTGAAGTTCAAATATTTTCCGTTTTTCTGATTAATAGAAATTATTTTCTGTTTAATAGAATTCTTTACGTTCCTCGTCTATATGTTCATTTATTCACAACGTTTCGGTCGTGTACCCTCCGACCATACCATACACAATGATCAATACACCCCGTCTAACAACATTCAGACAAGAACTCTATTAACTTATTTGAATAATCTAATCACAACTAAATCGATTCATTGTGACACAAAACAACTCACCATTTAACTTCAAAGCTCTACTGTAAAACACATTTTCAGACATACAACTTTACGCGTAAGCGATATCGAAATAACACTTCTCATATTCGATATAACATGTCGTAGCAGTATGAACCGAGCGAACTAGACAAATTTTGTTTTTTTAATTTGTTTATTAAAATTTAATTTTCATTTAATTTTTTATTAAAATTTAATTTTCATTTCATTTAATTTTTTATTAAAATTTAATTTTCAATGTATCATTTCTGACCGACTTTACAGGAGACTCTAATGAAATATATGCTCTAAAAGTTATAGTCACAACGTTTTGGCCGTTGTACCAACCTGATTGTACTATGGGACAACGGCCTAGTCGATATAAGCGTTAGTTAAATGTATGCAATTTACCTGTACTGATTTTTTCGTGAGTTCAGTCCCTGGGTCAGGCAGTGAATTCCATCTACAGAAGAGGCTTCACAAGGACGAATTAACCACAAAGAATTAACTAATACGAGATATCCCCTATCATTGACAGCAGGGTGATAACGATCTGCCCGGGGAGTTTATTAAAAAGGTTCGGTTCAAAATTCCCAGAAAATTACCGAATACAGCAGGCACCTGAAGAAGATCGGAGGATACAATGGCCGAAACGTCGCGGTTTTGTACGAAAAAGTTTGGGAATCCCTCATCTAAACGCACACCACAAAGAGAAAAACAAATTTGTCTTAACTAATGTAAATTAATTTTAAAGTGAATTATTGACGAGATAAATCGCATTACAAATACTAAATTGATAATTATATAATGGATTTCACAAACACTCTATTTCCCAACGTTTTCGAGTCATTTCCTACTTGTGTCAATAAGATTACTAGTATCTGATAGATGATATAGAGAGTTTTTCTTTTGTTGTTTAAAGGAGTCAAACCCTCGTCTCACCGATTCAATTACGTGACAAAACCTTTTAATGCACTTTACACGCATTTCGAGAGTAAAATGAAAGTAAGACAAACAAGTCACATATGCAGAGGATTTTGTGGAGTTCAGAGACTACGACGTCTTCTGTTTGACACTAAACAGAACAAGTTAAAAGCTGTAGCGGACTTAGAGTTGGCCTCTATCGGAACGACGCAATGACTCAACTAGTGGGTGAACGTTCTACCTGAACGATCAGAAAATCGATAAGGTATACAGCCTGGGAATAATAAGATAAGCTTATGAGCGCGTTGCAAACGCCGAGTAGAATGAATAACGGAGGACAAGACTTAGATGATCAGGAAAATGACAGACACAAGAACTGTAACAGAAAGAAGTAGTCATGTGAACGAGATAATATGGAAATCCTCTTGAGGATGGGTTAAGTAGTTTGAGCTTCTTCTACAAGAATATAGCTACTCTGTTTTATAACCTGCAAGGTGTTCGGGAAATTCTTGTTTTAAATATTAATACCTTCTGTAAAACCGAATCGATAAAATGGTTTTAAATTGTTGTCGTTGTTGCCGTAGCTGTTTACACGTGCCAATGATTGAACACTGACTAATAATCTTACAACAAATAAAGCTTCCCCCACTATCCGAAAATAGAACGTTCATAAACCATTTCCTTATACGAAATGGCGTAAAACGAAGAAGCAATTACCATTAATTTATATGGGGGGGGAGAATGGTTAGTCACTCAATAGAAACCGTCACGTGACCAACGTCTTTTGATAGCATGCCGTGTTGGAGATGATCAATAAAAAAAATTGGGGAAAAGGGGTGATCAATGAATAGGTTACTTCTCTCACCTTTTGTTGGGAAGTGATCATTAAAAAAGTTCCGAATTTAAAAAAAAACAAACAGGCGTGAATGCTGCCGGACACAAACTAATGTACCAATTTAGCATAAACTTGCATTACGAATTGAAAAAAAAACTATTTAAGGGGGAATTTTCAAAAAACAAAAATATGTTTTTTCTAGACATAATAAGGAGTAAATGTTTAAATTCCCAGCCCTCTAGCTCCGTTTGGTGAGGCCTGTACGCGTGATACATACCTAGCCAGCCCGCAAGACCAACTTAAAAACTGAAGAAACCTGTTAGCAGTAAAGCGAAGAAGCAAGTACCATTAATTTATGTCGGAAAACGTTTCGAGCGTTCCCAAACCCAAAACATAGTGATGATGGTATATTAGGATGAGTTGTCAGAGGTTGGAATTGTAGGAGGTACAGGAGACTAGGGTGTATGAAAGGAAGGAAAACGGTGCGCGCTGGCTCACTGCAAAACTATGGCAATGTTCTGCGAAGAAAAGGGCCAACAGGGGGGGTAGACCTTAGGTGTGGACTCGAACAATTATCACCTTTTTTTAAAAAGGCCGGCAAACAGAGAGAAGAAAAGGCAAAAAAGTCAACCTTACATTGTGAAGAAGAAAACTATTATCGGTTTCAAGTACTTTGTCAAGTTGACTCAAGTTGCAACAAATCTCTCCATTGCGACGTTTGGTGTTGTCTTGTTTGGCATCGAACCTAAACCAAGGCCTGTTAATAGTTGTTGAGTTGAATAATTTTAAGAGCAAAGGATACTCTAGGTAATGAAGTTAAGCACTGCAATTTACAATACTAGTAGCAGTTGATAGTTTTAGAAAGGAAGAGAAAAGGCTTGTTAAATACTTGTGAAGTACCGGTTTTGACGAGTCTGCCGATTTGTTTAATCCTCCACACATATCATAATTAGCAATGTTTGTTTGTACGCAACTGACGTAGTAAAATAGAATGTTATGTTCCGATGACGTAATAAAAATGCTGAATTTAAAGAATAATACAAAAAATATAAAAAGTAATAAGAACAAATATTATTTCTAAATCCATCTGTGGTCAACAGAACGCTATTCTCCAAGCTCACTACAATGAAAATCTCTATTATCTAAATGCAATGTGTATCCATATATTTCATATATGCCGTCATTTAGTTGTATAATAAAAAAAGAACTTAGGTGCCTAACTTTGCCTTCCAAACCAGCAATGCTTTTTAACAGAAAATAGCAAGAACTGAGACAAGAATATATACTCAACTGGACTAAATAAAGGGAGCAGTTCCAAACTCCTTAGATGTTAGAGAATACAACAGCCGCCACAGAAAGTCCCAAGAGTACAGCAGCCAAAACATTCGGGATAAAAACCACAAAGATGGGGATACTAGTCCAGAAGAATCATTGTATAACAATAACACATTGTCTCAAAAATTCAGACGAAAAAAGAACTGCGTATACTTAAAACCCATAAGAACCAACTGTGACACCGGTGTCACATATAATTGAATTGATCTGCACAGTCTCTTAAATAATATTACATTTTATCCTTGATTTTAACTCATGAAGCGTACTAAGTGACATCTACTGAACATCCTGGTGCAGTCACGTGACTGTGTGTCAATTTGCCTACCCATGTTGTATAGCCCTTTACACTGTCCTGCCGCCATGCGTGGTCTCGTCGTGGGATGCTCATTTGCGGGGGGGGGAATCGTGAACTTGGACAGAAAGGAAGGACTCAAAAGCTGGTTGTAAAAATATAAGACATATTTTTTATTTCATAGCTTACACTTTGTCGGCCGGAGAATGAAGAGTGGGAGAGAGATAAGGGTGCCGAGAGACCGTTCCCAACAGGGGAACCCGGCCTTGTGCCTTTCCAGCCCTAGGCGGTCTGCCTGGATCTTCTGAGCTTCTAAGTTTGTCTATTCGGGTCTCTTCTGAAGCTTCCGTCTCTTCTCTGAGCTTTATAGATTCCGAACGCCCACGCTTGTGTCAATTCCGGTTTCCACATCCTGTTTTTGGACACCCACGCATATACCTATTTCCTAAGGTGACCGGGTCACTTCCATTTCCGCACAGGTGTTGACCTCGAAATGACCTTTTCGTGGTAGTATATCATAACACCCATAATCCCAAATAATGTTCTTTCAAGTAGAAATGGGTCTGGGTTCTTATGTGTTAAGAGCATAGTTTCTTCCATCGCTAAGGCCAAGCTTTTTTGGCTGCAGCAGTATTAAAGGCAGTGATAATTGATTTTGCACGTGAAAGAATCGAGACAGTTGCCGTCGGGCTTGCTTGAATGTGTGGCCAATTATGCTCCAATAATAATCAGAAGATGACAGAGACGCAAAAAAACATCAAATAGAAACAGGTGGACGCAAAAGTAATTAAGAATAGCATTGATAATTAAGATGAAAGAAATATGTCTCTGGGGATCACAGAAAATTATCAGTAACTTTAATTTTAGAAAATTATTAACCTCATTGATTGCTAAAGTTTCCTGTTGGCTGTGTCAGAGGAAACATTCAAAGTCGCCGGCTCTTGCATCGGATATAACTCTTTCTAATGGTCTAAAAATATCGACCTCCATCAAGGCCGGCAATGACTTGGCTAAAAGATATTGATTACAAATATGAGAGTAGTAAAAGCAGTGATTATTGATATTCGTGCATCAACGAAGCGAGACGGTTGCCGTTAGACATGCTTGGATGCCTGGCCAAGGGTATCAGTTGCTCCCACGTTGTGCGACACATGGGGTTGTCAAGGCGCCCCACCGTGCACGGTCCTCAGCCAGTCTGGTGGTGTTGTTCCAGCTTCTGTTGACCAGTCTGGGGTCTCTCTATCTATGTCTATCACCAGATAATCTTGAGCCGTCCTCTCTTTCTCTGACCTCTTGGCGCCCATTTGATGACTTGATTCGTAGGTCTTGTTGTGGGGGGCCTCAAGACATGCCCCAATCAGCAGAGGCGCCGTCTGCAAATGGTGGTTGATACGGGGAGCTGTTGTGTTTCTTTGACCTCTTCACATCGCACATAATCCTTCCATTTGATGCCCATGATCTTACATAGGCATCTAGTGTCAAGCTGTACCAATGCAAGAATGTCTAATGGTTACAGTTTAGACATGTTAATCCAAAACAAAAGGTCAACACATAGCTGCTTTTCTTTGCTGTTGCGATTGCTGTTTTGTTTGGCCAATGACTGAACACTGCTAAGAAACATAACAACTATTGGGCAAAATAGGACGACTTAACCGTCAAATGGATCGCATCATAAGGAGTGATTTGACCGATCACCGCTAAAGAATCTAACATGTTGTTTACTTTCGTACTAAGCTGGCACGGCAATGACTGTTTGTGTTTTAGTAAAAAGCGATTATTTTATTTTATTTTTTTTATTAAATCAAGTATTGTAAATCATTTTTATTAATTTTTGACTACTATTTACATTCATCCTAATTTTTAGTTTGTTTAATCAGAATTTCTGCAAGGCCGCCACGGCAGTGTTATTGTTTTATTCGTTTATTGTAAACCATTTTATGCAGTGTGATTTTTTTAAAAACTACGAAAGATTGAGATGAGAGTAAATAGCAGTCAAATATTAATAAGAATTCCTGGATCCGCCCCATTTAATCAATTCTTCCCTACCCTATATCCCACCTTTTCTGAAAACTTCATGGAAATTCACTCGGAAATCTTGCGTGGACAAACAGACAGATATGAGTGAATGTACATCGCCCATAAATAAGTACATCCCTACCACTTTTTAATAGAAAGTTAATTTTCTTCTAAACCAAACATAGCAGTATTTTATTATTTCGAGTGGAACATTACACAATCAAAACGAATATTTCTGACCAAACCCTACAGCATTGAAACTCTGTTGCCAAAAATACTTTTTCGTAATGTTGTACTCATCTTTGGACGGCAACATATTCATAGGTTTTGGCAAAAGAATGTCAATGCTGTAGTGTTTGCTCATAAATAATACCTGATAATATCCGTTTTCATTGTGTAATGTTCCACTAGAAATAATAAAATCCTGCTATATTTGGTTTAGAAGAAAATTAACATTCTATAACATACTAGTAGGAGTGTACTTATTTATGGGCGCTTCTGTATACACCTTTTCAAACGTCTTTGACAGAGCTAAACCAGTTGTTTACGAGAGGCTTTCTTATTTAATGAGTTATACGATTTCCAGAAATGCAATTTTAAGTTCAAAGAGGTTTCTTTGGCTTTTCATTAAACACGTTTTTGTAAGTTTGCTGTCATCATTGCGAATACTACGTGTTATAGTTCCTTGCTTTCATTTCTCTTAGGTGACTGGGGCGAAATAGCAATAACACCAACACAGGCAAACAAGTATATTTCTACAGGGTAACAAAAAAGTTTTCCGTTTAGTATGGAAGACGTGATCCACTTTGGGGGCGGATCCATGCACAATAATCTCTCCTAAGTCGTAGTTATATCTCCACGCCACATAATATCGCCAAAAGTTCATGTCTGTCCACACGATACCT
Organism: Architeuthis dux; assembly: GCA_006491835.1. Lineage (NCBI taxonomy): Eukaryota > Metazoa > Mollusca > Cephalopoda > Oegopsida > Architeuthidae > Architeuthis > Architeuthis dux. The sequence goes on from VCCN01001792.1 coordinate 464,227, forward strand.
CCAAAGGTTCTCAATGAATTTCAATGAAATTTTGTGGAAGGGTGGGCTACGGAAGACGTGATCAGTTTTGGCGGCAGATCCATGAACAATAATCTCCCCTAAGTCGTAGCTATATATCCACACCACATAATATCGCCAAAAGTTCATGTCTGTCTACACGATATCTCCAAAAGTTTTGAATGAATTTCTACGGAATTTGATGGAACGGTGATTTAGTTTTGGGTCAGATCCATGCTCAATTAATTCAATGGCGTTGGCAGAGGCATGCGCCCTCTGAGAACTTTCTAGTTTATTTTAAGAAAGGAGAAAATACGACGCAAATGCGAAAGGATATCTGTGCAGTAGGTGATGGAGAAGGTACAGTGAATGATTGAATGTGTCAAAAGTGGTTTGCAAAGTTTCACAATGCTCCACGGTCGGGTAGACCAGTTGAGGTTAATAGCGATCTGATCAAAGCATTGCGTGAGAATAATCAAGGTTATACAACGCGAGAGATAGCCAATATACTCAAAATATCCAAGTCAAGCGTTGAAAATTATTTCCACCAGCTTGGTTATATTAGTTACTTTGATGTGTAGCATCCACATAAGTTAAGCCTAAAAACCTACAGGACTGTATTTAAATGTTCTGTTTTAAAACAAATTGTGATGGGCGATGAAAAGTAGATAGTTTACAACAACGTGAAACGCAAGGGTTCGACGGTCAACCGAAATAAACCACCACTAACCGAACAAAAAGCCGGTCTTCTTCCATAAAATGTAATGCTGTGTATCTGTTGGGACTGGAAGGGAGTCCTCTACTCCGAGCTCCTTCTGGAGAACCAAACGATTGATTTGAACAAATACTGCTCCCAATTAGACTAATTCAAGGCAGCAATCGATAAAAATCGTCTGTCTGGAAATAGTTAACAGAAAGGGTGTAATATTCCATTTGGATAACGCTAGATCGCATGTTTTTCGGTATAGTAAAAGAAGTAGGAAACGGCCAGACACAAGATGGAGGGACGAGATAGAAAAGTTTGCCGGTAAGACTTGGCAGAGATTAGCACAAGATAGGTTGTCATGGAGGGAGATGGGAAAGGCCTTCGTCCAGCAGTGGACTAATAACGGCTGATGATGATATAATATATATAACACATATAAATGTTACAGATTGGCTGGGAAGTTTTTCGTATTCACCAAATATTGCACTTTCGGATCACCATTTATTCAGGTCTCTATAGAATTCTCTCAATGAAAAAGTTTCAATTCCCAGAAGGACATGCACTCTAACGAATTGTGAGGGTCACTAAATTTTCATTTGTTTCAGCCCAACGATTAGTAATACGTTATATGAGAAAGAAACAAACACTGGAGTAATTCATGAAATAGGTGACTATTCACTTTCAAGGAGAAGAATTTTGTGAGTTTTCTTGGTATCACAAAATTAGAAGTCATGAGCAAAACGGGTGATTTGAATAAAAAAGAATAAAACTAAAATGTCTGACGTGGACAGAATAAAGGTTCATAATAATGTTCACTGCTGCAAGAATCTTCAGCACCAACATGAAGGCAATTATATCCTGTATGGATCTGAGACATAGAGAGTGACTGACACAATTAACCAACAAAGCTCCAGACTTTCGTCGACAGATGCCTGCGAGACATCCTGATCATCAAGTGGCCTGAGAAGATTTCCAACACCAACCTGTGGGTGAGAACTAACCAAAACCCCATCAAACATGATGTGAAGAAGCGAAGGTTGGGGTGGATTGAACACACCCTGCGCAAACCAGTTGACAATGTCACAAAGCAGGCACTGGTATCCACAGGGGGAGAGACTAAAACGGACTTGGAGAAGATTAGTCGAGCCTCACGATAGTCACATATGGAGCTGAAACATGGAACCTAACCAAAAGATTGACCATCAAACTGAGAACCATCCAACATGCACAAGAGAGGATCATGCTTAACATCACTTGGAGAGATCACAAGACAGCACATTATATTAGAGAAAAACAGGAGTCAGACATATCATAGAATCCATTAGAAATCTCAAACAATGGGAGGGCCGTGTTGCAAGAATGTCAGACAACCACTGGACATCACAGACTCACAGCGTGGATTCCCAGAGATCATATGCGAAATTGTGGCCAGCAGAAAATAAGACGACTTAAGATTCCGGAGATATTGGGGCCGCAACGCCCGCGATTGAGAGGTCTGGCGAATCTTGGGAAAGGTCTATGTCCAACGACGGACGTTAAACGGATGATGATGATGATGATGATGATGATGATGATGATGATGATGATGATGATGATGATGATGATGATGTTGATGATGATGCAAACATTGACCAAAGCCAAGCTGAAAGGAGTTGCCCAGAACCTCGTCCGCTGGCGTGGTGTGGTTGCGGCCCTATGCTCCACACGGTGTTGACAGGAATAAACTAAACTAATTCAGTTCACTTACCTTTCGTTGGCATTCTATCCACTTTCCTAATCCATCCACATTTTCTTTTGTAAAAGAAACATTCTGAAATGAGTGCGAGAAATCAATTCATTTATTTGATATTTGATCCAAAATAAAATAATAACTCATCCCTTCTGTGCTGATATGTTAATGAATAGGATTAGAAATTCTGCGTTTCACTATAACCAGTTAATCGAAAAGAACAACAGATATATTCATTCATGTCGTTTTGATAAAATACACTACATATATACGTAGGTACATCAATAAGCCTAATAATTCGAAGCCTAATAATGAAAAAACATGTATTTTACCCAACAATTCATTTTCAACATAATCTCCTTCGTTGTCAATGCACTTAATTCAGTGGTGAATATTAATCAGATAGATCTAACACTAATAGATACTGTAATTAGACGATGTGGAAATCAACGATTGAGAAAAGCGTGTTACGTCTCAAACATATTTATTATCATGAAGATAAGCCTTTATGCATTTCGTCGCTGCGACATCATCAGAAGTGTGAACACTGCAGACAAGTGTAACATCCATGCTGGGATAGTTAAAAGAAGTGAGCTGTTCTTGTTGAGGAGAAGAGGAGCATGTGACCTAATTTTTGGCTGAGAGTTCTGTGTATGGTTTCGAGCAGGTGGTGTTGGGGTTTGGATTAGGTGGTTCTGCGTATCAGCTATTAAGTGGGTGGGGGT
>VCCN01001792.1:483815-504171 GCA_006491835.1 Architeuthis dux
TATTAAATTTAATTATAAAGGATATAATTTAGTTTTAGGGTTTTCACTTTCATCATTTACAGCGTCTCTACTGGTTACCTCCCTTTGATACTTTTACTGCATCATAAAAAGTCAGTTTACGAACCTGTAACAAACTTTTACCTTGAGATTTTTAATCACCACTACCCACAACACTGGTTTATTGCTGGTTTAGGTTATGCATGTGTTCTCACATTTATATCTATCTATGTATTATCTATGTATTATCTATGTATCCGGACTTGGGCCAGCCCTAACCGTTCATTCATAGTAGAAACTTGAAATTTTGCACACACACTCCCCTCAATGAGTAGGGAAAACGTTTATTATTTTTGGAAAATTCCACCCTAAATAGGTTTTTAGTTTATGCTAAATTGGTTACTAGTTTGTGCCCATTTGATCTTTGAAAATTCAGACTTTTTTAGTGATCATAAGACTCATGGTGTTCTGAAAAGAATTAAGAACAAAAACAAAAAAGAACTAGCATTCCAAGGGAAATTATGAATCACTGCCACCCATATATGCTGTGTTGGGGTGATCAATGAATAAGTTATTTCTCTCGCCTTTTTGTTTTTTTCAATAAAAAAAGGTCTGAAATTTCAATAAACAAGCGGGCACAAACTAGCGACCAATTTAGCATAAACTTACATGCCTATTGACCCCCCATCTTAAAACCTATTCAGGGGGGAATTTTCAAAAAACAAAACCATTTTCCCTACTCATTTTCAAGTTTCTACTATGAATGGTTAGGGCTGGGCAAAGTCCGGATACATAAATAGATACATATAAATGTCAGAACACATGAATAACCTAAACCCAGTAATAAATCAGTGTTGTGGATAGTGGTGATTAATTAACAAAACATTTTTTTAAATTCCATCCTAAATAGGTTTTTAGAGGGGGGTTCAATATGCAATGTAAGTTTATGCTAAATTGGTCACTAATTTGTGCCCGCTTGTTTATTTGAAAATTCAGACCTTTTTTAGTCCAACAAAAGGCGGGAGAAGTAACTTTTCATTGATCACCCCTTTTTGTCGAACTTTTTAATTGATCACCCCCAACACAGCATATATGGGTGACGGTGATTCATAATTTCCCTTGGAATGTTACTTGTAATTTTTTTTGTTTCTTTGGCAACTCTCCAGAGTTTGTGAGAAAGAAGGAACCTTATGAGATTATCGATGGTTGTTAATCGAGTCTGGTGTTAATTCAAGACGAGATACCAAGATGTGAAAATCGATATCTCGATAAAAGTCGACAAATATTCAAACTCAATTATTCCTTCTTACCTGATTATTCTGACAGTTGTCAGTTCAGATCTGTAATCAACAAATAAAAAATTCACAAACTGATGGCTTTAAATAGATGTACCGATGTGGCGAAAACAAAACGTTGGCCAATATAGCAACTCTTGAGAAGATCTAGTGACGTCTTGGCGTACGAACTTGTTAGTCAACCAAATGCTTATGACGTCATTCAATGGCATTCAGAGACTTAAACTTCGAAAGTTAAACTACGCATTTTCTAGAGCGCTAATTTTTAATTCATGACGTAAGCCTCGCGCTGTAACAAATGAAGTTTTGAGGAGATTAAAAACTACGAGGAAACTGTTGCTAACAAATAAGAAAGAGACGGTTGGAATTTTTTCGACAGAACGAGATTTGGAGAATTTAACACTCACACTCACGCATTGAAAGCAAAAGGAGCAAAGGTAGACAGAAAGTAACCTACTTGGTAGGTTTGAGCAGATGGATGGCAGAAAAAATACCGAAAGGTGTAGATGAGAGACAGGGTTGCCAGATTTGTCCGATTTCGGACATTGTGTCCTTTTTAACCCTGATGTCCGATTTCGGACATTGTTTATGAAATGGAAAAAAAGATTTTAAAACTCTAGCCACTTTTAGCTATTTATTTTCTTTATTGTGATAATAATCTAGCTACTTTTAGCCACTGTCAGCTATTTCTAGTCATCAAATTTATTCTGTCCGTTTTTAACCGATTTCGAGAAGGAATGTCCAACTCTGGGAACACTATTGTCCAATTTTGAGAAAACTGATCTGGCAACCCTGATGAGAGAGAAAGGAAGCTGTGCAGGACCATGATCACAGACGTCCTGAAGGGACATGGCACATAAAGAAGTCTCGTGCTGATTTGTATAAGTTCAGAACAGAATCTTATTGGCTATCAACACCTTTCCTTTTACTTTTGAATCGACCGAGTTGTCCGCTGCTGTTGATGGCGAATTTAAAGTCAACCAAAGAGACGAGAAGATTCCTCAGGACAGCATTTTCAGTTTTTTTTCTTCATTTTCTTTTTTTTGTGCTCTACTGATATCGGCAATTTCATGTGGTTCAAGAATCCCCATGAAAAAATTCACGGATATATTTGAATTCCTATTTAACTGATCCCCCACTAGAACAGAACTTGTGTCACATTCTGTTCTAGTGGGGGATCAGTGGTTCGTAACACTGGACTATTCCACAGGGGGGAGGGTTAAAGTTTTGCTAAAAAATACTTCCTGTCCATTGTTTCAAACTACTCGCCCAGAAAACGAATTCAGTATTTTTTTCTATAAAAAAAACATCTCAATCCAAATATATCCGTGAATTTCTTTTTCAACTGGGATTAACGAGTAGAGCATTTGATGAAAAGAAAACAGATCAGTACACTCGTCGTATAGCAACGGTCAGCAAGTTAATCTTGTTGGCCGTTGTGAGTGGGTTCGATCCTCATCTGATCTCCCTGTATAGATGATCTGATAACAATTCATCCGAAGTTACTATATCTATCAAATAAACTGTGATTTTCTTGGTTTTCCGTTTGACTCTCTCACTCAGAGGTAAACATTTTGCCGATAAAGGTACCTACTTCCGACATTTGAAACTATGGACTCTTCAACAGAACCAAATTTGCTATTATTTTTTCTTAGAAAATAGTTTCATAGAAATTCAAATATATTAGTGTCTTTAGGGTTAGTGTTTTTTTAGGGTTAGTATTTTTAGGGTTAGTGTTTTTGTTAGGGTTAGTATTTTTAGGATTAGTGTTTTTGTTAGGGTTAGTGTTTATAGGATTAGTGTTTTTGTTAGGGTTAGTGTTTTTGTTAGGGTTAGTGTTTTTAAGGTTAGTGTTTTTAGGGTTAGTGTTTAAGGTTAGTTGATAGGGTTAGTTACTTGATTTTAAACGTGATAATAGTGTGAAATCCAATATAAAATATTTCCGAACGGGTTTTCTTTGTAATGTTTTCGCCACACAGGCCTTCCACGTCATGCAGCCATTTTCATTTTAACTATTTAACACGGGAAAGAACGCAGGAAAATGTTTTCAAAAAGAACGTTGAAAAGAGTGCTGAATTTAACGCGGAATGGGTAACAATCGCCCTCAAAGAGTACCCAAAGACCGTTCTGCAATATGGGAACATTTAAAGGCTAGCTTTTTCCTCCATATGATTTTGTTGTTGATTTTTAACTTTTACATAGCTTATGTTTTTATGCTTTTTGTATTATATCCTAAAACGACAACCTTTCAATTGAAAAATGATTCCGTCAAATTCAGTATTAGCGACAACTTGCCAGGTTATGTATGAGACTCTTAACTGTATAAAAGAGCTAAGTTGAGGCTTTTGTCGAGGTATTTTCAAGCGATTTTCATATAATTACCTCGCTTTCCTTCTATTTGTTGGATGTCAAAATTCCTGCGAATTTTCCATCACCGGGAAGCCATTTTTGTTCATCTCGAGAAATCACGAGATAAAACGTGAATAATAGTTTCTGAATGCTGATAATTCCAAACGCATGCAGAAGACATACGAGTTCAGATTTACTCATCCGTCCATTGTCAGTGTAGAAATGTACTTATTTCTCTCAATTTTCTTGCTTTCTGTCTGTGGGGTTTCATTTTTCACAGCCACGGCCAAAGACCGTCGCTTTTATATCATTTTATTTGTCGCATTTATTCGCATAACGAGAAAGGATTTCTTAAAGCTGACTGCATTAAGCGGTGCGAGTGGCGTAATGGTCAACGGGTCAGAGTGGCTTGGGCGGGCCGAGTTCAAACTTTGACCGAGGCTGCTTGCGTTCACTTCGCACTAATCCCCTTAGGAAAGGACCCATCTCTTCTTCCCCCAGCTATGGGTATAATATCAGCGCAGGCAGAGCTGTCTAGCCTTGGTTGGCAACTAGTCTAAGGGAGGGTCACCGACAAAAAAACCTCGCCAACCCGCAAGTCAAGCGTGGCAAGTAAGGCACTACCCTTAATCAAAACCACAATGCCACCAGACATCTGTGGGATAGGACACTGTGAGGGCCTCCATCATCGGGAGCGATTGGTTTGGTTTACTGGGTTTAGCGGCATGTCAGCCATTTTGTAGGTCATTTAATGCCGGAATTGGTCTTAGGTGGGGATATTGTTAGAAGAGGTTCTTCCCTTTCGGTGGGGTGGGGTTGAATAAGGTTTGGTCGAGTTCCTTTCCTTTGACCTGTCTGATTTGGTTGAACCAACCAGGAATTGAATTCTCGCCAGCATAGCTCGTCGGGACATTGGAACATGCAAGCCACTCCACCACGTCAAAGTACTTATTCGCGGAGTGGCCATCGGGAGCGGTTTGATGATGATGATGATGATGATGATGATGATGATGATGATGATGCCCGCATAATCATTTTAGAAATGATGAAAACATTTCACTTATTTCAGCCTGTTTACATTGTTCAGATCAATTCTCTATTGTCGATATTCCGACGTTTCTGCTTTGCAATGGAGAAAAATTACAAAATATTCCTCAATCTCGATTCTGTGATCAATATAAGGAGTGTCTACGTCTTTTGAACGCTGGCAAACACCTTTCCCGCGTCTATTCAACTACGCACAGCTTCTTTTCAAAGAAGCAGACGATTTTCTGACAGACGCATAAATGCTACACTTGATTCACATCGCCAAACAACATTCTTAGAAATCTTTTTGCCATTGTTATTCCAAGAAACATCAAAAGGTTTCAATGCAGATCGCACGATTTCTAAACCATATTTTCAAAACATGGCAATTAGTATTTGTATGACCAAACACCAGAGAGGTTTCTTTCTTGAACGTTGGTTACGAATTTGATTCCTCGCCAGAAGTGATTTGGAATCTAGATCAAATTTCGATGGAGACGAGTGCTTTCAAAAAAGCATTACATTAAGAGGGTTGATCAACCTGATGTCTGTGGTAATAGGCGAGAGAACCGGGCAATTTCTGGATGATCCACCACTTCTATCTTGGGTCCTAGTACGAATTGAGTAGGTATACGAATTTCTTCACATTAAAAACTGACCATGTGTCAAATGTTGTCGTTTTGGGGTGACAAATAAATAACGCCACTTCAGGTGGATATACGAATTCTTCTACACTAAAAAGAAATGACCAAAAAGTTCGTTTTGTTTTTATCGCTAGATGGCACTTGGAGAATTTGGTTTTAACTAACTTCATTCAAAAAGATCGGTTTTAATTTGATAACAGTTGTCATATCAGCGTGCATCTAACAAAAATTGAAGAAATCTCTGTCTATGTGTGTGTGTGTATGCACTGCGATTACTCGACAACTGGTGTACGAAGTTGACATTCACCAGATATATTAGTCAGCACACAAGGCAGTGCAGTGTCGAGTTTTAATATTTTTAATCATCATTTCTCGAGAAATCTAATACAGATAAATAAAAGAAATTACAGATTATAGATCTTTCTTCATATTTTCTATAAATTATCTCTATTTTTTTCAACTGGGTCCCTGCCTTTCTGGGTCCCTGCACTTCTTAAAGTCTGTGCACGTCACTGAAGCTAACTATGACGTCTATATTGCTTCTTTTGAATGCATCCCTAATATAGCATATATATATATATTGCTCCGCCTGGGCCTTGTCTTCGTGAAACAAGAAAATTCAGCACTATATGATTTTCTTGATACAGATTCTTAACGTCATGATAGAATGTCTTGTGACGTTATCAGTGTGATTGGATGGAGCCATGAAAAGTTTTACTTTTGCAGTGAACTGTCGAAAGATACAGCAAAGAAATTAGTGGGTCGATATTAATAGAGTTTAGATTCGTGTGAGGCAGGTCGATGAAATGGGTTATCGATTTGTGGAAAAAAAGTTGAATGCTTTGAAAAAGCGTAGGAAAAAATGCAGGGCAGAAAAACGATTGGAGGTGAAAGACTGATTGAATAAATACAGTAGTACCCCGCTTAGCGTTACCCCGCTTAGCGCTGATTTTCTATAGCGCTCTTTTTCAAACATTTTTCGTAATGAATTTAATAATGCTACATTTGCGAAATAAATAATGAATGTTAAAAGACAGAATCATGGACAGTCTTCGCATTAACTGCATACTGTACATTTTAGTTAATGTGTTATGTGTGTTGTATAGCCCTGTACACTGGTCTGCCGTCATGGGTCGTCTCGTCGTGGGTTGCTCACTTGCGGGAGTGAAATCGTGAACTTTGATAGAAAGGAAGGATGACTCGAAAAACTGGTTGTAAAAATAGAAGACATTTTAATTTCATAGCATACACTTCGTTGGCCGGAGAATGAAGGATGGGAGAGAGATAAGGGTGCCGAGAAGCACAACAACGATATCATATATTTTAAAATAAAGAGAATGGTCCTGGCTGGCAGAGCATTAGCAAAGCCAAAGAGATGTGTTCTAGACATTTATTGGCACTCAAACTAAGAACCATGCAATGTTAACAAGAGAGGGTCATACTTAACATCACATGGAGAGATCACAAGACAGCACATTATATTAGAGGGAAGAAAACAGGAGTCAGAGATATCATAGAATCCATTAGAAAAATCAAATGAAAATGGGCGGGTCATGTTGCAAGAATGTCAGACAAGCACTGGACTCACAACGTGGATCCCCAGAGATCATATGCGAAACAGTGGCCGGCTTAAAATAAGATGACGTGACGATTTAGACAAGTTCAGGATATATTGGCCCGCGATAGAAAGATCTGGCGATTCTTGAAGGTCTATATCCAACAATGGGCGTTAAAGGAGGAGGAGGAGGGGGATCATATTACTACTACGACTACTACTACTACTACTACTACTACTCTGTTTCGTTTATCAATGCATTCTTTTTTAGGAACGTATCTAGAGCGCTAACCGGGGTATTACTGTATAAGTGAAAGAAAATCTTAAGAGTAAATGAAGGAGCAAAGAAAGGAATATTTATTTGAATGAATGAATTAATGGAAACGGTTTTTGAAGAAGGAAAAACCGAAGAAAATAATGAAGAAGGGCGAACGGTAAACTAAAAGAAAAACATGTAAATCTATTAATGAAACCAGAAAAATTAACACAGTGTTTCGGCCGATTGATTCTTCATCCTTCGTTGGGTGTATAATCCGTAAAGAAAGAGGAAAACATTTCATAATAAGTTTTTTTATTTGATTATTGTCTAATAAACACAGATTCCTGGCAGTGTAATCATTTTAATAGTGCAAATAATTCATCAGTATTGTATGTAGATAGATAGATAGATAGATAGATAGATAGATAGATAGATAGATAGAAAATATATATATATATATTATATAATAAGTACACCACTATCACTTTTTAAGTGTCTTCTAAACCAAACATAGCAGGGTGTTATTATTTCTAGTGGAACATTGCACAATCAAAACGGATATTATCAGGTATTATTTATGACCAAACTCTACAGCATTGGAACTATGTTGCCAAAAATATCTTTTCGTAAGGGTGAACTCATTTTTGAACGGCAACATATTCATATTTTTGGAGTTTCAATGCTGTAGATTTTGGTCATACATAATACCTGATAATATCTGTTTTTATCGTGTACATCCAGTGTGCGCGGGTGTGAAATTTTCACAAATACATTTTCATCAAGTGTCAAGTGAAATGTCAAAATCAGTTCCATTCAAATGATCCAATTTTGACGGTTGGAAACTCAATGGTTGCTTAACTTCATCTACGGTCGTTGACGGAGAATAGAGTGGATGAATGAGAATTTGGGTAAACCACACTACCTAGCCATCCCAGGTAGTAGCAACAAAAAGCTGTTGCCTGTATAGTCAACCTTGACAGGAGCCAACAATACTTACACAACTTCCTCTAGATTTACTTAGTACGGCCGATTAAACGATAGATCATGCGTCTCTTCAATGTCTACATTGGGGAATCTTTTTATTGAAAACAGAACAAAAACTCTATTCAATATAATTAGATTAGTGCAAAAGTTCCTATCGCCGTTTTTAATCAATGTGAAATCTTAGAAGTGTTTACTCGGATCTAAATTCTTTGAGAATTGTTTGCGGAAAAGAGATAAGTTTACTTTATTTTGGTGAAAATCGTGGCTGAATAAAAATTGAATATTCGACACTGTTTATTCTCCATGTTTAATCTGTGGAAAATTGCAGCGTTTATATTCGTTATTTGGTCGACCAATCATTTTTCTTCTTTTTTCTTCTTCTTTGCCTTCAATTTCACGCTCAACTACTGAGCTACGAACATAAGTGGACAAATCCTGTCTGCGTAATTTTCAGTTCTATTGTGGTCGAAAGAGGTAGAGTTTTTTTTCTAGATTCTCCATCGAATTTCGTACACAATACGAACAGGTAACAATGACCTGAATCGTGATTTTGATTGTAGAAAAATATAAGAAAAGAATAAAAAAACAAACAAGGTTGGTTAGTCACTCAATAGAAACCGTGATCAATGTTTTTTGGCAGCATGCCGTGTAGGGAGTAATCAATTAAAAAAATCCTTTTGAAAAAGTCCAGAGACGAACAACTGAGTTAGTACTGGAATTAAAAGTATGAGTTATGAGGATAGGCTAAAAGTGTTAGGGTTAACATTGTTAGAAAATAAGATAATTAAAAAAAGAAAAAGTTGTGATCAATGAATAGGTTACATCTATCGACTTTTGTTGGGCTGTGAAAAACAAGTTTCAATGCTGCACAACGCAAACGAAGGGGCCAAATTAGCAAAAACTTACATTGCAAAAAATACTCCCTCAATTGTTTTTTAGTGGAGGGTTCCGCCACTAAAAAAATATTTAGGGAGTATTTTTAGTGATCACTAAAAAGGTCCGAATTTTCAACAGAAAAAAGCGTGAACTAAGAGACCAATTTAGCACAACACATACATAGATAGCCAGCCAGACTCATTTTAAAACTGAAGAAACCTATGTTGACCGTTTTGATTGACGTTTTCTAAAAAGAAAGAAAGAAAGAAAGAAGAAAGAAAGAAAGGGAGAGAGAAAGAAAGAAAGGGGGAGAGAAAGAAAGAAATACTGAGAAAACATAGAAATATTGGAAAACGCCACAAAAGAATGTGTAGATGAGCCGAGGTCACGATTTCAAAGAAGAGTGATGCCCACTGGCCTCCATCTTTGAAATACTAATTTCCCTCTTCTAATGCCATATTTGCCAAAGAGGGTCAGACAAAAGCCGAATAGGTAAGTTGGTTTGAATTTCATTCAAGCACAATTCTCAAGGTAATTGAATGAATGCTTAGTATGTGTCTATCTTGTGGCTGAGATAATTGTGTATTTACCACCAGCACCTGTGGTCAACTAAAAGTCAGGATTCAAATATTGATTTTCAAACCGGGTAGCATCCCACACACACACACACACTTAGAAGAATGGCGTAACATGATCTTCTTACTTCCTTTTCACCTACATTTGACCGTGTGCCAGGCTTAGCTATGAATAGTAAACATTTATTCGCTGCAAAGATGTACAGTATCGCCCATGAATATGTACACCCCTACCACTATGTTACAGAAAGTTAATTGTCTTCCAAACCAAACATAGTAGAATTTTATTATTTCTAGTGGAACATTACACAATCAAAACAGATATTATCAGGTATTATTTATGACCAAACTCTCCAGCATTGAAACTATGTTGCCAAAAATATTTTTTCGTAGTGTTGTACTCATCTTTGGACGGCAACATATTCATCTTTTTGGGTCAGAGTTTCACTGCTGTAGAGTTTGGTCATAAATAATATCTGATAATATCCATTTTGATTGTGTAATGTTCCACTAGAAATAATAAAATCCTGCTATATTTGGTTTAGAAGGAGATTAAGTTTCTATAAAATAGTGGTAGGGGTGTACTTATTTATGGGCGATGCTGTATGTATAATATCAGAGGCACGTAAAAATATTTTCTAAAGAGTGTACCATTAACGAAACTAACCAGAGGCATAGCTGGGAATTTGGGGGTTCGGGGGCTTGGCTCCTTGAGGGGGGCGTCTCCAACATTTAGTGAGATTTGTCAGTAGAAATGTAATAGCTGAACTACTACTAATAAAGCTTTGGGGGAGGGAAGGTTTTCAAATAGCCACACCCTCCTCAGCTACGCCTCTGAAACTGACGTCTTAAACGTCTTCATTGAAGCTTCAACGTTGTATCAACCGTACAAATGTGAATACATTGAAACTGAATTGCACAGATGTATTCAGTGAAAATGAAGTTTTACATTGTAATCATATGCACAATAAGAGCCGTGTCTGTCACAATTTTAGTATCAGTAACAGCCATCAACACCTCTTCCGACCCTCTTATTAAACCTTTCTTTTTTCCCTCTCCCTTCCTACTGTCTTATTAAACTACCTTTCTTTTCTCCCTTCTCTGTAGGGGCGGATTGGGCCGCCGGGCAACTGAGCAAAATCGGTCTGTGAGCCGGTGCTGACAGGCAACTGGGCAAAATCGGTCTGTGAGCCGGTGCTGACGGGCAACTGGGCAAAATCGGTCGGTGGGCTGGTGCTGACAGGCAACTGGGCAAAATCGGTCGGTGGGCTGGTGCTGACGGGCAACTGGGCAAAATCGGTCTGTGCGCCGGTGCTGACAGGCAACTGGGCAAAATCGGTCGGTGGGCTGGTGCTGACGGGCAACTGAGCAAAATCGGTCTGTGTGCCGGTGCCGCTGGGCGTCTAGTCAGTAGGCCAGTGGTTCTCAAACTGTGTGCTGCTTCACAATAATGTGCGCATAAATTATTCCAATTACGCAAACATCTATTTCGAGCCTTGAACATGTTGAGTACGGGTAATTATGTCTGTCCGGCTTCCACCACAGAGTTGCTAATCCATCTCAACCTTTTTAGTGACAGGTGAAAGAGAAAAGGGATGATGAGCACGTATATCAGTATGCTGATATGCAAGTTTTGTTCATTGATTACTGAGTGAAATGGTTTGTGTAATTCATTTCATTTTTACAGTTTGTATCCCGCATGTTAAATATATTTCTTAGTGTGCCGTCATACAATAAAGTTTGAGAACTACTGCAGTAGGCTGATAATCACATTAGCCTCTCTAGTTTCAATACTTCTGTGCTACTGACAGCGCCGAAATTACCATTGATGGGGCCCGGTGCATAACATTTCTTGGAGCCCCTTCTATTTTTGTATTTAACTATTATTTTCAAACTAATCAAAACAAAAATGAAATATTCATAAAGTTATGATGTTTCATTTTACGTAAAGTCCTTTATCAATCAATAATCTATCTTTATGTAACATAATGAAACCTCAAACAAGTTTAATCGAGATATTTTAGATCACTTTGCAGCCTTTTGGCTAGGATCAAAGTGTAGTATTTGTTCTTCGAAACCGCCATGTCCTCAAAGTTCAGAGAAACACTGCCCTTCAGGGGTCCTGTGGCATGCTCGGGTATCGTCCTGGGAGAAGTTGCACAGGATATCTTGGCCAGCTGGTCGGGAGGCAATCACCATTAGCATGCTCAGGATTCGTCCTGAGAAGCTTTTGGGATCTCCACCCCTCCCCCCTATAATCCGGTCCTCGTGGCATTTGTCTCAGTGACAGGGATTTGGGATTCTCCCCCCTCAAGTCTCTAGTCATGGGGACATGGGATCCCCCACCCCCTACTGAATTTGGCACTAAATGAACCACCAAGGGTCGATGTGCCGTTAAACAAAACAATCATCAATCATCGAGACATTTTACTTTTTTATCCACAAAAAATTAAAATATTGAAATATTTTAAATATAATAATTTTTTTTTTTTACTTCTGCCACTGTAGAGATCCAGGAATTTTGTTTAGTTACATCCCCTGCATAGTAGCTATATATATGAACTGATCTTCGTTCAGTTTTTAGTTGGAGTATGGTGTTGGCAGAAGTATGCGCTCTCTGAGTGCTTTCTAGTTTTGCAATTTGTGTCAAACATGCAATGCTTCTTTTTGAAATGTCCTTTCCAAGAAAAGGGTGGCTTCTTGTAACAATGAAATCAAAAACAAAATGTTGTGTGTATCGAACCTTGAAGAGTTTGCGATATAATTACATTACTGCGAATAGCAACCAATGAAAAAACAAGTTTCAAGTCAACCAGGATGGACTTTCTGAGCAAGATTATTTTGTTTTTACAGCCTACTATGCCTGATTAATTTTTTATGATGGTTGACACTGCCCCATCTAATTAAAAATAAAATCAAGATAATATCACAACTTATGTCTGAATTGATAAACATAATTTACTTCCCATTTCTCAGGTGTATTTTACTTCCGTCAAATAGAACCACATATAAATGTTCAACGGTTCACCTAAAAAGTCAAAATTATTGATATCATTCAGATTCCACTTATTGATAAATCTCTGCTTTAAACAAAAAAAATGACATCTCATGTGGTGTAACAACCTAATACAGTAACACCTCCGTTAGTGCTCTAAATATGTCCTTAAAAAAATGCAGCAGTAAACGAAAAAACATAGCATAGAGATTGTGCCAGCAATCATTTTTAAAATATATGATGTTGTTGAGACTCAACAAGATGGAATGGAATAGTGCTGTTTATCTCATCTGTTATATACTTTCTTGTGCTGATGAAATAAAGTAAATACACCATTAACCCTTGCATGCACCTGGTTGCAACAACAAATTAAAATAATTTCTTCTTTGCGAAAACACCAGTTTGCTAGCTACCCTCTTAGAATAGGCTCATTCTCAAATATGGACAGGGATTGTTTGTTCATGCCTCTTATTATTTTTTTGATTACTTTTGGTCACCCCTCACATCAAAGGGTTAGTAAAAAGGGAGTTATTTAGGCCACAGAATTAAGACCAGTAAAAACATGTTAGAAACACTAAAAATGAAGGAGTTACTAAAAGAGCAGTAAGAGAATTTAATTGATCAAATAGAAACAAGATAAAGAATAGATTTAAGTTTTAGAAAGTCAAGTTGATGAATCTCTCTTATATACAGTTGTTTCTTCGTTATTAAACAAAAAATAGTCATACATTGACTTACGCCCAACAAAGTTATGTCCCGATGCGCAGATACATCTTCATAAGAGCTTAAAACTCATTAACAGCCAATGACGGGAATTTCAGTCATTACAGTTCTCGTACTGTGATGCGCGTACCTGTAACATTTTCTGATGAAGAAATGAACCAGACTGTATCTCAGTTGAACAAATTTTATTCACCACTGAATTGAGATAAGGCACGGTTTCACCGGATTTCATACGATCTCTATGGTCTGCCGCATGTAGTCGTTGTCAGAGATATGCCGGGTAGTTCTTAACTAGAGGGGAAGGGACAGTCACTGGCTAAAGTTTTGTAAGAGCACGTGGAAGCAGTCAACTGTATCGCTAGCTAGGTTAAGGGCCTCTATTCAGGCTTAGTGGTAATTAAAGGAGACAACGGTTTCCAATTTCGTTCCATCGAGAAATTGACTGATGTTGCTTTCTGTTCTGATCTTTACAACAGAAATCAGTCCCTTTTAGAATTTTCGTGTGACTTTTTAGCCACGCCTTAGGCCGCACCTACTTTTTGGGGGTTACTTCCTTCAGACATCTGTTTTTATTTTTTAATCTAACTTTGAGATAATGTCCTTATCTCATTACACATTACTCATTTCGAACTGTCATGGCAGATTTCTAAGTTGAAGTGACCAGCTCTGTGAATTGCTAATCTGTTTTTAATGACCAGCTAACATTCTATTATAGCAAAAACTGGCGCTGACCAGCTCTGAGAATTGCTAATTTAATTTTTTGACTATCCACTAACATTCCATTATAGCAAAAACTGGTGCTCCATTTCTTCACCTTTGACCCCAGCTGTCTGGCGAACGGAACCCTTTTTTCTCGACTGTGAGAAAATTTTTAACTTGTAGTTCTTTTGCTACAACGCTTCTCTCTGACCTACGTAACATTCTATGGCTGCAAATGACAAAAATTTCTGTCATGTTATATGAAGAGAATGCTGGGTATACGTCCTGTTTGTTTCAAATTTTCTTGACAGGGAAGGTGAGAAGGAGAAGGTAGAAGAGCAGACAACTTGTTTGCTTGAGCTAATGGCTTAGTGGAAGAAACGTAATGGATGATATCTCTTTGGAAAGGCAAGTACAATATAAAGGTTTAGGTAAATATGTATCATGTGTCATGGTATTTTATGTTGTGTAGTGCGTATATATATATATTCCACTTCACCCTATAATAATCTTACGTCCAGATTACATTGCATCCATACTACCAAAATGTAACCCGGACACATGGTTGTATATCAAATCATTTCAAGGGAGGTAATTGAAAGCTGTCTGCATAACATCCCACATATTTTCTGTGGTGCATTAAAGGGGTCTCCTCATAGCTAGATAAATGGTGATTCGAACATCTAATTGAATGGAATGAGTTATATCAAGTGAAATTAAGGTGCAAGAATAGGCGAAGCAATAACTAATTTGGACTGTAGATATTATCATGCCTGATGCCAGATTTACCAATTTATGACTGTTGAGTTGAGGTCACCAACTGTGGACTCTGATGGTTGGGTCACCAGCTACTGTGTGTTGAGATGCTCCTTGGGAATGTAGTAGCAAGCTAACTGGAGGAAGTTGAATATACTTAGCAACACTAAACACACATAGCACTGGAACTTGGCCATACCACAAGAACTTGGTAAAACCATGTCTATTTAAAGACCATTTACAAGCAAATGCAAATCTTCAAGATACTTTTATTTATGAAGCCAAAAGACCAAATACAGGTATACCTTAATTAGTTTTGTTTGTTCCACATTTCCGTACTGTTCAAGGTCTGAATTTAATCAAATCTAATTTAATGTGGGTTTTTTCAGCTTATACTTAGTTACATTATTTCGTACAGCAATGCCATAACCATACTATTCAAGTATTCCTCTATCGAAAAATCAGAGTAATGAATAAATGCAGAAATCTCTCCATTCAAAAACATTTCCAGATTCCACACAGCAACACAAAAACAATTAAAAGACAACAAAAAAAGTAGTACAACTATAAATTCTTTAAAGTTTTGTCAATGAAAATGTATTTTTATTGGTTCTTTACTTTTCCATTCAATAATTTACAGAAAAAGTAATTCATCCACTGATTTTAAATGAATCATTTTGTATCCAAATAACATTAAAATTTGGTGAACTTGACACATGAAGCAAAACAGTAAAACAATGAACATATCCATACACCAAGTATCTCACACATACACACACACACACACACACACATAGAACTCTCTGTGTATGTGTGTCTAATATATAAAAACTATACAGTTTATTTAGGGCAGTGACCTCCCCTTGCAATATTGGGTTTCCACAATTCCTCCAACATTTGGAAATGTCATTTAATAGTTTTAAAGTTCTATCGTGCACACAAATAATTTTTATATCAGAATGTTCTACAATTTTTTTTCTTATTGATGGCACACCGATTTTGATGATAAAATTAACGTTTATACAATTTTTTTTCTTATTTTTTTCTCTTTTCTCAGGTGTCAATTTCGTACTAAAATTGTTAAATACCTACAGTATAACAACTATTTACATTGTATTAGGTATTATAAATAATCTAGAGATGATTTAAAGTATACGAGGGGCTGTGCGTAGGTTATGTGTGCAAATACTATGCCATTTTATATAAGGGACTTGAGCATCCAGGAATTTGGGTATCTGCGGGGGATGGGGGAGCAATCCTGGAACTCATGATACAGACAGTGGCAGATTAACCACTAGGCTGAGTAGACTTAAGCATAGGGAGGAAGGCCCGGGAGCAAAAGAAATGGTTTAATTGAGTGTACAAGTATTTTGGATGAGATTTCAGTACTTTTGCATATATTTCTTTCATATCTGGAATATTATAAATACTAATTTGTTTTCTAAATTAGACTCCAAACAAATAAACATTTAGTACTTTGTACTGCAGCATGTAGTACATTATACATAGTACAACAATATAAGTTATTTAACTGGACTTAACATCACTTTATTCTATTAAACAAAGGGTGGGGGGAGCCTTACTAATGTTCAGCCATGGGGCCCTGGGTGGTAGATAATCCATCATTGGACACAGATATGGCTCAAATACTCAATACACATAACTTGCAAATGCATAAATAACCTTTTAACTAGAAATGCATGTCATTCACAGATTTTTTTAAACAAAGCCAAAGCAAATTCTGTTCAGTTTCTTAAACCAAAATGTTTGCCTTTACAAATGCACAACAATTTCCAGAGAAGGATTGTGAAACTCTCCGTTCTTTGCCCAAATCCAGTCCAAACATCCCACAGAGATTTTGGTACCTTCCACTTCTCACTGGTCCGCAGATACGATGATGCAAGTGCGGCCCGGTTCAGGGCACGTTAATCTTCTTCAGAAAATCTTCTCCCCGTTACTAATAATCAACATCAAAGTCACTGTCTTCATCGTCACCGTCATCAAAGATTGGAGTCTCACACTGACGCACCGTCTTGCTGGCTTTGATCACAGTGTCCACAGAACTGTTATTTGGTAGAAATCCATGTCTTTGAAGAAAAGAAAAAAAATTAAATTAATCACAGCTTTTAAAAAATCATAAAAATAAAGCAAAACAGGTCTGGTTAGTCACTCAATAGAAACCGTCATGTGACCAAATTCTTTTGAAAGCATGCTGTGTTGGGGGTGATCAATTAAAACAATTGGAAAAAGGTTACTTCTCTCACTTTTTGTTTGGTGGTAATCACTAAAAAAGTCTGAATTTTCAACAACAAAAAAGTGTGACCACTGCCGGAAAAATAAGGGACCAATTTAGCATAAACTTGCATTGTAAATTCGAATCCCCCACAAAAAACTATTTTGGGGGTTAATTTTCAAAAGTTTTTTCTAGACATAATGAGGAGTAAATTTTTTAATTTTCAGCCCTATATTTCCATTGGTGCAGCCTGTACACTGATAAAAGCTATCAATACAAAAAATACTTTAAAAATGACAAAGTTTGCCCATAGGAAAGTGGTTCTCAACCTTTATTGTTTGAAGGCACACTAAGAAATATATTTGAATTATGCAATACACCAACAGTAAAAATGAAATGAATTAGACAAAACATTTCAGTAGTCAATAAACAAAACTTTTATATCAACATACTGATATACACATACTCTTTTTTCCCTTTCTCTTGGGGTGTTACAGACAAAAAATAAATATACAAATGCACCTGGTGCATTATTATAGTCGATACTTTAATCACACACGCTAAAGGATTTTTTTGCCATAATTATATATGACAGAGGCAAGTTTTGTAATTTTGTAATAAACCGTGTAAGGGGAGACAACTGTTCCTAGTTGGCCGTATCAATCATGTCCTCTCACAACTATGGTTTAAAACCATCAGCTCTCTTTCAATATAAATCATCTATGCTGTTCTTTTTCTCTGTAAAGCAAGTTCAAGATATTTGACAACTTATTATACAGAAATTTAAATGCAAAACTTTGTCATTGTGCCAAAGTAATCACTGAGCAACACATTGATAATTTACTACATAATTGTTTTTCTCATAAAATTACATGCAAAACCACAAACTTTGGATGATTCAATATTTTGCAACTTTATTTGTCATTCTTGTCTCAGATTCTAAAATGAGTTGATGTTACAGGTTGAGTAGCCCTTATCTGAAATGACCAGAAGTGTTTCGAATTTTGGAATATTTGCATATACATAATGAGATAAACATAAATCCTTTCTCTGTTACTTATCACTCTTACTCATTGGGGTATACACAGCCTTTTTTTGACATTTTCAACAATGTCTTTGTACAGATGAGAGAATAAGCAAGAAATACAGTGATTAATGCATGTAGGTCTGGCAGTGACAATAATTTGTTTTGATTGGGGCTTTGTTTTTCACTGATATAAATATAGTTTTACACTTCTAGAGTTAAACAGAATTAACCAAGCTTTTACTGTAGTCAGAATGAGTTAAATGCCTTGGAAATCGGCCTCTTTGCATTATACTACAGTGAGCTCAGGTGGGGAATTTTGCACTTGTGATGTCATGTTGGCTTTTAAAATGTTTCGGATTTTTTTCAGAGTTTCGGATAAAGGTTACTCAACCTGTATAGAAAAAAAACACATCAGAGGGTATTTACAATGGTGAAACTACAGTAAAATAAAATAAAAAATTTAAAAAACAGTAGCACTCAATAAAACTGAATGATTCCAACTTTTGTTTGGACAATCGAATCTCTTCTTCCCATCCTTGATGTTGTTAATACAACATTTTGGCAAATCTATTCTTCAGCCCTCCTCAGGTGTACAATTCAAGAAAAGAGGCAAACCTTTCTTTCTCAAGGTGAAGAAAATTGTGGTCATTAATATACCAACTGGTGCTCAGTTGAGGGTATAGTTACATCTAGTATACATAGCGCAGCTGAAATGGATTGATCCAGAGATCTTCCAGGAAAAAAAGGTTCACCATTCTTCTTGGATTATATACTAGACAAGGACTCAAGAATGGATCAGCGAAATGTTGTATTGACAATATCAAAGATAGGAAGAAGAGATTTGATTGTCTGAACAAAAGTTGGAATGTTAATGACCCTTCTTAAAGTTATAGACAAAACTGAATGAGTCTGAACATTGTATCGAGGAAATATGGCCCACTGACTTGATTGATAACAACAAGACTTTGCCTAAGGCATACTGTTCTGAAGAGGACCAACTGTAATATTGTGTGGTGGAGAAAATAAGCAAGATGAAAACAGTCCCCAAAAATCATTGCATAATTCACCATCCTTGAAATAATGATGCAAGAATAAACATAGGATCTCTAATCTTCAAGCTTGGTTGAATAAGTGTTGTCAGAAAATGCACAAAACTAAATAATAAGAGAGCAAAATAATCTAAAATAATTCAATTTATTAGATGGAATATTTTAGATCATTATTATTAATTTTTGCTACTATTTATCTTTTTGTTGCTGTTTATCACACCTAAACTCAGGCCAGTTTCCCTTTGGCAGTGAGTAAATAAATTAACAGCGCGGATCTGAATAAAGAATAAGTTCCCAGTGAGATTCAAACTCACAATACTCTATGCCAGATTTGGACTCCTGTAGCTCAGTGGTAGAGGGTCATGAGTTCGATTCTCACCGGGAACTTATTTATTCTGATTTATTTACTGCCAAAGGGAAACCAGCCTGAGTTTAGTTGTGATAAAAAGCAGCAAAAATTGAGATGAAGGTAAATAGTAGCAAACAATTAATAATAAAGACAAAAATAAATTTCTATAAAAAGAGCTGTTTTCATGGGGTTTTTGTTTTTCATCCAAAAGATTTTCAATGAAAGAAAGGATTATTTGTTTTTTTACTTACTCTTGAAGGAAGCTTTCAATGTCAGTTGCAAAAAAGTCTTCACCAAATTCCTTTCCGAGAGCAATGAAGTTTCCAATCATTTCTCCTGCTTTGTAAATCAACAGGGCTGGCACTCCTTCGGTTGCCTAAAAAAGAAATGAGAACAGATTCCAGAGTTAAACAGAAAATAGTCATTTCAATTTCTAAAGAAATAAACAATGACTTCACAAGGACTCTTCACTAGACATAACATTTGATATTAGTGTCATTTACTATCAATTAATAATTAACCTATGGTTACTCTACAGGGTGTTCCTAAAGTCTGGACACATAGGCAAAATGCATATTTTCAATAAAACAATTTGAACAACATTTTATTTAATTGAAATATTAATAAATAACATCTTCAATGTGTTTTCCATCATTTGTGATGCAAAGTTCAATGCACTTTGAGAGATTCACATGAACATTATAGTTGGTTATAAATAGTGATATTTCCTATGTGTCCAGATTTTAGGGACACCCTGTATAAGAAAAGTATCTACATCTATAAAATGCAATGTGTATCCATATACAGAGTTCCCTCTAAGCTGAGCACACACATTTTGAAACCAGTGCACAAAGGAAATTAATGTGCGCACAAAAGATTTCAAATTCTGTAGATAGTTTTTATTGAAAAATATTGATTCCCTATGTCAAATTCAAATTTTGTCACAGGAAAAATATTTGCACCAC
>VCCN01001792.1:516471-528477 GCA_006491835.1 Architeuthis dux
TCTATCGTTTTATGACTAGTAGAGCATTAATAAAAAAAAAAATCTTATTTCGACCCCTATAAATACGTAGTTCAGATGCGACGATAAACTGTATTAGTGAAAAGTATTTATTCAAAATACAGTGACTCTAAAATCTGTCCGAACCGCCCGGGGCTAAATTCCCACGCCCGAGGCCCGTTCTTAAAAAAATCAAAACCTGGATGGTTTGATGATTTATCATTGTAGTAAACTCGGTTTATAAAAATTGTTTTTGTTATGTGTGCTTATGATGGAATGTTTGGGGTTTTTTTTTGGAAACATTTGAAATTAACTTTGTTTGTGTCACAATAAATCTACTTTAGTTGTTCGGTGATTATTTTTTTATTTTTTTTTTTTTAGGGGGGGGGGGTTAAATGTATGTCAAAAGTTTTTAACAAAAACCGGAATTTTTGCGATTGAGACCTTAAATTGACAATTTTCCTCCCAACTAAGTAGGCAGGTAAATAATTACTCGTAGGATGAGTGTCATCGTACAATTATTCTTCTGAACCGTAGTTCATTAAAGACGACAAAAGCAAGACGAATAAGTAAGTAATTATACAACAGACCGGCTACTACTACTAGTGTTTCAGTGCAAAAAGTCTTGTGGAATGTGCCTTTCCACTCTTTTTTATTTATTTCTCAATCTCTCAAGAAGTCCCACTACTCAGTATTGAAGTTTACAGATTTGGGAAGGTTTCTGTTAATAGTCGATCTAGATTTCATAAAAGTTTAAACAATTTTTGTGAGTTCCATTTTACCATATTGAATTTTTTTGGAAGATTAAGAAAAAGTATCTATTCCTCCTCTCAGACTACCTTTTGTTTCATGGAATCTCTAGTTTTACAATCAGTCTAATGATTGATGAGATTGAGATGCTGACCATGACTACTGTAATGAGTTCGATCCTCACCTAGTGTCCCCACTACTGTGGCCTTTTGTCAAACTAAGCTCTATATATACTGAAGCAGAATATACTTGATAATTACAAAGTTTGGCTTAGTTTGACACAAGGCCACTGTAGTAGGAACCCAGTGAGGATCGAACACATTATAGTAATAAAGGTCAGCATCACAAGCTTGTTAACCATTACTAAGGATTTCATGGAATTACTGAAATGTTCAGGGATTTCACGAAATCACTAGTTTCACAATCTTTCTGTAACATATCAGGTTCAACTGTAGTGCATCACTATTGAAAGAATCTTACTTGGGTACAAGTTAAGTAGAGCGGTCCCTCCGACTGAGCTTGTAGTACTGTTTTATTTTTGCATTTTGTACACCAACATTCCTATTGTACCATAGGGAAGGGTTAGGTAATTCAGGTCTACAGTCATTGGAGTATGAGATGCAAACATAAAACAATACTAGTTCTCTAGGAAGGACTGCACTTCTTTTTAGGGACCGCACTGCTTAACTTGTACCCTTAATTGTACAGTGTAATGAAAGGAGTTAGTCAATACATAGAATTTTAAACATTGGAGGCGCGGCCTGTACTGAAACACTACTCTTAGCTAAGCAGGCACACTTTGGTCTACCACCCTAGCACGGAAGAGGAGGGGTCTCTTTTTTCCTTTTTTTTTTTTTTTTTAATATTAAATTATATTTTTGTCATGAACATTGTTTTCTATCAAATTAAGCAGAAATAAAAAAAAATGTAAGGAAAGAGAGAGGTCTCTTTTTAAATTAAATATTAGAGATGGGATTGAATAAAAATTATAGACAGAAAAGTAAGATTTGTTTCATTTTAATTTATTCATTTAATAATTCTTTTTTTCTTATTTGCTTTACTTTTGTTCTCCTGGGTTTTTTTTTGTTAAAGATGTTGTTGATTAAAGAGAAAAAAATATGAATAAATCCATCCAATGGTGTTCCTGCCTCTAATATTTATTTTAATTTAATACTGTCTCTAATATTTAGTTTTAATGAAGCAGTATAATGTTACATATCATTTGAGAAACCTACTTAAATAGACTCACTACCAATTATTTTCCCACCTAAACCGAAAGATCACAAAGGTAAAATGACATTTATTGTCAGGTTTACATCTAAAATAGCAATGTCTGACATACAGACTCAACCCAAAACATTTAAATCTAGATGAAAACATCTAAACAGATTTTAATTACCTCCCTTTCTGTCGTCTGCTTTTTTTTTTTTTTTTTGTTACAGAATTTGACGCTGTTACTGTCGTGTAGTAGAATTGGTTCTCGTTACCCCCCCCCTCCCCAATAAAAACAACAGTTTTAACAATTGATAATTTTCTTGTGCTAAAACAAATTCCACATCAAATTCATTGCCCAACTATTTTTGTTTTTGTTTCCTTTATTTAGCCTGAAGATTTGATGAATATGCAACACTGCAATTTGCTGTGTTTACCTGAAAATTACCAAATGAAATATTATTTCTATCACGGCCTTTCGTGGCCTCAGGTAAGTGCATTCTTTTTAAATTATACTCTACACCTCCATGCGCCATACAACTCTAATAATTAATATTATATACCTTGTACAAGGTTTGTCCGGGAAGTATCCAACTGTTTAATATTAGTTAAAAAAATAGCCTTGGTTTCTTCAAAGTACTACCTTTGGGACCACACACACTTATTCTAGCATCCCTTCCATTTTTCAAAACGGTCTGCAAAGTCCTCTTTCAGGATTGCCATCAGCTGACTAGTCACATTCACCTTAATCTTTTCCACGGACTGAAATCTCTTCCCTTTTAAAGGCAATGCTTTGGGAAAAGGCAGAAATCGCAGAGCCAAATCTGGACAGCAGGGAAGGCTAATGGGTTGGGTAGTGCAATTTTTTCCACAAAAAAACAAGTGCACAAGACCTGAAGAATGATTCGCTCAGTCATTGCGAATGCGACAGTCACACAGTACACAAGCTCACTCAGTGGTGTCTCACTGCCAACTGAATGACCCCGCGGGAAAATGTATGTTCATGCTTGCACAGTAAGGTCCCCTCTGACTGGTTGCCTGGTTATATCGAGGCAGCGCTACTGGTTCTGGAGATATTCAGAATGGCTGGATGTTTTTCAGACAGACCTCATAACTTGTATAAGTCAAACTTAAAGCACTGGTTCTTGTCTGATCCCCAAAATTGAACCGCATCAAACCTGGTCAGTACTTGGATGGGTGATCACTTAGGAACACCAGCAACTTATGGCCTTGTGCCAGACTAAATGAAGCAAATGTAGCAATGAACAAAAATTCATTTCTTAAGATAAATGCTGTTAAAAAGTTAACAGTATTTTCTTTTCTTACACTTTAAAAAAAACTCTTTCTTCCAAACAGAACTTTTATTTTCACTTGCAGCCTCCATTTCTCTCACTTTTGTTGCTTTTCATGAGTGTCAGCAGAGAAGAGTATTATAAAAATTAGGCAAAGTAGGATGTCAAAAATGCATCGATTTTGATCGATCACCGCTAAAGAAGCTACGTTTTTTGTTTTTTTTACTTTCATACTAGAATGACAGTTTGAGTTTTAAGTAAAAAACTTTTCTTTTTTTTATTAAATCAAATATTGTAAACCATATTATTTTTTAACTACAATTTAGATTCATCCTAATTTTTAGTTTAATCACAATTTCAGTACAGCTGGTACCAGCAGTGTTATTGTTTCGGTTTTAGTAAAAAAAGGCATTTAATTTTTATTTAGACAAAGTATTTGTAAACCATTTTTATTAATTTTTAACTACTGTTTACCTTCATCTTTAATTTAATTTAAAAAAAAATTTTTTATTACAATTCAACTTGGTTTTTGTAAAACTATTATTATTCATTAAACCATTTTACACTAAAAATTAAGATGGGGGTAAATAGCAGTCAAAAATTAATAAAAATGGTTTGCAATACTTGATTTAATTTTTTTTTTTTTTATTTACAAAAACTCAGTCATGGCCTGTTAGCTTCTTTAGCGGTGATTGGTCAATTTTTGACGGTTAAGTCATACTACTTTGCCAAAAACTATGTAAAAATACGCTTACATGAACATGTGTACATCTGCATGTACATGCATGCTTGTCTACATTAACCAAACGTGTGTGTGTGTGTGTACACATTCACAAGATGATATGCAAAAGTTCAGGAAATTTGAACAGAATTATCAATTTGTTCATCTGTCAAGTTACCCAGTTTTTCCCATGTCTCACCAAATATTTCATACATCTCTTGAAATCACTCCACCAGGAAATAAAGAACCCTATTTTCTATCTTTGAGGAAGAAGGGTTTGCACGCGTCCTGGAAAATGGTTGACCAATTTTCCAGTCCTGGAAAACACATGGAAGATGAGAGCATAAGTAAAATGTCCTGAAAAATTATTTAGATAATTTCTCTGAATATCTAGATATTTTTTATTGGATATTTTTTCCTCAATTTTGGATATAAAAATTTCAAAAAAGTTGGCAGCACTGATCCTTGATCCGTGGCTCGAGCCTTGGTTTTAACAAGTTAGTTTTGTTTATTGGGCTCATTATTTTACATTTACTGAGCTAGATTATCACTGAAAATTACCTGGAAAATGATTTCGAGAAAAGAGTGGGGGAGCCCTAGGAAGCCATTTTGCACCTTAGGTTCCCCAAACCTTTGGTTTAACACATTGTGTACAGTCTGCTCTTTCTTTGTGGTATCTCTTTCCTATAAGGATGATAAAATGTTTTTAAACAAATGAGTAAGTTGGGTACAATTTTATTTGATATTTGATGGCGTATAGATAAGGTAAAGCATTCGTCTCTTAAGAGACCACTCCCAATGGAGCCTGGTGATGAAGATCCAGATTCTGTTGTATGCATCAGCTTAGTGATCCTTGCAAGTTTCAAGTCTGGTTGAGACCAGGACTTTATTCCTACAAGTCTTTTTATGACCACCCCCTTGGCAGAATGCAAGTCTATCGAAGGGATACCTTCACCCTATAACACAGCCTAGAGTGTACTCAATTAGCTGCTGAGTGCACAGGAAAATTTGTTCTAATGAAGAGTTTTCCACACTCTTCACTCATACAGGGAATAAAAATACATTTCCTTGAATTCTTGTCATTTACCACCCAGTTTTTGGGGTTTTTTTTTCAACTCTTCAAGTTCTGGACAATGAAAGCTACGTTTACCTTCATTTTTCTTTGGTAAAAAAGGTAGAGGGGTTTTATATGCTGTCAAATACGGCACTTTCATGAGTTGGATTCTATAGAAAAAAATTATCTTTATCTCTAAAAAAAAATACATCTCATGATTTTTTAATTTTTTTATTTTCTTTGTCAGTTGTCGTATGTTGCTGAGGATGAAAATGGAAAGATTGTTGGTTATGTTCTTGCCAAGATGTAAGTACTAAAAGTTTTTTTATTTTTTCCATTTTTCTCCTTCCTCTTTCTAACTCTTAAATTCATACACCACGTGAAACCACTTGTAATTGACAGTGGAACTCTTCTGTGAATTTTTTTTTTTTAATTCACCAAATAGTCAAAGGGGGATCATTTTAATCGAGTTATATCCCTTGAAATTGACTTTTTTTTTTTTGTATGAATTTAAGAGTTAATCTCACTGGGTTTTCACTACAACACAGTTTGATGACTGGCTTACATCATGCGTTATACCTGGACCGTGTTACAAAACATCTTTTCAACTTTCCAACCTGAATAAAACTGAGTAAAAGGTTTTTTTTTTAAATTTTTTTTTATTTCATGTGTATTTTTGTGCGTTTGCTTTTTATTTGCCTCTGTTTTTGTTTGCCACGTTGTTCATTGTAGTACCATTTATATAATCCTAGATTAGTCAGTTTTCTTAGTTTAAAAAAAGATGTGAAAACTTGCGTGCAACTAATCTATCGAACCTTGCTCTAACATAGCATGTACGTATCCTTAGGTTAAGCAAGGTTTGGTTGAGCGTGCATATTTTGGTAAACTGTGTACCACAGTACCACCCATGCAACTTACTGTGTCGCCCATAAATGAGTACACCCCTACCATTTTTTTAATAAAAAGTTAATTGTCTTCGAAACCATTTTATTATTTCTAGTGGAACATTATTCTAATATTGGACATACCACATTTGACTACCATTTTTCTTATTAGTTTAATCCCAGCCCAACTACACTGAAACTGGCTTATTGATGCAATTAACTGCTGTCAAAAAAAGCCTATTTCAAGTATATTAAACAATCAAAACGAATATTATCCAGCATTATTTATTACAAAACTCTACAGCATTTAAACTCTGTTGCCAAAAATATGAATATGTTGCTGTCCAAAAATGAGTACACCCATATGAAAAAATATTTTTGGCAACAGTTTAAATGCTGTAGCGTATACCTGACAATATCTGTTTCAATTGTGTAATGTTCCACTCGAAACAATAAAATTTTGCTATGTTTGGTTTGGAAGAAAATTAACTTTCTATAAAAACAAATATTAGGGGTGTACATATTTACGGGCGATACTGTATGTATGTGTCAAAGGCTGAAGCCAAAATAGTATAAACATAAAGGAAGTGCGACTTATCTACTTATATACAGTAATTTATCATAGTTGATCTCTTGCTAATTAGTATCATCAACGCTAATCATGTTTTTTGCTTTATCAGAAAATGTTGGTGTTTTAATGTGAACATATTGGAAGGGCGGTGAGATATTCAGTAGAAAAATAAATGCCTACACAAATCAATCAAAATTGTATAAACACTTGAGAAACGGCTTTTATATTTATACTAGACTATCCTGTGGCCTGTTGGGTCACCCATTGAGAGGAAATTAGTAGTCTGATGTGGCTATACCTTTTCCCAAGCAAGTTTTAAAAAATAGTGAGTAAATAGAAAACTGAATCGATAAACATGAATTACTGTTTCTGCTTCAATCGCTGCAAATGTACATTTTTTGAGTTAAATTAGTTGAAACTTGTCTCTTAATAAAATTCATGTTTTTGGGGTTTTTTTTCCGTTATTCTCCACCTAAAGCTAACGCCCATAATTTTAAATTGAATTGCATTTTTAACTCCTCCAAAATGCTGTCTTTATTGTTACGAAAACACTAAACTCTAACCTTTAACCTGTACATTTTTTTTAGTTGGGTTCCAAATCACAATTGCACAAGACTGACTGTTCAAGAGAAAAGGCAGTCTTGTATATCTTTTTAGTTGGGTTCCAGATCAGTACAGTTGTCAGATTTTATGTGGCATTACCCAAAGAGGCTAATGCTGTCAAAAGTTTGAAATAAGAAAAACTTAGCAATAAACCACACAGTATTTTACAGCTTCTTGTTACTCCCCATCAAACCAAAATTTTCATTACCAATGGGAATATGTTAAGTTTATTTCGTTAGCCCCTCTCCCCTGGGTTAGAGATTAGAGTGAGGTTTTGTGTTAAGCGAGAAAAAAGATGCAGTAATTGGGGGTGGGGTTAAAATTATGGGTATTAGCTTTAGGTGTGGACTAACGAGAAAGACCCATGAATTTTATTAATAGACCAGTTTCAACTTACAGTATCAGTAAATAATTTAATTATTCATGTTCATCGATTCAGTTTTCTTGCCATTGTTTTTAATTTGCTTGCTATAAGTTTTAACTTGCTTGGGAAAAGGTATAGGATGAAACTGGATGTTTTGGGGGGTTTTTTTAATTTTAAATTCATGCATTTGCAAATAAATTGGAGACTATTCTATAATTAGCATTTAATAGAATAATGTCTTCCTTGATAAATCACAAAATTCTTTAAGTAAGTTAAGTTAATTTTTAAGGGTATCTTAATTCAATACCTTTGGCTACTTAAAGGTCACAAAGAGATAAACAAAATCGGATTTTTAGTATATAGATTTTATAAAATTGATAGACTCCTGCATGCTGTTAAAAACTATTCTGTTTCAAAATATTGTAATAACATTCATACAATGACTAAATGTAATAACATTCATACAATGACTAAATGTAATAACATTCATACAATGACTAAAAACCACAGATTGAATTATTTGTTTTTATTTTGTTGTAGACTCTCCTGTTGTATTATTGCCTTTGCACATTTTGTCAGCCAGTATTTCCGAT
This sequence comes from Architeuthis dux, assembly GCA_006491835.1. NCBI lineage: Eukaryota > Metazoa > Mollusca > Cephalopoda > Oegopsida > Architeuthidae > Architeuthis > Architeuthis dux. Next base: position 524,513 of record VCCN01001792.1, read on the forward strand.
TTAATTGACCTGTTGAAAGATATTAATGGACTGCAGTTGTTGCTGAAGAAAAATAAATGAATTGAAAGTAATTTTTGTGAAGTCACAACCTAATCAAAATTAAGGGAATGAAAACCTGATATTTTAGCTTCATGCAGTTACGGTAAAGTGTCCATCTCTTAGACTACTCCCCTTGGTGTATATACGGCCAGTGACGAATTCCTGGTTTCCTTTTGCATGCGCCAGCTTAGTGGTGGGTCGAGACCAGGACTTTATTCTTACAAGTTCTTTTTATGACCACTCCCTTGGCAGGATGCTAGTCTACCGGAAGGATACTCCCACCTAATCACAGCTTGGTGTACTCAATTAGATGCTGAGTGCACAGCGAAATTTGTCCTCATAACGAGGTTTCCACACTTTTCACTCGTACCGAGAATCGGACCAGGACTGCGAGTGAGGGAGACATGCCAACCACTATCCAAGTGGACGATGCTTTTCGAGGATATTACCATATATGCCAGACAATAATTTAATTAATGGTTTATAAGGATACTTGATGGCCTATCACTTACTGCAACTCTTCCAAGTCTGCATAACTGTCTATATCGAGTTTTGGTAGACAGCCCCCCAGTCATAATACCAGCGCATTGGATGCCATGTAATATTTGCATAGATTTAATTTTCTAATTAAATGTCCATCTTATAAACTGGCACATACAGTATTTCTTCTTATAAAGGATTCCACAGGTTGTCTTTGTGTACTTTTTAGCCCTAACGCCACCCTGTAAATTTATAAGATACTGGATGCAACTATTTAATAGTTGCTTCCCTTAGAACTGGCATTAATTTTGGGACAAATCTGTGACTCCCTATATTTTAGGTACTGACTGATCTTTTGATCTACCCACATTTCTGCTAAAAAGAAAATTCTTTTTCACTTAATAGATGAATTATTTTTCTCATTTACTGTTCTTAGCTCAAATTAAGAGATTAGTAACACAAAAGTTCTTCATGCAACATGTTGGTACACTAATAAGCTTTCAGTTTTCTGAATTAAATATGTAAATCCTGGGTGTCAAGCTTGACTTAACCCTTTCAAGACTAACCTATTCAAAGTGCTGAATGTCTGAATCAAATTGTCTAAAAGTGATCTACTGGACACAGTCATAAAAATCTGATCCTGAGCGTTGATATAAAAAGCAACAAAAATAAGATGAAAGGAAAAACTAGTGTAAATGAATAACTTTTAATAGTGCATCTACCTTCACATAGTTTTTTTTAATTTTTAAACGCGTATAACAAGAGTTGTTTCCCTTGAATCTAGTTTGACGATGCTATAAGTGAGTTTTGTAGTTGTCTATAAAGAGGTTAGTGAGTTGGTAAACTGAATTCAGAGCTGGACTTTTCAGTGTCCCAAGAGTCTTGAAAGGGTTACACATAATGGAATGATTCATCAGTACATTTTTATCACAGCTGCTTTTTAGTAAATTTAGTTCACATCACGCATCTGTTGAATTGAAAATAAGATAGATTTCATTATTTTCAATGTTGGTTGCATGCTAAATGCTTTTTGTTTGTTTTTAATTTTTCTCTGACACTCATCAGAGAATATTGCACTAGATGCCAGAACAGAATGACCAGCTGTCGGTTATTAGAACTCTTAAAAGTGCAGTTTTTTTCTTTTTTTTTTCTTTTTTTTCCCTTTTTTTTTCCAATCACAAATACCATATATACTAGACTATAAGACAAATGGTTTACAAGGATATTTGGAGGACTAAAGCTGCAACTCCCCCAAGTCCCATAATAGTCCATATCAAACTTCAGTTGCCTGCCCCCCCTATTCATAATACCAGCACATTGGACGCAATGTAATGTTTGCATAGGTTTTGTTTTTTAAATTATCCGTCATATACAGTACGCTAATCAAAGAAATTAACTTTCTTTAAAGCATAGTCATTAATATTTTTTTCATCTTATTTTTGTTGTTGTTTATCGCAATGTCCAAGTCATAGAATGTAAAAAGAAATGGTATTGGGCATTGCAATAAAAAGCAACAGAAATGAATAAAAAAAATTTTTTAACAGTAAAAAAAAAAAATTAATAACTTTTAGTAGTGTACCTACCTTCACATAGCTTGTATTTTATTTATTTTTTTGGTGTGTTTTTATTCACATATAACAGTATCATTGTATGTGGTTTATTTGGACTTTTTTTTTGTCATTGTTTATTTTTCACAGCGTTTCAGCTGGGTACTCTCCAGCTTTTTGGGGGTGTCTATTTGGAAGGCCGGAGGGTACACGTCCGAAACGTTAAAAAAAAAAAAACAGACTAGGATAATAGTTTGACTAAACTACATACAATGATTAAAACAACCCATCTAACAAAATTTAGACAAGAACGTATAACAATAGTTGCTTCCCTTGAGTGCTGTTTAGTTATGATATAAGGTTTGTAGTAGTAGTAGTAGACTGTAAAGAGGTTTATAAGTTGGTTAACTGGATTCAGAGTGGGACTGATTAAGGAAGTGCCCATTCTAAAGGTGCATGTTTGGAAGGGGCTGGACATTATGGTGTCTGGAGCAGACTGCCATAATTGTCATGTAAAATAATTTTCCAAAATTACAGCTTCAAAGTATTTTGTTTACTTCTCATACAATGGTTGGGTGTTGTGTAATTGTGATTCACATACATAGATTCCTTCAATTGTAGTTAGATGAACAGACACGCTCTGTTTTAGGATTTACAGAGTATTGTTTATTTCCCTCAAAACCTCTGTAATTTGATGAAAGGTAGAGCTGAACATATGCTGCTAAACCAAGTCTCAGAATGATTCTTGCAAGTAGCTGTATCTATTACCATGCTATTGCCACCAAGTGAATTACAAGCATTACTTTGTCTATAACTTTGGAAAGAGTCATTAACATTCTGACTTTTGTTCAGACAATCAAATCTTTTCTTCCCATCTTTGATGTTAATGTTTTTCGGCTGGAGAAAGAAACCGAAAAAAAAAAGAGGCTCTCTTTCCTTACGGATATTACTCTGGAAAAAGGCTGTAGAATGGATCAGCCTAAGATGAGAAGGAAAGCATTACTTTATTTTCATACTAAAATAGTCTGGACACGCAGGCAAAATCATATTTAATCTGTGGGGCAAAAGAAATATAGTTATATCTCCTATGTGTCCAGACTTTAGGGACACCCTATAGAATGTTTTTTATATAGTAGCATTATGTCATTTCCATATTTTTAACTCGTCTGTTGAACAATGTGATAGGGGAGTGGTTCAATTTAAAATTGCAAAACAGTGGAACATTGGTTACAAGAAATGTCCTCTTAGTTGAACCAATTGTCCAAGAACAGAATCAAACACTTGTAATAATCTAATAAGGACCAAAATGTGTGGTCCTCAATGTGTTCTTCTTAAGCGGAATCCACTGCAATAGCACTTGAACTCGCACCCTAAAATTTATCTGGTTCATCAATTTTCAACTTCTGTTAGAAACTGTAAATCAAAACTGTCAACATGGGTTTCTTCAGTTTTCAAGTTGATCTGACTGGCTATGTATGAATGTGTCACGCATACAATTGCACCAATGGAGCTAGAGGGCTGAAAATTTTAACATTTACACCTTCTGTCTAATATATATCTAAATTGACAAACTGAAGAGAAGTAACCGATGTACATTGAAGACGTGGTTTCATACAACAGATGGAAAATTATTTTATGACAATTATGGCTGCTCCACACACCATAAAGTCTTTGAAACAGGCACTGCCCTAGTATTTACTAATCCTAAATTAGAAAAAAGTATTTCACTTTTTATTATCCCAACTATGATACAATTTAGCAAGTTTTCAAAACTACTATGTATTTTTTTTAAAACAAACATTTTGTAACCAGATATTTTCATTTTATAACATTTTTAACCTCTTCAATATCCTAAAATTTTCTAGCAGTTTAAATTGTTCAATATTCTAAGTATCTTTT
>VCCN01001792.1:609218-621064 GCA_006491835.1 Architeuthis dux
ACATATTGAGTGCAATTTGTAAGGTGGCACAAAGTAAATTATACAAAAAGTCAAACAGAGAAATGTAGACTGATTGAAAGAAACACATGTGGAATAGGATAGGTCAATTTTGGAATCATGGTCTTGGACTCATCGAGATAGTTGGGACTTGATATAATAAACATGTTACCATCCTTTGAGGAACCTGCTTCAAAGAGTGAAATATTCAAGTAGTGGGATATTACTGCGGTGTTACCTGAAACAATAACAGGGCCAAACTATTCCGTACTATAGAGTAACATAATGTACAAATGATAAAATAATTCTGTCCCAGTTTTTATAGTTTTTATAGTTTTTATATATTTTTCTCTCTTAACAATCTGATAAGAATGTTATCTTGTGTATTGGTCCCTTAGACTAAAATGCTGAGTACTTAGCTTCATGTTTAAAGCCCAATAGATACAAATTGACTAGATACACCGGGGGTCAATTTACAATGTAAGTGTATGCTAAATTGATCACTTAGTTTGTGCTCGGCAGCATTCAAGCCTGCTTTTTGAAAATTCAAACTTTTTTAGTGATCACTGCCAAACAAAAGGCGAGAGAAGTAATTTATTCATTGATCACCACTTTTTCCAAGTGTTGCATCTTCTGTCAGTGTTGCTGATTTAGAGCGTTTCAACCAAACGAGCTGAAAACCAACTCTAAATAGCACAGACAGCCATGGAAAGAGCAATGCTAGGGATAACTCTAAGAGAGAGAAATTGATCAACATGGATCAGAGAGAGGACTAGAGCAAAAGATATTATAGAACTAATTAAGCAGCAAAAGTAGAGATGGGCTGGCCACATAGCAAGAAGAGATGTCAATAGATGGGGGAAAAGACTAACCGATTGGTGCCCATGGGACAGTAAACAAAATAGGAAAAGACCAGATACAAGATGGAGGGACGAGATAGAAAAGTTTGGCGGTAAGACGTGACAGAGGTTAGCACAAAATAGGTTGTCATGGAAGGAGATGGGAAAGGCCTTTGTCCAGCAGTGGACTTATAACGGCTGCTGCTGCTGCTGCTGCTGCTGATGATGATGATGATGATGATGATGATGATGATGATGATGACGCTAGATTCATGCGTTTCTAGTTTTGACCATTTTTTGGCCATTTTATTGCTATTTTTTTACGATTTTTAGTGCCTTTTTGGTGTTTTTTTTTAAATTTAGTGCTTTTTAGCAGTCAAACTAGCATGAAAATATTTTTTGAGTTGTCAACACTGCCTTCAGTCTAACTATTGTTGCTTAGGATTTTATACTAATCATGAAGAGGTTCCTGGTGCCCTGCGTAAACTAAACTTCGGCAGCCTTTAAAGTATAGTATTATCTTATTAATCACTGCTACCCACAACACTGGTTTATTGCTGGGTTTAGGTTATTCATGTGTTCTGAGATTTATATGTATCTATATATCCGGACTTCGCCCAACCCTAACCATTCGTGGTAGAAACTTGAAATTTTGTACACACACTCCCCTCAATGATTAGGGAAAACAACATTTTTGTTTTTTGAAAATTCCCTACCTAAATAAGTTTTTAGAGGGGGGTTCAATATGCAATGTAAGTTTATGCTAAATTGGTCACTAGTTTGTGCCCGCTTGTTTTTTGAAAATTCAGACCTTTTTTAGTGATCACAGCCCAACAAAAGCAAGAGAAGTAACTTATTCATTGATCACCTATTTATCCAACTTTTTAATTGATCACTACCAACACAGCATATATGGGTGGCGGTGATTCATAATTTCCCTTGGAATGTTAGTTTATTTATGCTCTACAGTGAGAAAAATAAAACGCCATGAGAATTTGCTTTGACAATTGTTTACTTAGTTTCACCACAACAGAAAGTATTTAACTGTCAGATATTCCTGAAAAATCTGACTTCACATCAGGACATTTTCTTATTTTTATTGTTTGTATTCTATTTAATTTATTCATTTCCCCATTTTTCTATTTGTGTTTTTGAAATCCTATTGTCTCAGACACAGACACTCCCTAGCACTTGGCACACTAGGTGACTATCCATGTTGGCGTTACTTAGGACTGGCCCTGATCATGATCATGGTGTAGTAACTGGAATAGCTTTTGGACAATTTCCACTGCATTTTGAGCAATGAGATTTACACTGTTTAAAGATCAAATACACAGACGTTTTTTGCCAAGTCCCAGAAAAATGGGTTTGATAATAAGCTCATATGAGCAAAAATAAAATTAACTAGCATTCCAAGGGAAATTATGAATCACAGCCAAAAAGTTGGAAAAAGGGGTGAATAAGCTACTTCTCTCGCCTTTTGTTGGACTGTGATCACTAAAAAAGGTCTGAATTTTCAAAAAAACATACAGGCACAAGCTAATGCCCAATTTAGCATAAACTTACATTGCATATTGAACCCCCCTCTAAAAACCTATTTAGGGAGGGAATTTTCAAAAAACAAAAAAGATGTTTTCCCTAATCATTGAGAGGAGTGTGTGTACAAAATCTCAAGTTTCTACTATGAATAGGACTGGGCGAAGTCCGGATACATAGATACATATAAATGTCAGAACACATGAATAACCTAAACCTAGCAATAAACCAGTGTTGTGGGTAGCAGTGATTAATAAGATAATACTATACTTTAAAGGCTGCCTCACCTGAGAACACTGCCTGTGTCCCACCCCAGGTCGCCAAGTTTACTCGAGGATCAGAACTTCCCTTCATCTCCCTTCTTGACACCAACATGTCAACAAGTCGTCCTTCCACCATCTGGCATTTCTCTTGGACAATATTTTCGGTAAGTGACTTCTCTGTTTCCATTTCCAGCCAAAAACGAAAGTACTTATTCTCATGTACTTGAAAAATCTAGCACAACCATAGTATCATATTATGGCAAATAGAAAATTCTCTTTTGTCAAACTCCAATACAAAGTCTGGAGTTGACTTTGTTTTTCTACCTTAACAAGAACGAGAACAACAAGAACAATCCTCACAGGGTGTAAACTGATATGTAAAATTCACATTCCCCTACTGTGATTTGAACACACGACCAACTGATTGCCAGGAGGTTGTCTCACTGGATGAGCTAAATTGGCAAGTCTTAGATATTAACGAAAATTTATCATACAGATACGCACAGGCTTATTTCATTCTAATAAATAATGACATTTATACAAAAAATATATATTTTTATAATTTAAAAAACATGTATTACTAGTAGGGATACCCGGCGTTGCCCGGGGAAAACATAACTTCAAATTAGACAACACAGTGAAAAATGTTTCTTATTTCTTCTTTCTCAACACAACAAATGGAAAAAACTATTATTTATACAGAGACATAAAACTGTACTTCCAATATGCACTGTTTACTGACTGAAGTGGTGATCAAAGAAATCAACAAAAAATTAAGATGAGTCAAAAATTAATAATACTGGTTTACAATACTTCATCCCTCCCAAAAATAATAGAATAATCACTTTCAAGTTTATCATCGAAAATGATTTGATTTAGCACAGAGTCATGTGTCCACATGCTTCACCCCTGCACCCCGTTGCCTTCACTATGAACTGAATTATGTTGGATTTTTGTCATAGATGGAAGAGAAGTGGTTCAGGAAGAAACAAAAACATCCACGCATTTAGCAGCAGTAAAACTAACACTATCTATCAGTTTCATTGCTAAAAAAGCGATATCCGACCCAAAAACACCAAAATTTGTTTAAGAATTGATTTTATTGTAATAAATATGGGTGCCAAATCATAAGAAGAATGAATGACGTAAATCCTTGTATAAAAATTTGTTTATGATGTTTAGAACCAAAGATTGGCTAGAGAAAGGTTAGTCTATATAGGAAGATGATTATTATTGATTCTCCATCCCAAATATCAGTAGTTTTAGCAGAGAAGAAGCACGAACAAACAAACAGATGTCTCAAATATTAGTATAGATATACACAATACAAAAGTTGCAGTAATCATCTTCAGTCGGAATAGAAGTCTTGTTGATATCAAAAAACATTTATTGATTGCTTCTCTCAGTTGAATTATTATTGAGTTATAATAATTGATGTTTTTCGGAAAGGTTTTCTTTAATTAGAAAATGTCAACCAAAACTGTCAACATATGTTTCTTCAGTTTTTAAGCTAATCTGGCTGGCTTGACTATCTATGTATGTATTGCACGTACAGGCCGCACCAATGTCTAGAAAAAACGATTTTTTATCTAAAAAAGTGTCAACATAGGTTTCTTTAGTTTTTAAGCTGGTCTGGTAGCTAGCTGATCTGGCTATCTATGTATCATGTGTACAGACCACACCAATGGAGATAGAGGGATGAAAATTTCAACATTTACTTAATTATAATTATATCTAAAAAAAAAGATTTTGTGTTTTGAAAATCCCCCCAGTTTTTAGAGGGGGGTTCAATTTACAATTTAAGTTTATGCTAAACTGGTCCCTTAGTTTGTGTCCAGCAGTATTCATGCTTGTTTCTTGAAAGTTTAGACTTTTTTAGTGATCACCGCCCAACAAATGTCAAGAGAAGTAACTTATTCATTGATCACCCTTTTTTCCAAATTTACAATTGATCACCCCCAACATGGCATTCTGCCAAAAGATGGTCCTGTGACGGTTTCTATTGTGTAACTAACCCGACCTGTTTATTGATAAAGTTTTAAGCTTTGTTCTTATTTTTAATGATTGAGCAGACAATAACACAATTGACCATGAACTTTTTGATTTGTTCCTCTAATGATAAGCAACCGATTGTTATAGAGTTTAAGATTCATTAATTATGATGAGAACCAAGAGAGAAAAATACCAGCAAGAATTCATGGTAACTTCACTAATTATGTTGTACATGGAGCAATTGATTGATTTTATTGAACTACACTCAAAGGCCAGACCCAATAACCTGCTTTCTAAAAGAATTAAAAACAAGCTGATACATTTTGATAGCAAAAAATGAAATACAAATCAATTCTCATTGAAGGGTTCATTGCTAGAGATGTTACTTATTTTTCACTGGTAGAATATTATCTATGTTTCATTGGTAGAAAAACTGATTATTTTTCACTGGTAGAATATTGTTTATGTTTCATTGGTAGAAAAATTGTATATTTTTCACTGGTAGAATATTGTTTATGTTTCATTGGTAGAAAATTGTATATTTTTCACTGGTAGTAAAATTGTATATTTTTCACTGGTAGAATATTGTTTATGTTTCATTGGTAGAAAAACTGTTTATTTTTCACTGGTGGTAAAAGTGTTTATTTTTCATTGGTAGAATATTGTTTATTTTCATTAGTAGCATATTGTTCATTTTTCATTAAGAAAATTGTTTATGTTTAATTGGTAAAAAAATTGTTTATTTTTCACTGGTAGAATATTGTTTATGTTTCATTGGTAGAAAAATTGTATATTTTTCACTGGTAGTAAAATTGTTTATTTTTCACTGGTAGAATATTGTTTATTTTTTATTGGTAGCAAATTGTTCATTTTTCATTGTTAAGAGAATTGTTTATGTTTAATTGGAAAAAATTGTTTATTTTTTGCTGGTAGAAAAATTATTTATTCTTTGTTGGTACAGAGAAAGTAGAGGACAAGCACCTTATTTGATAGATGGTTTGAATGAAGATACTTGATTATGTTTAAAAGTAATTGTCATTGTAGTAATGATATCTGGAATTTTCTTTTTTTGTAACCATTATGAATTACACTGTGTAACTTTTTTTCTGTTCCTGGGTAATAAGTGTTATTTCATGATTGATTATGTCTAAAAGGTATAGAAAATAGATATTATTCCCTTCAGTGTATGTATGTATCACACATATGGGCCGTACCAACTTGAGCTAGAGGGCTGAAAATTTCAACATTCACTCATTATTTCTAGAAAAAACTTTTTTCTGTTTTTTGACACCTCCCCAAATTTTTCAAAATTCCCCCCTAGGTTTTGAGTGGGGATTCAATTTAAAATGTAAGTTAATGCTAAATCGGTCTCTATTTTGTGCCCAGTTTGTTCACACTTGTTTTTGAAAATTCAGACTTTTTTAGTGATCACTGACAAACAACAAAAAGCGAGAGAAGTAACTTATTCACTGATCACCCCCAACATGGCATGCTGCCAAAAGACGTTAGCCACATGACGGTTTCTATTGAGTGACTAACAGACCTGTCTGGTTTTTTGACAAACCAGTTTTCTATCTACAATGTCCCCATTACTTTATCTGTAGGGAGAACTATTCTCTTCTTATCAGAAAACAACAACCAAAACTGTCAATAGAGGTTTCCTGAGTTTTTAAGTGATTCTGACTGGCTATGTATGTAATATTTGTATCAGGTGTACAGGCCACACCAATGGAGCAAGAGTGCTCAAGATTTAAACATTTATACCTTATTATGTCTAGAAAAAAAGTTGTTTTTTTTTTAAATTCCCGCCCCAAAAATGATTGTTCAGTTGGTCCCTTAGTTTGTGTCCACACTTGTTTTTTGAAAATTCAGACTTTTTAGTGATCACTGTCCAACAAAAGGCAAGAGTGTAACTTATTCATGATCACCCCATTTTCCAATTTTATAATTGATCATCCCCAACATGTAATGTAATGCAATGGATATATCATTTGTCTACCTATTTCCAGGTAAGGGGTTCGGATCATGGTAGGATTTTATTTTGATTTTTGATTTTTTTACAAATAAGATTGAAGCATTAAACTAATTAAAAAGAATGGAAAGTTAATTTAATATTTTATCTGAAAGTATTATTACATTTTAGCACGTCAGTCATCGCTTTATACAAGTTGCATGGTTACGATTTGGTCAGTGAACTCTGTGTAAATGGTTTGATATTTATTAAGTTTGGTTTAGTCAGGCACAAGGCCAACTGGGGAGATGTGGAGAGAAAGAGATGGTGTGTTTTGCCAATCTTTTAACTGGGGTAGGGCCTGCTTGTCATTCACTGTATCATCAGACTTTTAACATCTGTCATTGGACATAGACCTTCCCCAAGATCCGCCAGACCTCTCAATCATGGGAGTCAATATCTGCTGAAATTGTCTAAGTCATCACTCCATCTTATTTTTTTCCAGCTCAATTTTGCATATGATCTCAAGGAATTCATGTTGCGAGTTGTCACGTACAGCGATTGTCTAACATTCTTGCAACATGACCTGCCCATTGCCATTTGAGTTTTCTAATGGTTTTATGATATCTCTTTTGTGCATGTTCCATGCTTCTTAGTTTGTGAGCCAATCTTTTGGTTAGATTTTCAGCTCCATAGGTGACTATCAGGAGGATGCATTGGTTGTAGATCATTCCAAAGAAATTAAGTATCAGATGTAAAAAAAGGCTGTGAAAGAATGTAACCTTTAAAGCAATGACTGTATTGTTAAAAATGTGATAAAAATTTAAAATGTTAATAAAATGATAAATTAATTCTTTGTTGTTTTATATGAGTTTGAAGCATAAAAGCTAAAAGAAATATAAGTGACTCATTCAGATAATTACATTTCCACATATATTCAAGCAGCATTGGTGTAATGGATATGTCATTTGTCTGTATTTAATATTTATCTGAAAGTATTATTACATTTCAATCATTGCTTTGATGAAAAATGATAATTTGCAATAGACATGCACTATCACTCAATTAGTGGAAAAAAACCCAAAGGCTGAATTAATATTTATGCACAAATATATCCTTGTTATTGTATAATGTCAGTAGAAATGCAGCTTTTGGGCACCCCTCCTCCTCTTCAAATAGACCCCCCCCCCAATCAACAATGCCTATGTCACAAAACTCAAACATGTCTGATTACTCAAAACTCTTATTTAACATAAAAGTAAAACACAAAATAACTTGAAATTGAGCTGAAAGAGTTTTCTCTTTGAAAAGGAAAATATTTAGGAAATGAACAACTGATCAGAGTAGAAAAATAATTTTCAATGATTTCTTGTTTCATTCATCATCATAAGATGTATGAAATATGACTTTAGTAAAGATGGAAATCCACATGAAAACAAAAGGCTTTTTTCATTAATTTGCAATAATGTAATTTTACAATTACAAATACTTGGATTTTCTTCCATTTTATCAAAGAATCTTTAGCCATTCCATTTTTTGGCTGTTACATTAAATTTGGAATTGGGAACAAAGTAGTTTTGGCTGAAATTTAAACTTGCAAAACATACATCTTTATTCTGATAAAAAGAAACAAAAAAGAATGAGAGAAAATCAGTCAAAATAATTGCAATAGTAAATTCACATACTTTAAAAATATTGTCCTTTTATTTCACATAAAGTACATTTTTTTGTTGATTTGCATGAAAATAAATAAATTTGTGGTAAAATGTTCTTCCATGTGTGTTGTTAAAACTGATCCACACAATCACAAAATTATGATTCCTTTCTTGTGTGACCCCCTGGATTGTTTTTTTAATGAGGACACTCTGTGACTGCACAAAATATGATTGCTGATGATTTTCAAACATGGAGTCTTCGAAAATATTGAGATATGATTTATTAACAAATAGTTTCTCTCTGGTGTGTGTTTGCATGTGTTTTCAAATTTGAATCCTATGAAAATGCCAATCCACATTTCTTTCTTTAGTTTGTGTCCACAAGTGACTTTTCAAATTTGAACTCATTAAAAATGCTGAACCATACACTTGACTAGTGGAGGACCCCTTCAACTTTTTCAACTGGAACTCTAATGTTGATACACACACACACTTTACAATGTTTCCTCTCCAGTGTGTGTTTGCATAAGCATTTTAAAATCATGACTCGCTAGAAATGCTGATCCACGCACAAGAGTGGGATTTCTCTCCCATGTGAATTCACAAGTGTTTTTTTTAAATTGGAACTCTGTGAAATTCCTGAATCACAATTGACAAGAAAATGCTTTTTCTTCCGTGTGTTTTTGCATGTGCACTTTTAAATTGGAACTCTGTGAAAATCCTGAACCACACATTTGGCAAGAAAATGGTTTCTCTCCAGTATGTATTTGCATGTGCACTTTTAAATGTGAACTCTGTGAAAATGCTGATCCACACACTTGACAAGAAAATGGTTTCTCTCCAGTATGTATTTGTATGTGCACTTTTAAACTGGAACTCTGTGAAAATGCTGATCCACACACTTGACAAGAAAATGGTTTCTCTCCCGTGTGTACTCGCATATGGTCTTTCAAACTGGAACTCTGTGAAAATGCTGATCCGCACACTTGACAAGAAAATGGTTTCTCTCCTGTGTGTTTAAGCATGTGTCTTTTTAAATGAGAACTCCCTGAAAATGCTGATCCACATATTTGACAAGAAAACGGTTTCTCTCCCGTGTGCATTCGCATGTGTTTTTTTAAATTGGAACTCTGTGAAAATGCTGATCCACACATTTGACATGAAAATGGTTTCTCTCCCGTGTGTGTTCGCATGTGGCTTTTTAAACTAGACCTCATTGAAAATGCTGATCCACACACTTGACAAGAAAATGGTTTCTCTCCCGTGTGTATTCTCATGTGCTTTTGTAAACTAGAATTCTCTGAAAATGCTGATCCACACACTTGACAAGAAAATGGTTTCTCTCCAGTGTGTGTTCGCATATGCACTTTTAAACCACCACTTTGTGAAAATGCTGATCCACATACTTCACAAGAATATGATTTTTCCTGAGTGTGCGTCCGCATGTGTCTTTTCAATTTTGAACTCTGTGAAAATTCTGATTTGCACACTTGACAAGTGTAGGAATCTTCTCCAGTGTGTGTTTCCATATGTACTTTCAAATTGAATTTACTTAAAATGCTGATGTACAAACTTTGCAAGCATAAGGTTTCTCTCCTTCATATACATTAAATTTAATATGAAATATAAAATGCATATCCAGACAGGCTTGAATTTTTTCAAATTAGAAAATGTTTGTTCTCCATTGCAATTGGTATCTGTGAATGAAGAAGAAGTATTATTAAAGAAAACAGGAGACTCAATATTATTTGCAATTTATAAAATCATAACTCAGTTTGTGTTTCAATGAATTGCAACATATCACATAATTTGTTGTTCTTTCCAAAACAAATTTTTATATTACTGTTCAACAAATATAAATAGTTATAATTCAGTTATTCACGTCTGACGAGACGTGTCCACATCACAAGGACACCCAGGAGTCAGAGAACCAGTTTACCCACAAGGCAGTGCAGTACCAAAGAGCTTCAACTTTTATACAGACATTCTTCGAATTTCACCTTGCAGTGTTTAAAACACACATTAACTATGAGGCTAAATGTAAAGTTGCAATAAGGAGCAATCTTATTGCAACCCACCTTTTTATATCGACCATGCTGCAGTGTTTTGCAATGTCATTTCTTGTTGTTAATAAAACCCAAGAAGTGCTTTTTCTCACAATATAGGTGGGGAAAGGTTTGAAAATTATTTTGCTGAAAATATGTAGAACATTTAAAAAATGGGGTCTCCTAAAAGACAAACAATTTGTATACAGGGGACTGATTCTTGATTGCTGCTAAGTCTTTCCATTGTTCTACCTTGTTATTAAATTATTTCGTGAGAGATAACACATAAATTTATGCTAATTTTATCAATTTAAAGAAATGTGTTTTTTCAAGATAACCTAATCTCCACAATTGCCAGACTGATTAATTTAGCCAAAATGGAATTCACAGCGATTAGAAAATAAAAAAAATTCAAATGAATTAGATTTCACAAAAATGATTAAATCAGTTTTTAAAAAAGATTTGCTTAATTTCAGATAATTTTTAGATTCAATAGAGCAGTGGTTCCCAACCTGGGGCCCGCAAAAGAATTACTGGGTGTTCGTCAGCTGGCAAAAGCCTGAGGTCTGTGGGAAGATTTATTTAACCCTGTCTGTGGCAATGTAGCAGATCCGCTACAAATAGAACAAGCAGTCATTAATTTTGGCCTTGCTTTTGAATCAAATTTTAGCCATCATGCATCGCTATTTGTAATCTTCCCAACATGTTGCTAGGCAAATTTCACTTTGCAGATGCGTGGGAAGAGGTTTACATGTGCTGGATTTTGTCCTTGATAACGTACGTTTTCTATCCTAACTTTGGCTTGCTTTTTCTGTTTTTCTCATTGAGATATTCATTGAATTTCACATTTTAAAATCTTCATACAATGATGATTTAGATATAGTAAACTTCTTTCAGTGAATACTTTGTTTTTGTTGTGTAAAATTTGATGAAAACATGTGTAGCATATTTGCTACATTGGCACTCAACGTTCACATCACGTCAAGATAAGCAAACTTCCAACATGTTGGAAATCGATTTAATCGATTCAAATCCATTGTGGACTATCACAGGATATGAGCCAGTGAGAAAACTTTGGACTGACATTTTATATGTAATAAACATTATTTTATCCACATTCCAATATTTGTTATTTTCACCCTTATGCACCAATGTAGCATATCTGCTACAAATAAGTTCTTTTGGGGGGGAAACAAAGATTTTTCTTCAGCTTAATTGATGTCCATTCGTCCAGTTTTTCATGAAAAATAATTTTTATCAAAAAAACAATATTGCCACAGAAAGGGTTAAATAAAAAGGGAACTTCTGATCATTGACTAGTCTAAAAAAAAAAGAAATTTTTTTTTATTTTCTATAGTTTTGAGAAGGGTCATTAAAAATAGTTCTTAGACTGTTTACCCCATCACATTTGGATATTACACCTGAGGATGGCCGAAGAATGGATCGGCCGTAACGTTGTGTTAACAACACAAACAACAAGAAGGAGTTCAATCGTCCAAAGAACTATTTGAAGAGTAATTCTTTGTTATTCAAATCCATGAGACCTTTGTTTCCACAGGGAATTTGAC
>VCCN01001792.1:623294-644969 GCA_006491835.1 Architeuthis dux
TGCTACCCACAACACTGGTCTATTGCTGGCTTTAGGTTATTCCTGAAGAATTACAAAATATGTTAATGGATCTAAATAGGGAAAGTAAAAAAGTAGGCTTAAAGAAGAACAGAACATAGACAAAAGTAATGTTCAACGATAAAGTCCCCAAAAAGGTCATAAAGATATAGGGAGAGGCTCTAGAAGAGGTTGATGAATACATCTACCTAGGACAGGTAATAAAATTAGAGAAAGCCCATGATGAAATAAAATGATGCATAACGATAGGTTGGAAAGCATTCGGTATAAATAGAGACATTTTGAAGAGCGTGTTGCCAATGTGCTTAAAGCATAAAGTATAATAGCAGCCATGACTTACAGATGCAAAACATGGAAATTTACAAAACAAACTGAAGACCAACTTAGAATCACACAGAGAGCCATGAAAAGAGCAATGCTATGAATAACACTAAGAGATAGAAAAAGACCAGAGAGAGGACTAGAGTGAAGGATATTATACAAATAATTAAGCCTGAAAAATGGAGATGGGCTGGTCACCTAGCAAGAAGAGATGACAATAGATGGGGGGAAAGACTAACCGACTGGTGCCCATGGGACAGTAAACGCAGTAGGAAAAGACCAGACACAAGATGGAAGGATGAGATAGAAAAGTTTGCCGGTAAGACGTGGCAGAGGTTAGCACAAGATAGGTTGTCATGGAAGGAGATGCGAAAGGCCTTTGTCCAGCAGTGGACACATGATGACTGATGATGATGATGATGATGATGTGTTCTGACAGTTATATGTATCTATGTATCTATCTATGTATCCGAATTTCATCCAGCCCTAACCATTCATAGTAGAAACTTGAAATTTTGCACACACAATCCCCTCAATGAGATGGAAAAATGTTTTGTTTTTTTTTAAATTCCTCCCCATAATAGGTTTTTAGAGAGGGGTTCAATATGCAATGTAAGTTTATGCTAAATTGGTCATTAGTTTGTGCCTGCTTGCTTTTTTAGATTTTCAGACCCTTTTTAGTGATCACAGCCAAACAAAAGGTAGGAGGAGTAACTTATTCATCAATCACCCCTTTTTCCATCTTTTTAATTGTTCACCCCCAATGCTGCATGTATGGGTGCTGGTGATTCATAATTTCCCTTGGAATATTTGTGTTAATTTTTTCGCCACTCCTTGTTTTCTTTACATATTTCTAGGATGTTTAAAAAACACGAATAAAATAAACATTTAATAAATGAGTTAATTTATGCTTTTTGCTCTTGATAAAATGATACACAAGGGAGAATAAGATGAAAATAATCAAAAACATGGAGAATTAGTCATGGTGAATGAAATTTAGTAATACAGACTTGAGGGTGAATGACAATGAGATAGATCTGAAAGTTTTTGTTTTCATTATTATTCATCAAAAGAAATATGGTGATATTATGTGTTTTGGACATATAACTACGACGTAGGGGAGGTAATTGTGCATTTAATCAGTTCTTCCTTTGCCTATAGTCCACCCATCCAAAAAATCTGAATGAAATTCCTTGAGGACTTTTGGAGATATCTTGCAGACAGGAAAAAGAAAATTGGCTATAATTATGTGTTTTGGACATATAACAACGACGTAGGGGAGGTAATTGTGCATTTAATCAGTTCTTCCTTTGCCTATAGTCCACCCTTCCAGAAAATCTGAATGAAATTCCTTTAGAACTTTTGCAGATATCTTGCGGACAGAAAAAAATGCAAACCAACAAACAAACAGACGTGACCAAAAACATTGTTGACAGAGGTAAATAAGAAAACACTATTTCTAAAATAATTTATCATTATTTCTTATTTCTATATCTAATTCTAAGTTATAACACTGTTATTTGCTAACTTTTTATGTAAACTAAAAAATTATAATAATTTTTCTGTGTTAATTTTTTTATCACTCCAAGTTTTCTTTACATATTTTTAGGATGTTCAAAAAAAATAATAATAAGCATTTAAAAATGAGTTTATTTATGCTTTTTGCTCCTGATACAAAATGAATTATGAATAAAATGATACACAACGGAGAATAAGATAGAAATGATCAAAAATATAAGGAAAATTAGTCGTGGGTGAATGAGATTTTGTAATAAAGATTTGAGGGTGAATGACACTGAAATCATTTAGTGAAAAGAACCAAGAATAAGACTTAAAGGAATTTTTTGAAAACTGAAGTCAAATTGATGCTAATAAAATGGCTCAGTATGAACAGAATCACATTATTAACACATTTTGTAGGATTTTTCAAGATGAAATTTTGCAGTTTAAAAATCTCTTTAACTTCATTTAGAATAAGATGAAAATAATCAACTCAATGGAATCCTTAAACTTTACAAAAATACTTTTTATGTTTTGTTCAATTAATACAAGAAATAAAAAAATTTTTAAACTTGAAATTTACAAAAACTGAATTGATAAAATTATATGATTTTTTTACCTCTGCATACAAAGTTGGAAGAGATATATATATTCACCCGTGTCCGTTCATCTGTCCATCTGTTTGTCGACATGATATTTCTAAAAGTTCTGTGGAATGGTGGGCAATGGGTACGGAAGGAGTGATTACATTTTTGGGTGGATCCATAGATTTCTTCATCCCCTGCTATATGTCCATGCCACACACTATCTCCTAAAGTTCTCAATAAATTTCAGTTAAATTTTGTGGATGTGTGGGAAATGGGCAATGGAAGCAGGTGTGGATCAATTTCTTTGTTACCAGATCTTTTTGAAGAAGCTTTATTTTATTCTTGGGTGTTTGTGACTCTTTGGGACCCAAATTTCGCTCATTCCAAAAGGTCATATTTTTGGCTGACAACAGTGACCTCAGCTACTATGTCATTCTGAATTGTTTTGTGAACATTCTTTTTCAAAACGAAGTATAATTTAATAAAATTACATACATGATTTGAAAAAAAGTGTTTTTTTAAAAATAAATACACACATTTTGAAACAAAATGATAACAAAATAATCTAATGATAATTTCTCCAGCACTTCTTACTTGTTTAATGTTTTGTGAACATTTTTTTCAAAACGAAATAATGTAACAAAACAAAACACACGTGTATAATTTAATAAAATTCCATACGTTTTTTTTTTTCAAATCAATATATGTAATTTTTTTCAAATCAATATAATTTAATACCTACTTTGAAATAAATCAAAAAGAACAAATTACTTACATTTAGCAGGTGTTTTTGATTTAAAACAATGTTAAGGAAGAATATAATTGAATAAAATAAGAAACAACTCAATTTAAAGTAATCAACATTTTATTTCTATAATAATTTTGAGGGAAACCAAGTAAGAATCACCGGACAAATTATCATTCGATTACTTTGTTATTGTTTTGTTTTAAACTGTATTTATTAAAAGAGAAAAACACTTTTTTCAAATCAATGTATGTCATTTTATCAAATTATACTTCGTTTTGAAAAAAAAATGTTCAGAAAACAAGTCAGAAGCATCCAAATGGTTTAGTTTTGATATTCCACGTGTTTTATATTCAAATTATTCAGCATGATGTAGTAGCTGAGGTCACTGGTATCCACCAAAAATGTGATCTTTTGGAACGAGCAAAATTTGGGTCCCAAACGAGTCACAAGCACCTCTTCTTGAAACTCAAAACTGTCTGGACAAGTTCTGTAATAACTTTGTTCTTTCCTTGAAGTGCCAGATTTAAATGCTGGAGGTGCTGCATTACATCTGTAAAGAACATCAGATCCTGTACGTGATCTTCTAGTTGTGGGTAATTCTTTTTCTTTTCTTTCGTGAAAGCAATAATTGGTTCAAAAAGAGCAACATACTTATTCAATGCCATAGAATGAAAGGTCACTTGACTTTTCTTCAAACTCCAGACTCTCGATAAAATTTCTAAATTCACGGTGAGTTTTTGCACTTGTTTGATTGAAATTCACAATTTCTAAAACACAATTTATGACATCATTGAACTTGAAGTGCTTGCTTACTAAATGCTCACTGTGGATGATACAGTGAATAAAGAGACATTCAGGATAGTTGGGATCTTGTGTCAATAGCCCAACTAGGCCAGCATTTTGAGCTACCATAGCTGGTGCTCCGTCAGTTGCAATACTAACAGGTTTATGCAGTGGTACTTGAGCTTTTAATAATGCTTTGTCAAGTGCATTTTTTATGTCAACACCTTTCGGGTTTCCTTTAAGCTTATCAGGTCCAAGAATTGTTCTTTTACATTTCCATCATTTGTAACATAGCAAACAAATAGGATATTTGGGGGGTATCTTGAATGTCTGTAGATTCATCAAATCTTAAACTGAAAGCAAGATCACTCTGCAGCGAACACATGATTCTAGCACTAATTTCAGAAATACATCTAACAGTAGTGTGGCAGGAGATAGAAATTTGTTCTATTGCTTGTTGAAGGTTTGAGTTCTCTGGAGCGAGAATTGCAATAACATCACTAATATTCTTCCTTACAAATTCTCCATGACTGTAAGGAAATTGATTTCGAGCAATATTCCAAGCAATAACAATGCTAGCTTCAGTAGTCAAATAACTTTGCTTACAATGGGAGAAAAGGCTATTTTGTTGAGTGACTAAGTTAGATTTTAGCATTTTTATCTTATTTCTTTGCAGTTCTGATTCGGGTGAAAATTTGGATGTGAATTTTTTATGGTTAGATTTATAGTGAAGCTTTCAATTACTGGCTTTAAAGTGGCTAATGTTTGTATGACAGATAAGACTGAGCAACAGAAGAGTCAAAAATGGCCTTTTCACTATTTAACAGTAAAGGCGAAAATGTCCTCTCATTGTTGGTTGAAAACTCTATTTTCTTCTCCATATTTCCGTTTTTGACTCTTCTGTTGCTCAGTCATTTTAAAGAAGGGCTTTATAACTTTAACTTGTGCAACTGAAAAATTAATCACTGCTTCACCTAAAAATCAATCTTATATATTCATTAATCACAAAACCAGATGCAATTTTTGGCAAAGTAGGATGCTGTAACCGTCAAAAATGGACTGCATCATAAGGACTGATTTGACAGATCACCTTACTGAAATTGTGATTAAATGAACTAAAAATTAGAATGAATGCAAATAGTAGTTAAAAAATTATTAAAAAATGGTTTACATTACTTGATTTAATAAGAAAAACATTTTTAAAATCGTTTTTTACTAAAAACTCAAAAAGTCACTGCCGTGCCAGCTTAGTATGAAAGTAAAATAAATGTTAGCTTCTTTAGCAGTGATATGTGTTTTCCAAAAACTGATCACATTGAAGAATGTTCTAATTAGTTGTAATCCACTGTATCTGAATGCAATGAAAATAGAGGAGCACTTATCTAAGCTTAAGGAGTGACAACAGAAGAGTAATGCTTGTATGATACCTGTTTAAAATATGTTTGGATTGCATTCAGCAAGTTTAAACCACAGTCTGGACATGAAATGCATAAGGATGTTTGAAAAGATTATGTGAATTGCCCATATGTTAACTCCAATTAACTTTTGTTTAAATCCTTTCAGTAACTTGCCGTAGATACAATCAATTCACTTTAGATTAGCTTGTCGGATCTCACCTCCAAACATTTAACATATTGATACAGATAAACCGTTATCAATCTGGTGAGGCTATTGATGACTCTTTATTAAAGATCCTCCAAAAATCTCAACAAAATAGGCTCCAAAGAATTGTGCCAACGAAGTAGGAAAAGGCATGAGTCCAAGCAACCAAATAATTCAAAGAGAATCAACAGCAGCAGCATTCTTTGGGATACCAACTACTTTTCAACCAATGAAAATCGTGGGATATGGTTGTAATGTTTATATAAATGTATGTATATGTTAATTCAATAAACATGCCGAAGCAAGCTCCCAGCAACCCCCATTCCATTTCCGGTCCCAGAAAAGGCTCACTTCTTACCAGGCCAAACAACCCTATCATATGTGTTATCTTGTTCCGTCTTCTTTTCTTAACACGTTTAAGCAGATTACGAATCAAAACGCATTCTAATTTTACACAGCTACCACAGAAAGAACAACAAAGGCACATAGACACAACAAGAACATTACAACGGTCTATTCCGCATATATTGAGATGACAGATTTCACCAGTAATGGCTTAGCTGCCAGAGGGCACAGCCGATTGACACACAGCCTGTTGCCTGGGTCGGCACGGCTGTTAAACTCACAGCCGCACACACTTGCACGCATATTCACAGACTTTTCGACGAAGGCAAGTAAATCCGTGACACATGTATACACTCACTTACACAACAAGTGTTATTACAATTTCTTAAGAACTTTAATTCAATTGACTCTTTTGTTCCAATCAACTGATGAACACTTTCTCGATGCAAGACGCATTCACAATCATTCATTCATTGTTATTTCTTCTATGAATAAATATTATATATGTTACGTACACATTCGTTTATTTATGTAAATTATAATTGTAGACAGAGATATATGTTCTGCCATATATTATCCTCCACAGTTTGGTGACCCTACACACGTCCCAACAAGCTACGCACATTTTCACTTTTCAAACTTCACTAAACAACTATGGATGACACTCTATATCTGCTGATATAACTTCTAATGATCCAAGATGTAGTGATAACAACTTAGAAAACAGAAGTTTAACAGACTAGTTGAGACTATATAGTCTGTACTAGTCTGTTAATCTTCCGTTTTCTGAGTTGTTGCCCCTGCATCCCTAGAGTATAGTTTTTTATGAAAGCTCTGAAACCTATTATTATCTTGGGAGCCATACATAGTACCTTTGAGAGCCACATGCGGCTTGCAAGCTACAGTTTGGCCACTGTTGGTTTATGACATTTGATTGTAAATAGCTCAGAATGACTTGCTCTGGGGCATATGGTTCTTTAGTAAACCTTACTCAGCATGAAATTTCCTTTCCAATGATATACAATATGCCCATATTTGATGAAAATTTCCTTTTTTCTAACTAGAGCACCACATCGAAAATCAGCCATTATGAAAAAAGGCACTAAAAATTTTTTGCAACTGATCTGGAATGTCTACCCAAGATATTCTCACTTACTGAAAGTCCATCTAGTATGTCCACATAAAAGTATGTTACATAAATCTGCTGGAATTGTGAATAAACAAAGTAGTTTTAGCTGAAACTTAAACTTGCAACCCGTACATCTTTATTCTGAATTTCTGGCCAAAATATATTGTGATAAAAAGAAACAAAAATGAATGAAAGAAAATCAGACAAAATAATTGCAATGATAAATTCACATACTTTAAAAATATTGTCCTTTTTATTTCACATAAAATACATTTTGTTTTTTGTTGATTTGCATGAAATAAAGAATAACATGTGGTAACATGCTCTTCCATGTGTGTTGTTAAAACTGATCCACACAATCACAGAATTATGATTCCTTTCTTTGTCTTTATCTCTGGTTCTATAAGGTGTACACAATCTCTGGTTCTATAAGGTGTACACAAATATTTTTTGTCTCATATATTTTGCCAATCTTTCTACTTACTAATGACACTAACATTTTTTGACGATAAAGTTTTATATGATTTTGATGTTTATTTTATCAAGGTGTCAAACTAGGTCACGAGGCCGCAGAAAAGTCTACATACATTGTCATGTTGAACGCCATGTCCATGGTAGGCAATGTAGTAGTGCACCACCATCAAGGACATATAGGACAACTATGTCAGATTCTCTTCACCCCCTTCTACAGATTTCCAGAGGACATCAGCAGGGACTGCCTACATGTGTTTTCACACTTCTCAGTAATGAGATCAGTGGACAGTCCAGCCCAATACCTGTCACTCCGCCTCAAGACATAGAATCCCTCCTCAAATTTCTGAAGGACATCTGGATGTGTTTCAGGTAGAGCTGTCATCATTTGTAGTTACACATAGACTGACTTTGCATATTGTCTGTGTCCAGATGCTGCAAAGTATGGTAGTATATTATATACACATAAGGTGTAATCTCCATTTGCCTGACTTCTCAGTTTTGAGAAGGTTCTGCAAGATGTCTACCATTTTCATGTATTGCACTCAGAGCTTTGCTGTTCTTGTTGTCATTGTTTCCTTTTTCTTGTCAAGTTTACTCTGAACATACAGATGTAGTATGCTGAAATACTTTCACATTTTTGTTCAACAGATACAAATTGACAAGATACACTGTTAGAAAGCTGCAAAAATTCTCTTTTCAACAATATATCATGCCATCAGTACAAACACTTTGTATACTGGCCCAAAACAACTTAGGCAGGCCAAATTGGTGGTCATTTTGAAAAATGGATGCCATATTGGCTTTTCAAGTGGCCCATTGGACAGATTTGATCTGAAAACCACTGGAGAACAAACAACAAATTTCATGCTTGTATCAAAAAGTGCACAATTTTTCCGTTATCTGCTCCACTATAACAGTGTATGGTGGAATACCTATCATGTTTTTGGCTGTAACTTCTTTTGCACAACAGATACAAACTGACAAGATACACCGTTGGAAAGCTGACAAAACTCTCTTTATAATGATATATCATGTCATCTGTAGAAAGATTAGGTTTTCTGGCCCCAAACAACTTAGGGGGTCAAATTTGCGGCCAATTTGGATTTTCAACTAGGATTTCTTTGATTTGTAGTATGGTGCTCTGGTGACTTCATAGAAATGCATTGTGGTAAAAAAAGTGTCTTTTCAAATTTGAACTCATTAAAAATGCTGAACCATACGCTTGACAAGTGGAGGGGCCCTTCTAGTGTGTGTTTCAAAGTGGATTTTTCAACTGGAACTTTTACAGAAATGTTGATACACACACACACTCTACAATGCTTTTGCTCCAATGTGTGTTTGCATTTTTAAATCATTACTTGCTAGAAAAGCGGATCCACATACTTGACAAAAGTGTTTTTTAAAAATTTTTGGACCGTGAAAATGCTGACCACACACTTGACAAGAAAATGTTTCCTCCCGTGTATTCGCATGTGCACTTTTAAACTGGAATTCTGTGAAAATGCTGAGCCACCCACTTCACAAGAAAATGGTTTCTCTCCTGTGTTTTCTTATATTGGAACTCTGTGAAAATACTGAACCAGACACTTGACAAGAAAATGGTTACTCCCTGGTGTATATTCACATATGCTTTCCTAAACTAGCATCCTCTGAAAATGCTGAACCACACATTTAAGAAAATGGTTTCTCCATGGTGTGTATTCGCATATGCTTTTGTAAACTAGAATTCTCAGAAAATCCTGAACCACACACTTGACAAGAAAATGGTTTCTCTCCCGTATGTATTCGTATGTGTTTTTTCAAATGCGAACTCGCAGAAAATGCTGATCCACACACTTGACAAGAAAATGGTTTCTCTCCTGTGTGTATTCGCATGTGCCGCCTCAAATGAGAACTGTGTGAAAAGGCTGATCCACATACTTGACAAGTAAACGGTTTCTCTCCAGTGTGAGTTCGCATGTGATTTTTTAAATTGCAACTCACTGAAAATGATGATCCACACACTTCACAAGAAAATGGTTTCTCTCCTGTGTGTATTCGCATGTGATTTTGTAAACTAGAATTCTCTGAAAATGCTGAACCACACACTTGACAAGAAAATGGTTTCTCTCCAGTGTGTATTCGCACATGCTTTTGTAAACTGGAACTCACTGAAAATGCTGATCCACACACTTCACAAGAAAATGGTTTATCTCCTGTGTGTGTTTGCATGTGGTTTTTCAAATGTGAATTCCTTGAAAATGCTGATCCGCACACTTCACATGAAAACGGTTTCTCTCCTGTATGTATTCGCATGTGCTTTTTTAAACTGGAACTCTGTGTAAATGCTGACCCACACACTTGACAAGAAAATGGTTTCTCTCCCGTATGTATACGCATATGCACTTTTAAGCTGGAACTTTGTGAAAATGCTGACCTACACACTTCACAAGAATATGATTTTTCCTGAGTGTGTGTTTGCATGTGTCTTTTCAATTCTGAACCGTTTGAAAACGCTGATTTGCACACTTGACAAGTGTAGGAATTTTCTCCAGTGTGGGTTTCCATGTGTACTTTCTAATGTGAATTCAGTAAAAATATTGATCTACAAACTTTTACAAGCATAAGGTTTCTCTCCTTCATGTACTTGCATTTAAATTAAATATGAAATATAAAATGCAGGCGTGAGTTTTTTCAAATTAGAAAATGCTTGTTCTCCACAGCAATTGGTTTCTGTGAATGAAAAAGAAGTATTATTAAAGAAAACAGGAGACTCAGGTATTATTTGCAATTATAAAATTATAATAACTCATGTTGCAATTCATTGAAACACAAACTATCACATAATTCATGTTCTTTCAAAAATAACATTTTTATATTACTGTTCAACAAATATAATGAAATGGAATATAATTTAAATACAGGGATGTTTAATTTAGCCTAAGTTTTATTTATCAGAAATGAAAGAACACTCCATCATTCATAAAAAGAAAATATAAATAACAAGACTGGCTGCTGCAGGGTCAAACTCCACTCCTACTTCTATTCTGACTGAAGATGATTACTGCAACTTTTGTATTGTATATATAATAAATAAAAAATTATAACATTTTTTGTTTTTTCTTTAGTCATTTATTAGAAATAACCCATGCATATCTGTATGATAAGTTTTCGTTAATATCTAAGACTTGTTAATTTAGCTCAGTCAGTAAGACACCCTGCTAGCGATTGTGAGTTCAAACCAAGGTAGTGGAATGGGATTTTACATATCGGTTTACACCCCAAATTTTGGTGAGGATTGTTCTTGTTATGGTAGGAAAACAACGTATAATTCTTTCCTCTACTTGATCTGGAAAAAAATATGCCATTAATTTAAATAATTTAACCTAGTTTGTTGGAGGTATATTTCATGAAGCCAGAAAGTTTAGCTATTAAACAAAAATTGTTTTGTGTCGTATCTGTGATTTGTTTATTTGCTGCAAAGTAACAAATGTTAGATCAACATCCTCTAAGTGTGCTGATTCCATAATTTTTGCCAGGGGTTGTATTTTCTGAAAGATAAGATTGGGGAGAAATAAGAAACTCTTATTTAAGGGTTGGGATGTTGAAAATGGCCTAAACAGCTGTAACATCTGAAGGCATACACCAATATACAAGGCAGAACTACATTCATAAAATTGAATTTAAAATTTTTTTAAATTTTGAAGTTTTAGAATTTTAATATTTTATAACATCTAGAACACTGAAATTGAAAATATTTTTCATTTTCATAGTTTATTGTCTTATTAATGTTAATTTTATCCAGTTCAAGAAATTTGTTTTATCAAGATAACCAAAATTATTCAATCCAGAGAAGCAAGGTAAAGTTAACTGTTAAACACTCCACATTTAACTGCTTATTTCTATTGAAAACCTACAGTTAGTATTTGTAACAGAAAAAGAACCATAAGTCCAACGATGTGTCCACCATCTGTGGTAGTAGTAGGAGGAGGAATATGAGGATGGTTAACCCAAAGGTCTGCACCAAGTTTCATATCAATCCAATATGATACGGCTGATAAAATTGATATTTAACTTTACTGGCAGAGACAAGCAGAGAGGCAGTCCGCCCAGGCTGGGGAAAGCACGGAGCCAGTTCCCCTGTTGGGAACAGTCTGTCGGATCTCATTGCCTCTCTCCCACTCTTCATTCTCCGCTACGACACAATGTATTCTTATGAAATAAAAATATGCCCTCATATTTTTATAAACAAGTTTCAAGTCTTCCTTTTTTCACCAAGTTCAGGATTTTCCTCCTGCGGACCAAGATGGCTGTACAACACAATAAAATACCTGCCCTTGAGGCGGGTTTTCAGCTAGTTATTCTGAATTGAACAAAAAATACAGAAACTGCTTAGATCGACTGAAAAATCCTAACAAGTTGACCAAATTTGGACAGGACTTGAAAGACACATAAGTTGTACAAAGATTTATAAAATTAAATCTAACACTTCTCTGACAAATCATCAAAAAAAGTTAAATTTGTAACAACACCCCCCTCAGATTTGAATGAAAATTGGTCATAGCCCCACTCCCAATTGGATGTCATTTTTGGAGGTTTGAGCAAAAGCTCACTTGACATGCAAACTTTCATTCAAATCTGAAGGGTTGTGGTTACATGTCTTTTATGATTTATCAGAGAATGCACCTAAAGTTGTTTTCTGCTCTGATTATAAAAATTTGCTTGTAAGTATTTATTTTGTAAAACATCTGAAATTGTTTAACATAAGGTAGCTACCACAACTGGTTCTGACACAAAAGAACAATCCTTCTTCAAATATTTAACATTTGTTTGAGACTTTTATTTCTTAATGTTTTGGGAAGGAAATTGGTCTAAAGATTATTCTATTATGAAAGACATTAATTTTTTTTCATCATTTCAAACCTGAATTTGACTGTTTTAAAGGTTGCTGCTTCTGTTTTTATTGGTAATTTCATCAAACATACCCACCATGTTCTTTACAGAGTTTAAAATGGAAATTAAAATCTCCAATAAATCCAATGCAATTCTATGAAACATAATTTAATGACTGTTTAACTGAATTGTCAAAAAATATTACTTCTGGATTAAAAATAATAAAAAGGCTATGATTTTTATGTTGCTGGATTATTAAACTATCAACACAGGTGAAAGAACAAAGTGGAAATGGACTGTTATCTTTGAACTAGAGCCATGATGATCACAGCAACAGAATCTTTACCAATATTGAATTACCTCCCCTTATTTGTTTTTTAATAATCAAAAAACTTATCTTCCTTTTCATATTGTTATCAGAAGCTTAACTAATGATTTAGGTGGGTGGGTGAAGGCCTCTAATTTGCCGACAAAGTGGGCGTGCAGGCCTCTAATTTCCCAAACGGGTGTTCAGGCCGAATAAAGTATGAAATTTGCCGAGAGAAAAAGCGCAAAACCTCCCTTTTGTGCCTCCCCGATTTCTATGGTGCACATCTTCTTTTTATTCATTTAATTAAATAATTCTTAAATCTTGTAGAAAAGTAATTGAACTACTTGTTGTCTTCTTTTTAGGCAAGAAAATATAGAAGGGAGGTAACTCGTTAATGGTAAAAAAGTTGACAGTGTGTAAAGAAATTACGCCCCAAAACCCCACAATTGCCAAAACGATTCATTAGCAAAAATGGAATTCACTGCGATTAGAAAAAAATCTAATCAATTATACTTCACAAAAATGATAAAATCAGTTTTTTAAAAAAAGATTCGCTTAATTCCAGATGATTTTTAGATTCAATACAAAAACGATAAAATATTAAAGTAAACGTTTATACTTACTTCTTTCTGTTCTCTGTCGTCTGATTTGTTTTCCTTACGGCAATGAAACATTAAAGAAAAATTTAAATAAACTAAAATGTTTTCTGGTTGAATTAATTTTAAAAACTGTCGTCGTTTGCGATCGATGCAAATTGTTTCCTGGAGAGCGAATGTCAAGGGAGGTAATTAATATTCGCCTCCCGAATATCTGACGGGAAAAAAACATACGTGACGAGAAAAAACGTTCAAAACTTGTATAACAATTCTTTTTTTGGTTTTTCATGTTTAAAACAGGAGATTTTTGTCTTTGAAAAAGTAGTTTACACAGTGTAAACAATGGTAAGTAATAATTTGCATACAGAGAATGTGTATGCAAAATACACGCAGATTTTAAAATTCTACCAAAAATTAAATAATTGTCGTATTTCAATGAGATTTTTGGTATTTATTCAATTTTGGGTGTATTTAATGATGGAATGGGTATCTAAAAAAGAATTTGAGTAACTATTTTTTTAAAAGTCAATCAGCCCCCTCCCCCCATTTAATTTTATAAAATCTCTATTAAATATCATCTGAATAAGAAAAGTATATATACAAACTATAAAGATAAGTCCCCAGAGAAATTAAATCAGTTAAAATTATATTTGAGAGTTTGCTGTAGATGTAGAAATTATAACAGGAATCAGGGAAAAATAAAATCCAAAAAACAAAAACATTTTTTTTTTGTTTGGGAAGTTTGTAGTTTCTTTTCTTTAAATAATTTCTGTAAATAGAATTAAGACTTTAAGATTGTAAAAAAAAAATAAATAAATATAATTTTTTTTCAAAGCTTATTTTATGCCTAAATGTTTTTAAATATTTTAAAAATTTTATTCTCCATGAATAATCATGAAACTTTGTTATTAAATAAAACTGTATTTTTAATCGAGAATTGTAAAAGTTAAGAAAATTTAATGAACCAGAAATTTTTGATAGAATTAAGTCTATTTTTTTATTACGTACATATGTGAAGCAATTAGTAAGTATGGGAGGCTGATTAAGAAATATTTTTTTTTCCATTTTTATTACCTCCCTGAAAAAAAATTAGAAAAATAGTTAAACATATTTTCCCAAATACCTTTGTAAATAGAATTTTCGGATGATATCGGAACTGAGCACCCCAAAATTGACCGAATTTAAATGCACACATTTTGCCTCAACACCGAAAGATGTCACTGAAATAATAAATAATTACCATGTGTTTTTAGGGAAGATTTTTAAAACTTTTTTCATCCAGTCCAGATAAATTATGTGACTTTGTTTCTATTATCTTTTATGTAAAATAATTACTTTGGTGTGAATAAATTTAGTTTTCATTATATTTTAAGTAAAAAATAAGTAATGTTTTTTTTATAAATCAGTAAAGTAATTGGTAAAGTAATTAATTCCCATAAAAAATTATCTAAATGATGATTATCTCAATTTGTCAGTCAATAGTGTTAACGCCTGGGAAATTTGAAATCTGTAATTAAAATTATTTCACAAATAAAATAATCATTTAGATAATCTTTTTTTTAAACTGTCTAAAATGTATTTTAATTGCATAAAAATAATTTTTCTTTATTTTTACAACTAACTTGAGGCTATTTTCTTGTTAAATCCAAAATTAAAACTTCAAAGAAGATTCAAATAGTTTTTCGGATGATTGAACAGTGCCGGATTAAGGTATGGACTTTAGGGGCTGCAGTATTCTAAATTATCAATTTGAAAAGGGTTTGATTAATATATTGTGTATATATACATATTTGCAGTAAACATACTACAGCAAGAATGGCTGTTTTAGCTATTCTTAGATATCACAAACTATCATATGATATATATGTAGATAGTACAATGTTTTCAAGAAGACTTGCTCTCATGTCAAGAAATTACTCAAAGCAAATGTTTGGATTTTAATTGTTGTTAGCCTTATAAAAATAAATTTAATTTTTCTTCAATTTTTTTCCTGGGGGGAGGGGGGGCCAAACAGTACCTGCAGCCTAGGGGCCTACACAATCTTAATCTGGTACTGATTGAACTCCTTCTTGTTGTTTGCATTGTTAACACAATGTTTCGGCCGATCCATTCTTCGGCCTTCTTCAGGTGTAATATACAAATGTGATGTTGGTAAACAGAAGTTTTTACTCCCACATATCACTTTCTCGGGAGAAACTACAAAGATAGATCAGTAATTCTTAAACTGGTAAATGATTCACCCTAGGGTGAATGAAATTATCTTAGGGGTGAATGAATAAATTCTATGAGATGTTTTTAAGAAAAAAATACTGAATTCATTTCACAGGAAGAGTCCATAGTTTCAAATGGTGGGTAGGAGGTATTTTTATCAGCAAAACTGTTACCTTTGAGTGGAAGAGTCTATTGTTACAGACAGAAAAACCAAGAAAATAACACTGTTCATTATATAAGTAGATTTCTAGACTAAACATTGTTTTACACAGGCACACAGCAACAGTTCTTACTGCAAGAGTGAGAGTGGACTGGAACTGTCCGAGTGAAACCACGGTCACTGCAGAGAATATGAACACTTTCAAGACTAGCTTAGAGAGGGAATGGTCAAGCAGAGATAAATATTGTTCTCCTACTAAACTATGTAACCCACGCTCATCATGAAAAGATGAGGAGCTGGGAAACAATTGGTAGAAACCTACATCGGTCTAATTACTGCATGGTATCTACTGACAGATATAAGGTACATACAGTACAAGGTATATATTCGCCCCCCCCCCTTTCGCTCTTGTAGTTTTTTCCTCTCTATCTTCCCTCATGTTCTTCTTTCTGTTTCTCTCACTTTGTCTCTTCTTTCTTTTTAGAAACTGTCAACCAAAACTGTCAACGTAGGTTTCTTCAGTTTTCAAGTTGGTCTGGCTGGCTATGTATGTATGTATCACAAATTATAGGCCACACCAGTAGAGCTAGAGGGCTGACTAGAAAAAAAATAATTTTGTTTTGGGAAAATTTGGAAAATTATGTATCCAAGATTGGCTAAAATTGCGTTTCAGGCCATATCAGCTACTGAAATTAAGATAAATAAAAATTTTTGGAAAAATTCTAAGGGTCTTGATATGTCGAGATGAAAAAGATTTAAAACTTGGAAGACACTCAGAAAACAGTATAAATAAAAATGTTCAGAAAATTTCTGAGGGTCTACCAGAAGACCCTAGAGAACCCCTGGATCTGCCCCTGGATCTGCCCCTGGATCTGCCCCTGGTATCTTGAATACATTAGATTTGGATGTGTGTCCCTCCCAAAAGATCAAAACACAAAGGTACTGCAGTGCGTAACATGTTACAAGACTTAGGAACAATGATGGCATACGGCCTACACACTTGGAATGCCACTTGAAGAAAATGCATCCTGTTCTCGATTCCAAACCCAAAGCATTCTTTGAAACAAAAAGGCAGTACTTAAAGCAATCTAAGACAGACAGCGGTGGAGCATTTTGCCAACAGATTTCAAAGTTTGTTGAGGCTTCCTATGAGATCTTCTTGTTTATTGCAAAGAACAAAAAGATCCATAACATTGGAGAGACTCTCATAAAACATAGTGTGTAGCAGAGCTTATTCTAGGGAGGGGTAGTGCAAACAAGCTTTCTTGAATCTTTCGATCAAACAATACCATCAAGTAAAGGATTGATGACATGTCTCAAAGCATCAAAGATCAAGTTCTTGACCAGGTGTAGCTAGAGAATTGGGGGCCCAGAGGACTTGGTTCCTTAATAGGCCCCTCCAACATTTAGCGGGATTTGTCAGTAGAAATGCAGTAGGTGAACTACTATCTATAAAGCTTTTTGGGGCCCCCTCTCCATTGGAGGGGTGGGGGGGTTCAAATAGCCCTCTTCGGCTACGCCTCTGTTCTCGACCAAGTAAGAGCTTCTCCTGTATTTGCCATCCAGTTGGATGAAACAGCTGATGTCACTCAGTATTCACAGTTATAGATGTATCCTCATTTCATGTCTGCCAGTAAAAGAGGAAATGCTCTTCTGCTATTCAAAGGAAAGTTATACAACAACAGATATTTTTCAAATGGTATCAAACTTCTTCCAGGAAAATCAACTTTCGTGGGATTTGCTGGTAAGGCTGTCTACTGATGTACCTCTAGCCATGCTTCATTTGCAATCTGAATTTTATAACCAGAGTGAAAGACAAAAGTCCATCTGCTATAGATATGTACTGCATCCTTCTTTGTGAAACCTTAACATCCAGAACTCTACCTGTTGAAATGAGGGATGTCATGAACCTGGCTATAAATGTAGTCAGCTTCATGAAAGCTGGACCTTAAACAGTCGTATCTCCCACAAATGCTTTAGGAACAAATTTTAGTATGGAGTAGCTCATATTTTGGACGACGTGAAAAAGACTTTCTTGAGTTTAAGTTCAACTCCCCGTCTGAAGAAGACTTTAAAAAACTGGATCTTGAGATGTTCAGAGTCAAGTACCTTCCTGCTTATTCTTTGATTTCATATCAAGCTATTCGGATTCTGACAATTCTAGACTTTGGCCCCTTTCCTTTCTTCTCTGAAATCAAACACGCGCTGACTTCTGATTTCTAGCAACTATGCCTTCTAGATATTGACACCTTTCCATCCTTCTCTGAAAACACACACTGGCTCACATCTGATTTCTAGCAACTATGCCTTCTGGACTTTGACACCTTTCCTTTCTTTCCAGAAAACACATTCTAGCTCACTTCTGATTTCTAGTTACTATGCCTTCTAAACATTGTCACCTTTCCTTCCCTCCCTGAAAACACACTGGCTCACTTCTAATTTCTAGCAACTATGCCTTCTAGACTTTCAAACCTTCCCTTCCTTTACGTTCACATTGCTACATACAGGTGGAGATTTTGAATATCAGTTCATTATGGTATTTTCTGATGAGCAGAGGTGTGAGTGGCGTAGCAGCTAGTGGCACGGACAATAAAATCGGCAACTCAAATTCAAAGTTTGGCCAAGGCTATTTGTGTTCACTTTGAACTAATGCCCCTGGTAAAAGCATGAATCTCTCTTTTCTCCACCCCAGCTATGGGTAAAATAGCAAGGCAAACTAGACTCTTGCCTGGGAGCAGGGCTCGGCAGAGCTGTTAACAGGCCTGGTGGAAAATGTAGGCCTCCATTTCAAACTAATCAGTAAGTATTTTTGTAATCAGTGCTAAATACATATGATTTATGAAAGCTTGGTTTAATGACAGATATTAACAGATTAAAAATGCAACAAAAGATTATGTACTTACAGGTCCTTTTATTCAAATAATGACTGCGGTCAACCAAACACGTGTGTCCTTCCGAGCTCTTTCATATACCAATAAACACAATGCAATAATGGCTGCTCGTTGACCAGAACATAAAACAGCCCCCCTAGTGGAAGTCTTCTGCCTAAGGGAATAATTCATGATACTTACTTAACAATTTATGTATGGGTATATACATGTATGCCTCTGGAGTAGCCCCCATCAAAACCGTAGGCCTGAGCCAAATGGCCTCACTGCACCCACTTTGCCTGGAAGGCAATTATAATGCTGTTAGCCCAAAAGAAAATAAGGATGTTGAGCCATGGTTTCTATTTTGAATTAGTGAATTCAATTTGTTTTAATTTACAAAGCAAAACCTTAATTAATACCTTGAACCGTTTTCTCATTGGCGGATTAGTTTCGGGAGACCATAACCAATGCGCCCCTGGAGTGCAGTCGGAAGCTTGGGTCCAGGCACCTCTTGGTATGGCTGTACTGTCCAATTTGAGATTGGCAGTCCCTGTTGCACCTGGTGCAGATGTACAGAGACGCCAGGGTTGCGAGGGTTCCTTCGATCCTTCCTCTCTGCTGCAAGCCGACCACCCCTCTCATCAAGTGTCTGCAATACCCTTGTTGATAGTCTGTCACGATCCATAGTCTGTATTTCCCAACTGAGAGATATTACAGGTTTTTAGGTCTCTCTCTTGCAGATGTCCTTGAATCGGAGTAAGGGGCGGCCAACCCGCCTGGTTCCAATGGCCAGCTGTCCATACAAAATTCCTTTTGGCAGCCTCCCATCCACCATGCATCGAACGTGTCCCAGCCATCGAAGGCAATGCTGACTCAGCAGGGAGTACAAGCTGAGTAGCAGATGAGTAGCAGCGAGTAACAGATTACCGTTTTAGACTCAAACAAACTGATCTACCTGAAGATCATGACAAACTAGAAATCACTCTGAGAGTGCATACCTCAGCCAGTGCCATTGTCACTGTCACGACGCACTATTCTTAGAAGCGTAATGCGCCTAGTCGTGGTATATGAGTGGTTAAGGCTAACAGCAAAAACATGCACCGAGACGTGAAAAACAGATTAAAAGGACAATATCAAAATAAATGTTTCATAATGGATAAACACAGGATAAAAAAACAAGACAAACAAGATTTTGTGGGCAATATGGAAGTTTTATCAACCGTAAACAAGAAATACTCCGGTGACAGAAAATAGTCCTTTGGTTGTTGAGGTAAAATTCCGGGGAGAGAAAAATAGTCCTTGTTTGAGGAAAATCAAAACATTGGGGTTTCACAAATGTTGATTTTAGGTCCACAGCCTTTAGAAAAAAGCAAAGAGAAGAAAAGAGCGAAGGAAGTTTATACTTCCTTGAAGGTAGTGTCTTCCTTCATCGGATTTTGAGCAACCCGCCTCGTTTGCTGGGCGGTGCTTTGGCTGGGAGCTGGTAGTAGCAAATTTCTGTGTCTCTTCCTATGTCCACACCACAGCCTCTACTGTCACTACTGCTACTGTTGCTGTCCCTCGCTCTACTGCCTCTTCCTGCTACTCCTACTCCTCCTGTCACTGCTGCCTCCGCCTCTCTCTCTCTCCCTCTGTCTCGGCGCCGAATTCAAACTCCCGGGGAAACGGGATCTTACTTCATCTTTTCTTTGTCAGGTGACTTCACCGTATCTTCCCCCGTTTTCATTCTTCCGTTCTCTTCATTCTTTCACAGTCACTAAAAATTGAACAATCAGGGTACAGATCCCAAATTATGCCACGATAAACACTTATAATAATTTCTTATCAGAAACATATCATAAATAGATATTTTCTATAGTTATGAGAAGAGTCATTAACATTCAAAGAGTTCAACCCGATGTGGCTTTCACTGCTCAACAGACCCAATCCCAACAAGACAAGGACAAAGAAACATCCGAATCCTACATTATAAGGATTACCTCCTTTGAAATTAAAAAACTTCTGTTTACCTCATCACACTTGGATATTACACCTGAAGAAAGCTGAAGAATGGATTGTCCGAAAAGTTGTGTTAACAACACAAACAACAAGGAGTTCAATCGTCTGAAGAACTATTTGAATATCATAAATAATTGGAAAAAAAACTATAATGGAGATTATCATATTTATTCATGATGATATTACGGTGATGACTATACTGGCCGCACCAATGGAGCTTAGAGGGCTCAAAATTTAAACATACTCTTTATTATGCATTATTTTTAATTAAATCTGACTAGTTTTTACCTTCATCTTAATTGCAGCTGTTTTTATATGAAATTAAGATGAAAGTAAAAACATTACTGTGTTATTACATCTGAAAAGCCGATAAATTATCCTAACTCACAATATTAAAAAAGTCACGAGAAATTACAGGATCCACTCCAAAATTGTATCAATTATTCCTTGGCCCATGGGCCACCCTTCCACAGAATGTCATTGAAATCCATTGAGAACTTTTGAAGATATTGTGTGGACAAACAGACAGACAAACATGAGTAAATACATATATCACTTCCATCTTCATTGGCTGAGGGAAACAATCACCTGATCAGGAGAGGTGGAAGTGGTAGCAAAGGAAGAGCTTCAAGACCATTGTAGGAATTTTTGATTTATAATCTTTCTATTGTTATTTTTGAGGTTTTACCAAACTTTGTCAAGAAGTTTATGATCAAGTCACCCGTATCTCTAATACATCAGATGATTTTACGGTCTTAAACAAACACACATATTAGAAACCATCAACCAAAACTGTCACCAAAACTGTCACCAAAACTGTCACCAAAACTGTCAACATAGGTTTCTTCAGTTTTCAAGTTGGTCTGGCTGACTGGCTATGTAGGTATGTATCACGCATTCTGGCCGCACCAATGGAGCTAGAGGGCTCAAAATTTAGACATACTCCTTATTATACATTATTTTTAATTAAATTTGACTAGTTTTTACCTTCATCTTAATTTCAGTTGTTTTATATACAACTGAAATTGATCACTAGTTTGTGTTAAGCAGCATTCAGGCTTTATTTTTTTAAAATTCAGACTTTTTTAGTGATCACTGACAAACCAAATGCGAGAGAAGTAACTTATTCATTGATCACCTTTTTTAACAAT